>VZRN01005007.1:451018-629211 GCA_013397935.1 Dasyornis broadbenti | reverse complement strand
TTTTTTTTTTGGATATTCATCAATGTATTTGCGAAACCTGGACCAAATTATAGCCCATTTGTCAGTCCAGCCTGTCGCAAATTCCTGGCATCCCTGCAATCAATAACCAGGATCCAGCTCTCATCCCAGCTGAGCCAGAGTCTGTTCCCAGCCTGCTGCAGGTTCCTGTCACCTCCCTCCTGCTGCACCTTGTGCCTGCCAGCCCCAGCCTAGGGATGCTGGGATGGAGCTCAAGAAGGGATAGAGAAAGGAGGAGAAGGGAGAAAGGAAAAGGAAACCAAAGGCTTTGGGTGCAAGGGAAAGCTTCAGACCGTGCTGGAATGCAGATTCCAATTGGAATTCATGTAAACATGCCTGGAGTGCGGGTTGCAGAAGCCAAGAAATTGCAGGTGCAGGACGTGGTCCCTGAGGAGACGCTCGGCAGAGGTGGGGATGGGGCAGTTCCCCCCTGCACTGAGGGCTGGGGAACAGTGACAGAGCCCCTCTGACCCCTGTGCTCCGTGGGACAGGCCGTGCTGTCCTGCCAGGGAGATGCTTCCTTGGGAAGGGGCGAGATGACATCAGCCACTTGCAGAGACAGCCACATGTCACTGCTGACAGCGATCGCTGTGTGCTCTTTTCCTTCTTTATTTTTTTTGCCTGTCACTGTGAGGACACTTGAGCTGAGAGCAGGCTGAATCACACCCACCAGCGCTGCTGCACAAGGGAATTTTGGGAGATAAAACCCGAGGACCAAAGCAGAGCAGGAGAGTGGAGAGCAGGAGGTCTCTCAGAGCTGCCGGGAAGGAAGGGAAGTGTCACTTCAAATCACACTGACACGACGTTGCCTTCGGTGCTTGCCTGTGGAAGCTGCTGTGCTTCAGCTGCAGCCCAGTGAGTGTGGAAGTGCCTGGGTAATGGAGTTAAGTGTTCCCATCCATCCCAGGGAGCTGCAGCCTCACCTGCAGGAGCTGCTGTGCCGTGTGGTCACCGGGGCTGGGACTGCAGAGCATGGAATGATGCAGGAGTCAAATAATCCTCCCAAAGCTGAGGCTGGCTCAGGAGGCAGGAAAGAGGTGCTCTGTGAGGCAGCTGCTTCCAGGCTGGGAGAGACACTGAGTCCATCTGGGATTGTAATTTGTCTTTGCACTGATCTGCTGTGACCCAGCAAAACATGAAGGTAAAAGAGAGTTCTCACTCAGTGGGTGCCCCACTCCCAGCACAGGGCTGGGAAAAGCGAGTGGAAAGATGAGCGCTTGGCAGCAAATCTCATTTTCACGAGAGCTCTGCTTCCCCTGGTTTATGTGGCCTCCAGGTTAAGCACCAGCAGCCGCACCGGCTTGGCCAGTCAGCCCTAAAAATACCTGTCCCATTAACCCAGTTCCATCCCAGCGGGAGAGGGAGCAGTGATTCCCCAGAGTCCCCCCAGCTCCCGTGACCCCCGGCTCCCCCTCCCCAGCAGCCCTGGCATAGCAGAGGCTCCGGGATGGCTGCCAGGAAAACAGCATCGAATGTAAACCCGGCTGCTCCCGAAAGCGCAGCTTAGCCCAGTTTCTCCTACATTCCCTCTGCTCTGCGTCTTCTACATTCCTTCTGCTCTGCTTTCACTTGGGTTTGCTCCCTGCAAGCAGCAGGAAATTGCTCCGTTGGCACTTTTTAAACTCTCTGGGTGGGAGCTGGAGGGTCTGATGGGGATTTGTCCACAGTGTCCATCACTGGGACTTAAGGCAAGAGGCATGAGACAGAGACTCCAGGGCTGCAGGGCTTCGGAACACCACCCGTGGTGGAGAGGGTGCTCCCAGAGCCTGGCACATCCCAGCAGTGAGTGGGAAAATAAATGGATTCCAGCAGAGGAGACATCCTTGCGAGCACTCTGATGCCTTCCCTGCTCTTGCTTCCCTCTCCTGCACCCCACATGTGCATTTTTCCAGAGACCCTGCTCCTTTCCAACTGCCACAGCTTGTCAGACCTCGGCAAGGGGGACAAAGAGGGAGCGGAGATGTGGAGAGAGCTGAAGGGTGCCAGGAGGATGCCAGGAGAGAGCTGGGACACAGGCAGAAAGGAGCTGCAGAGGGGCACAGGCCTGGCCTGGCTATGCCAGCGTGTCTGGAACCAGCACTGCTAAATCCCTGTCATTCCATTGAGAACATGGGAGGAGAGGAGAGGAGAGGAGAGGAGAGGAGAGGATGGAACAGACTCTGTTGTCACCTGGAAGGGTCCCACCACACCCCTCTAGTCCAAGTGCCCAGCAAATACCAAATGCTCCATTGGTTGGAGGCGTTTTCCCTTGGCCCAGGGAGCCAAGTTCAAGTTCCCAACCCTGGTGAGGGAAGAAAGGCTGTGGGTACCTTCCCTTCCTTCCCTCCTTGCAGAGCTGGCAGCTCTCCTGCCTCTCTTATCTCTCACTGAGCAGAGCACTGAATGATTTTTGCAGCATGAGAGCTGCAGCTGGAGGCCTGTGTGTAAATCATAAATGCAGAGCCAGCGAGGAGGCAAAGCATGGGGGAGAGTCGTGCCCTGATGGCGAGCGGAGGCTCAGCTCTCGGGGAGGGCTCTTCAAGCAGAGCACAAATCGAGAGGGTGACACAAACAGCTCAAGTGGCTCCATCGCTCGCCTCTCCCGGGGCTGAGGTTCCTGGGGAGCTCAGTGCTGAGCTCTGGAATCCTGGTGCAGCCCTACATGCCTGGGATCCCTCTGCTCCTCCTGAAGTCTCGAGGATCCATTCCCAAGTCCTGATTACTGACTGTGGCTCTGGTGTAGAAGAGCCTTTGTTTTCCTGCTGTCACTTCCAGGAGATGAGACTTACGATGAGTCTTCTTTTATATCATGACTGTAAAGATA
Organism: Dasyornis broadbenti; assembly: GCA_013397935.1. Taxonomy (NCBI): domain Eukaryota; kingdom Metazoa; phylum Chordata; class Aves; order Passeriformes; family Dasyornithidae; genus Dasyornis; species Dasyornis broadbenti. The sequence goes on along the minus strand of VZRN01005007.1, from coordinate 626,390 downwards.
TTGTCCTTTCTTAATGCAATAAACTAATAAAAGTTGACAATAGCATCTGTTCCCGGAGTTTAATCTGCATATAGATCAGGAATGTGGTGATTCCAGAAGGAGGAAACAAGAGTTTGATGAAAGAAGATAAGATGGAAAAAATACCATCTGGAAAACAAAGGAAGGAAAGGCTGAGGCCATGACAGTAATGGGAGATTTAAAACATGACAGGCTCTAAATCAGCTCGATCTGGGATCGTACCTGGGCTCCCTGCCCGCCATGGGACACAGACAGTTGGCTCGTGCTGCCTGCAGGGGGGTCCCAGCCCGGGCCGTGCCCACCCTGTCTGCTCTGGCCTCTGCTCCAGGGAGGGAGGGGGAGGACAGTCTGGGCTGGACAGGCTCCAGCTTTGGGGCTTTTCTCCTGCTGAGCAGCAAGTTCAGGGTGTGATGTGATGTCCGACAGGCTGTCTGGGACACGAGGCGGGGCCACCAGGGGATGGCTGGATCCAGTGGTGCCATGAGGGAGGGACGAGCAGTGGGCAGAGGCAGGAGAGCTCTGCAGCGCAGAAGGGCCCATGAGATGTGGAGCAGCTTTTTATCTCAACACCTACAGCTCAGATGGTCCCCGCACCAGGCAATCTTGTGAGATGTTTCACTAGTTTCATCCCAGAATGGTTTCGATCCCTAGAAAGGCAGAGCAGGAATATCCCCAGGAAGCATTTTCTGCCAATCCTGGACACGTGGATGGTGCCCTGTGGGAATGCTGGGTTGGTGGAACTTTCTGACCTGTGATGCCTCAGACACCTTGGGCTCCCAGGAGGGTTCAGTGCTGGGAAGGGCATGTTGCTGCTGGGTCCTATGGGAATATCTGGGAACAGTGGCACGCTTTAGCCAGACCTCAAAGACACTGGAAAACCTTGCAGTGAGGCAGATGTGCTGAGCCACACAGAGAGAGCCAGGTCCCTCTTTCGTAAAAGCCATCACAGAGCTCTAAAGCCATTTCCACATTTTGTGCCGTGCAGGACGGAGCCTCCAGCAGATCCTCCCAGCCTAGTATCCAAGATCAATCCTTGAGATGAGACCTGGACCCCCTCCCGGTCTGCAGGCAGCAGTGGGACTGCTGGACTCTGGTTTGGCAGAGCACAGTTTATGGTGATAAATTACCCCTCTCTCGGGGAAGTCCCTCCCCGTCCTTCTCTTCTCGTGCAGGGCCCTGACCTCCTCCTGCTCCTTTTGTCCCACTCTCCCCAGGAAGCCTCTGCCTGGAAAAAGGCTCTTTTAAAACCAGTATTCCCAGAAGGTGACGATGTTCCTGCTGTGAACTCTGCACCAGTCACAGCCCTCACAGTTGTCCCCTGTGCTGGGGGGCAGGAAAGTTTCGAGGGGGCCACACAGAATGTGGAGGTGGCTGGGACAGGCTGGGATGGAGCAGCCTGGGAAGGAAAGAGCCGGGATCTCTGCGCCAGCCAGCCCTGCATCCCTGTCCTGGGAAACTGCCAGAACCTTGCTGCCCAGCCCGGCTCCTCTCCTGCCATCAGCAATGTGTCCCCGAGGCCGGTGACATCACAGCAGAGGAAATGACCTCACGGGGAGGGCAGCAGGAGCCCGGTGCCAGGTGATGGCTGCAGAAGCATCCCGGCCATTCTCATGCAAATCGGGGAGGCAGGAGCGGGGAGAGGGAGCCCGGAGAAATCTGATGTGTCGGCAGAATTGTTTCTATACAGAATATTTTTCAAAGACTTCAATAAGGCAAGAGCAGCGTTTGCAAAGGGAGTGCGAACAAAGAAAACACAGCTGCATCTTGGGGCTGAAAGGAAGAGCTGGGGGGCGGCTGCGATCAGCTGGGCGGGGGGCGACAATCGGGACAGCGGGGCAGAGAATGGGCGCATTTTTCTGCAAATATTTGACGCTTTGGATGAGTTTGCTTTAGTGCTTCTTCCCCCTTGTGCGCTCCCACTCCACAAACATTAGCACTATCAACTTTTACTGGCAGGAGAGCTCTCAGTGGGAGATCTCCGCAGCTGATTCATTGAGGGCTCGCAGGAAACGGAATTTTAAAGGGAAATTTGCATTGTAAGTGCTTTGCACGTTCGGCTAATCAAGGCGAACATCAACGCCATGAGGCTTCCATGGCCAATTACAGCACAGCTCAAATATTGGCGATGGAGCCAAGGGGGAGACGTTCTCCAAGAGACGTTCCCGGGAGATGGGAGCCGTGGCCGGGGCGTGTTCGGGGGGCTCGGGGGGGGCTGTGTCTGGCTGTCGGGGTGTGTGCTGCGAGGAGAACACAGAGAGCTTCCAAGTGTGGGAGCTGGGAGCCGGAGCTCATCCATGTCCTGCGAGCAGAGATCTCGTGGCCGAGGTTTTGGGAATGCTGACAGCAAGATTGGAGAAGTGCTGACTGGAGACAAGGCAAGAATTTTCAGAGCAGCTTCCAGCAGTTCCGAGCTCTGTCCTGAACCCTTTTGATTCTGAACTCGCTCTGAAACCGTGGCACAGGAGTTCTCCCCCGGTGTTCGCACCCCACGGTGGTTTTCACTGGATTTGCAGACCCCAGGAATTGTTCCTGGCTTTCCCAGCTCAGAGTTTTCATTTCTCATTCTGGCCCAAGCCTGGAGGAACAAAGAGGCCTGGGGGAAGAATATTAAACAGGACCTACAGCCTTGAAAACTGTCCTCGAGCGGCAGCTTGTGACCTGTGCCACAGCTCCAGTGGAGGCCTAAGCGGGAAGTTTTGAGTCTGGCTGTAACTTTCTGTCCTTTTTCCTTTCCTTTCTGCCTTGTGTCACGAGGCAGGGAAAATCCTGCAGTATTTCCATGTGGTATTTCTGGGGTAACACCCACGTAGTGCCCCGGTGCACGAGCGGGGTGTGGGGACAGCCAGGTGTGAGCCAGGTGTGCAGCTCCTCTGTTCTCCCAAGTCTGGCTTAAATCTTCTGCTTTTCCACTGCTTTGTCTTCCTTTGTCTTCTTTATTTGCCCCAAATTTTCCTTCTTTGGAGCTATTTCAGACTGAGTTCCAAGGGGTCTGTACCATTTCTTTCAATTAACCTTCATATCAAAGAGATTGCACCGTGTTCAGCAAGTGTTTTTGGAGTAAATGCTAAAAAACCCCCACATTATCCTGATTTTCCTTTCTTTGCTGTGTTATGCCTGGTGGCATCAACACCTGCCCATCACAGCGCTTTCATTCCTGGAACAGCTCCATCTCTAACACACTCTACCTTTTTTTTTTTTTTTACTTCTTTTTTTTGTTTTTTAATTTCAATATTGTGCAGCCGCTTGTGTTTTCCTGCCTCCTTGTTCCGATTTCTTCCTTGTATTTTCTGTTTCTGCCTTCCCACCCAATGGCAGCAGGCGCCTGCCTGTGCTCAGGGGATCCTCAGTTCAGTTCCTCCCCGTGACTCTGAGGGCGCCGCGCTTGCTTAGAAGCTGCGGCAGAAATTTGGGTGGGAACTGTGGAATGGCTTCTTCTCCAAGAGAATTCAGGGCTGTGGGGTTTCATTCACGTGCAGAAGTGCAAAGTCCACTCCTCAGGTCCCTCTGGGATGGGGAGGAGCCGTGGGATCTGTGTGAGGAGGGATGAGGCTGAATGTGAATCTGACATCAGAGAGAGGTGATGGAAGTGGAGGAACATGGAATGCTTTGGGTTGGAATGGACTTCAAAGCCCATCCAGTGCCACCCCCTGCCGTGGGCAGGGACACTTTCCATTATCCCAGGTTGCTCCAAGCCCCATCCAACCTGGCCTTGAACACTTCCAGGGATCCAGGGGCAGCCCCAGCTTCTCTGGGCACCCTGTGCCAGGGCCTCCCCACCCTCACAGGGAACAATTCCTGCCTAAAATCTCATCTAAATCTACTCTTTCTGTTCCAGCTTAAAGCCATTCCTCCATCCTGAATCCATTCCAGGAACAAGTCTTGGAAACCATCCATTGCTGCAAGTGCTCCTTTATTTCAGTTTCATTTTTCAAGAAAACTGGAAGAAAGAGAAGCTGCTGAGCACTTTGGGAAACCCGGCCTCATCTCCAAATGTGGAATAACCAGGTTTAGTTCCCAGCCTTGGGAATGGAGTACAGGGCATCCCAACACTGACCCCAAGGATCAGCTTGAGGGACCTTGCTTCCTTTGTCTTCCTTATGGAGGCTGTCAGGAGGCAGTGGTGGCTTTGTCGTGGAGATCCTGCTGTGACAGGAAAGCAAGGGAGCATCCCTAAAAACTGTATCCCTGCATCCCTGCATCCCTGAATCCCTGCATGCAGATCCCACACATGCAGAATGGTTTCAGATGGAAAATCCCTTTGTTAGGTTTTGCTTCTCCCATCTTTCTGCAGCAGAGGAAGCCACAGCTCCCGGAGGTGACCCAGGATCACCGGGAAGTGTCCGATTGACCCTCAGGGGACTCAGGGGGTGACCCAGGGATGGGGCTCTGCTGGGAGGGAGCTCCTGCACACACCCCCCCATCTCACCCCCACACAGGAGCCCTTTTTCAGGAGTTTATCCACCTGGAGCATCCTACAGGGGCCCAACAGCCCTAATTACACCTCTTCAAAGGGCAGGGTCTCTGGGCAATTTACTGGGGCAAAATTTGGTGTCTTTTTAATTAAAAGTTTCAAAAAGTTGGACCAGCTGGGTCAAAGGAATTCTCTGTTGCTCCGACCCATCGTCCGCTTGGAAATTGTTTATCTGGGCATGTTTTCCCCCCTTTAATTAAAGCTGAATTAAACCACAGCTTCTTCAAGATAATGACTGTAAAATCCATTTGCATTTTCTGTGGGTTCTGGCTGCCCAACGGACCCTGCAGGGGGAGCCTGGTGTGGGGAGAGCCAGGTTTGGGGGCCCAGGCACAGCTCCAGACCAGTGGGACAGGGGGACAGATGCTGATGTCCCCACCTGGTCCCACAGCAGCCACTCCCACGGGGGATTTTGGGCTCAGAGGAGGAGGCTGGTGTTCCCACTGCCCCACAGAGCCCCCGGGTGTTCTGAGCTTGCTCTTGGCTGGAGAGGCAGAACTGGGGGATTTCATCTTTGGTGACGTCTGTGCTCCGCTCCAGGGAGGGCCTGAGAGAGCATGGAGAAAACAGGGAAAGGGAAAAAGGAAAAAGAAAAAAAGGAAAAAGCAAAGGGGAAGAAAGGAAGGAAGGAAAAGGAAAATTAAAAAAAAAAAAAAAGAAGGAAGGGAAAAGGAAAGGAGGAGGAAGAGGAAGAGGAAAACAGAAGAGAAAAAAAGATGGAAAAGGAGGAGGAAAAGGGAAAAGGAGGAAAGGAAAAAAGAAAAAAGGAAAAGGAATATGAAGAGGAAAAGGAAAAGGAGGGAAAGAAAAATACAGCAGATCCCAGATAAGGACCTTAGGCCCAAAGACCGATAAAAATCCCGAGTGCTCAGCTGGGCTTTGCTGGTACCCCCAGGAGGTGATGAGCAGCCCCTGCCTACCCCTGCCTGCCAGCCCAAGCCCGTTTCCAGTTCCCCCCTGGGGCTGCATCCCCCACAGCACCCCCAGCCTTGGGTCCCATGAGCAGTTGTGTGAGCCTGGCACCTCTGCTGGGAATACCCAGGGATTGGTGATCCCACCTGAGCTCAGCCAGCACACGGGGCTGAGGCAGCTCTGGAGAGGGATCCCTTTACTGGGGTAAAAGGAACATGGGAAAATCCCTACAAGCTGAGGAAACATTCCCACTGCCATCACAGAGCATCTCCCCAAATGCAGAACACATCAGTGCTGCTTTATTTGCGGCCCTGCTCTGGCACTTCTGGGAACTGCTGGCTGAAGGTTTGGAAATGCAATTACAGGCTTTGCTGGGTAATTTTGGGTTTATTTCCCACTGTGTTTGCTGGTGCTCTGCAGAGATGGGAGGCTTTACTTCAAGTTCATGGAACAGACGTGCCCACTTTGTGCTTTTCCTAGAAAGTTTGTGCCGTTCCCCTGTGGGGATGGGCTGAGCCATGGGAAGTTTTCTTCTGGCTCGACACAAATAAATGTCTGGGTCCTCCCTGCCTAGGGCTGGAAACAGGAGCCAGAAGGTTTCACCTCCATGTCGTTTCCTTCCATCCAAAGCAGCTCAGTCAGGATGAGGCTGGTGCAGTCTGAAGGCTCGAGGTGTTTTATGGGGCTGAGCCACATTCCCCATGGATGGAGCTGCCCTCCCGCATAACCCTGCCAGCCTGAGGCTGGCCACAGAATTGTCCCTCTCTTGGAAGTGTACCCCTGTCCCTCCATCCCTCATCCCAAGTCCCTCTCCAGCTCTCCTGGATCCCCCTTTAGGAAGGGGCTCAGAGTTCTCCCTGGATCCTTCTCTTCTCCAGGTGAACACCCCCAGCTCTCCCAGCCTGGCCCCAGAGGGGCTCCAGTCCTCACAGCAGCTCTGTGACCTCCTCTGGACTGGCTCAAACAGCTCCACATCCTTCCTGTGCTGAGGACACAAGAGCTGGATGCAGACGAGCTCTGGAGAGGGCTCTGTGTGCAGGACAGCCCTGCCCACATGGAGATCCCATTTAACCTCACACCCCTCACACTCTCCTCTCCATCCTGGGAGAGCTGCAGCCCCATTCCCACACCTGGCCAGCATTCCCCAGCCATCCCCCCTCGTTTTCGTGCCGTGTTCACTGCTGGAACAGTTTCCTGCAGGTACTTTGTGCTGGATTAATCATGCGTTATCCCAGCAGTAATTCCTGATGGGATTGGACATGTCACAGCCCGGGGAGCCATCAGGAGCTCGGCAGCTTCATCCTATGGCTCCCCAAGTCCAGCAACGGAGGATGGATGGGAAAACATCTCCCACATCCGTGTGTGCCCCTGCTCTGGCTGGAGACTCAGGAGAGGCTGGGAGCTCAGTAGGGCTCCGGTGGGATGGAGCCAGCGATTAAAGGTCAGGCTTGCCTTAAAGGGAGAGCTTGAGCCCTTTTAATTAAATATTTATTTGAAACAGTAATTTCTATCTTTCGTTCTTTCAAGTACCAGGCAGCTGCTAAGGTTTGGAAAAAGGCAAAAAACATTTCAGCAGAGAAAGAGGAGACTGGGAAGAGAAAGCATGAGCATTGATGGGAGCAGGGCTCTGCACTCCCTTCCATCCTCCAGAAGATGCTCCTCTCCCTCACCTGAAATTCCCATTAAACAACCCCTGTCACGTCCTGACCCTCAGAGCTAAAAATCCCCACCAGGGTGGGCACAGCTGGTGGGAAAACTCCATTTTTGGGGAAAGGAGAAGGGTGTAGGCCCGGGTGCCCCCACCCCTAAGCCCAGGCACAGGTGCTGGGCCAGCATTCCAGCTGGATGCCAGAGGAAGGAATGAAATGGAGGGAGGGGCATCCTTGGGAGATCGAGCCAGGGGAAACGCGACTCCTTCGCACCTGATTAAACATGGAAGCATTTGCAGGGGGAACTGGAGCGGAGCCGTCTGAGCTGCACGGGGAGAGGGGCGGAGGAGCACCCTCCCGGGGCTGGGATGACATTCCTGCTCCGGGAGCTTTCCAGCCCAGCATCGTCCGGGCTGATCCCCACGCGCTCTTAGCCTGGCCGGTCACCAGGGGTTGTCCATCAGCGAGACAATACCGGCCAGAGCAAGATAATGCACATTATTCACTGGCAAGGCAAAACCAGCCAGATGAGAACATTGAACTTTGGTGCATTAGACCAACAGAACGACAATATTTGGGGTTTAGACACTGGGAAACGGTAAAAGCGGCCACAGCTCTGCCCTGGTCTTGCTGTTCCCTCCTCAAGCTGTTCTCTGGGTTCAGACTGAGCCTGCAGGCTTAGGGGAGCTGGGCGGACACAATAGAGGGAGCACTGAGAGGGAACATGAAGGCCAAAAATTGATATCTAATATAGACATTAAAGAACACAATATGTATGTGATAAAAACATATAAATATAAACTAATTAATAGAGTGGAAATACAGTTATAGAAAAATTATTAATATCTAAAATACTGATTGCATTAATTATGAATCTATAATATACTGTACATAAATAAATATATTTAATACTAATTTTATTTTAAATTTGTTTCAGCTGATGCCCAAAGGCCGAGTGGAGCTGGCGCTCCCGGGCGTGCCGGTTCTGCAGCCCTTGGTGGGGATGTCCCAGTTTGTCCCCAGGGCACAGGGAATAGGCACGCGCCCATTTGGAGTGGAAGTGACAAAGCTCTGGAGGGCCGGGAGCGCTTCCCGGCGAACGGCTTTTGTTTCCCGAATCGCAGCTACTGAACAGTCTGGTCTTGTCAGTTTTGTCTTGATAATGAAAACCCAGCATCTCCCGGGGTGGAGGGAGGAAACAATGCGGGTGGATTTCTCCAGGACACCGCTTCAACCGGTGGGTGTTGTGGGTTCAAAGGCTCCTTCCTTTCTCCTCTGCTGCTTAAAATACGCATGTCAAGGTATCCCACTCCCAGGAATAACGAGAATGCGGGAGAAATGCAGCCTCAGGATGAACCCAAGGCACAGACAATCAACTGGAGCTCAGGGGTAATTTTCGTTTCTGATCAATCTCAAATCATTTTGACCCAAGGTATAATTTGAAATGTTTCTGTCTCGGTTATTACAGCCCCAGGGCCTGCTGGGTTGTTTTCACCCTTTTTCCTGCTTGTTCTCTCTCACTTTTTATAAGATCCCGGGAACAGTTTAATGAAAAATGAGTGTGTGGCTGGAGGGGTCAATGGAGAGTCATTTTGGATCCTTTAAAAAAATTGGGCAGGGTTTGGTTGTGTTCTTTTAAACAGGCGTTTTCACACTGGAGAAGATTTGTGGGAAGAGAAAAGCATTTATCCCTCTGTCAGTTCTTCTGGCTGCCTGCCCCTGTGCTCTTTTTCACGGAATCATGGGCTCACGGAATCATTAAAGGTTGGAAAAGCCCTCTAAGACCATCGTTTCCCCAGCACTGCCAAGGCCACCACTAACCCACGTCCCCAAGTGCCACATCCACACGACTGCAGTTCCATCCATCCATCCATCCATCCATCCATCCATCCATCCAGGATGTGGGTTTGCTCTAGGGAAGCCGTTTCCCACCCCACCAGAGCAGGGGCCGTGTCACTCCTGGCCATGGCATTTGGCTTCACCTGGGGTGGCCCAAACGTAGGGTCCCTTGAGAAAGGGGCTGCAGCCTTTTCTGAGCAACAACCAACACCCAGGGGTTCTTGCCCAAGGACTGGCTGCTCCCCTTTTGTCCCCTCCTGCCTGTCTGGAGGCCTCTTTCCCCGCGGGAATGCTATTCCATTGGGAAATGGAAGGAAAAGGTAAATGAAGGACATGGCCAAGAGCAGGCACTAAAACCTGAATCAGCACAAAGCCGGGGCAGGCTGGGCTGGAGAGTGGAGGGTGCTCGGCGAGGCACCCGGGGCTTGAGGATGGCAGTGAGCAGTTGGCAGGATAATTATTACAGGCGGAAAACAAAGGAGAGTGACAATTTTCCTGTGGCTGGATTCAGCCCTCGTGCTTCTTAATTCCCGCGGAACAAAGAGCTATAATTGTTCTCAATAGCGAGGAGGGGAAGAACCTAATTTCCAATGTGAGTCAGAGAAGCTTTCAAGCAGGGGGTGGGTGGAAACTATTTATAAAGGACCATTAGGGAAAATCAGATTTCTACGCACAGTAAACAGAACACAGAAATAAAGCATCTATTTATATGTGAGCGTGGAAAGCTTGTCCCGAGCAGCGCAGCGCCCTGGTGACACCCAGGGTCACCCCGTGGGGCCGTGGAGGGTTGTGGTGGCTTCGTGAGGGAACAATGCCTTCCTCCAGGCAGACAAACAAAGCTTGTTCCATCCTTCCTGTGCTGCCTTTAGAGAGAAAAAAAATAATAATTGAACAATTGTCTTTGTTTGGCCAAAAATTGCAGAAAGCAAATACCAAAGAGCTGTGCCAGAGTCATTGCAGAGATGAGCTCCCAGTTTGCTCAGCGCTCGTGTGCCCAGGTGAACTGGTGCCCTGCTGCAGCCAGCACTCATGGAATATTTACAGTTCTGTATTCCCAGCATGGACAAACACCCTATAAATAAATAAAACATAAAACCAAATTCTGGTGGAGCTGCAGGATGGTGAGACCGCAGATATCGTGTGTGAGAGGAGGCTGTAACACAGAATGTTTTCCTGGGAATTGCCTGGCTCTCTACACTTATGTGCTAAAAGCATATTCTTGGAGTTGCAGGAGTCCCACAGCTAAAGGGAATCAAGGGAATCTGCTCCAGGCAGGGCAGAGCGGCCTGGCTGTGAGATCCCTTCTTCCAGGAAACGAACTTCCTAGTGATGGGAAGGGCACCAGCTCCAGGCATTTCTCTGTGCCATGACAGCTCAGGCCCATGTGCACTTTTCGGGACAAGGGCGGGAATATTTCACTGCAGCCACTCAACAAAAGTGAAATGCAAGCAAGAAAAATTCTTATGTCACAGATGAGCAATGTGGACTCCCTCCTCCCCGCTCCCCATGTGGGAATTGCCTCCCTGAGCCTAAATCCAGGCTTGAGCAAGGTCTCCAGGCTTGGCTGGGATAACAAGGACATGGAACAATTGGAGCGATAATCTGCTGATTAGCTCTGGTTTAGTGTAATCTGTTAGATATCAACTTCACAAAGAGCTGGCAATTTTCCTTCCTTTTGGAGCACTAAATCAACTGGGCGAGTGGATCTACTGAGTACTTTTTAGTGGATTTATTCCTATTTTCTGGGTTAGCAAAAGGAAGCCCGTGAGCAGAGGTGAGCACGGCCATGCCTTGAGCTGTCCCCACGCTGCAACTCGTGCTAACCCACAGCCCTGCCCTTCCTTCTGCCTCTCCCTTCACTGGTGTCTGTGACTGATGACACAGCCTCTGCCTGTGGAGCAAAGCCTCGTTTATGGGATGTCTGCCCTCGCTGCAGAGTTGTGCTCCCAGGCTTGGAGCGTGAAGGAGAGCTGTTCCCGATGTGAGGTACTTTCTGTGCACACAGGCCTGATTTATATCTCTTCCAACAAGCTGTTCTCTGCTATCACGAGCCAACAGGACCCATAGGGTGTTACAAGACATATTACACACAGCCAAGAGCTTTAATCCCCTTGGGGGAGTGATTACAAACAACTACACACGTCCCAGAGTTGCTTAATCACTGTTAAGAAATTTCTTTATAATCTGAGTAAATTACTTTAATTACTTGCAACTACCAATTAGCGTTTGAATGCTTCCACTGAGAAGTTTGCAGGCATTAATCTGCTCCCTTGGAATGTGAAATCAGCGGCTGGAAGATGGCTTTGGTCTGTGCACAGGCAGCAATCTGGCAGGACGAGGAGGCAGCAGCCCCTGCCCAGCAGCCCCTCCGCAGCCGCCTGCCCTCCGCTCTGATTTATTTAGAAGCTTGAAAGGAGAGTTCAGCGCTTCCACGAGCTTTAGCAGCTGGATAATATTGCTAGATCCTGGGAAAGGGAGGGCCTGCTTGAACCCTGCGGTGGGCACAGAGGCTCTGCCTTTTGTACCCGGACAAAGCAAACAATCCCAAACCCTCCCTACCTGGGAGATCACGTAATCAGGCACATCCCACAGCCTCTCTGCTCCCATCCCTGTCTGTGCAGCCCCAGTTATTTCCTAATCCCCAGTGTTCCCCAGCATGGCGTGGGTTTTGCCAGCTCCAGGTCTGAGCGGAGCTTCCCCTTCAGACGTGAGCGCTGGTGAGGCCTGGACAAGTAGAGCTCCGCTCCCCCTTCTCCCACCAGCCTGCACTGCCAGGAACTCTCAAACTTGAAATGGCAGGATCAAGGTCTGGACTTGCTTTTCTGGCCACTTTTGAGGCTTTGCCGGCCTGGATTGGGTTCAAAACGCTTTTTTTCTTTGATATTTTGGCCCAGGGTGGCTGCTCTTGTCCTCTTCTCCTTTGCTCGTCATTGGGAGGGTGCTGGTGTGAGGAGCCCCAGAGTGCCCCGGCCTGTGTCCATGGTGAGGCAGAGCAGCTGCCATGGAGGAGGGAGGCCGGGTCCATGGGCAGGGATCCTGGAGCAGCCACTTCATGTCCATGGGCAGGGATCCTGGGAGCAGCTACACTGGGTCTATGGGCAGGGATCATGGAGCAGCCGTGCTGGGCCTTTGCCAAAAGCCTTTACCCCTTCAGCTCTCTCGTAGGCCATGGCTGGGCCTCTGTGCATGTGGCTCCCACTGCTGCAGTCCAGGCACCTGCCTGGGGCTGGGGGACAGGAACTGTGTCTGAAGGGATGAGCACTGTCCGTTCCACGTCACCCCAAAGGTGTAGGGGTGCACCAGCCTCCTCCCCTTCCATAATGCAACAAGCACAACTCCCCAAAATGACGGTGTCCACAGTTACGTGGTTCTTTCCCATGGCACTGACATGGTTGTTCCTGACTTTGTGGGCAGCCCTCAGAGATTTTCTTTTGCCCAAGGATTTACTTGGCTGAACAAACTTCTCCCCTCACACCAAGTCCTGCCGCGAGCAGGTGAGGAGCTATTTTGGAGCAGGTGTGTGGCTGCTGACTCACTCCACCCCGAGTTAGGTCTCCTCTGGTGCTGGTAGCAGTCCTGCCACCATCCCGTCCTTCGGTGGCTCCCAGGGCATGGAGTGTGGCCAAGCCCTGACCGCGGCCCTGGCGCAGGCTGAGCTGCTCATCCCAGCCAGGGTGGATGTGGCCCAGGCTCCACCAGCCTCTCCCAGCCGCTGTTTGTGCCTTGTGATACTTTCACATGAGAAACAAATAATGGCTGATGGTATCTCCTTCATGAAAAAAACAAGGTTACTCCCCTGACCTGATTAATGCAAATAAACTAAACGAAGTCCTGTTGCCCGGGGCTTGCAAATTTAATATCTGTTCCCTGCCTCATTTCATGCTGGTTTAGCCTCTCACCCTGTGACTGCAATTACCTCTGTGGCTCTGCCTGGGCGTCGGGGCCGCTTCCCCCGCACCGCACGTGATGCAGCTTGGGCTGGGGCGCTTCGCTTTGGTGTTTGCGCTTCTTTCTTCTTGTGGTTTAATTTCCTTTGAGTTTATTAATTATGGCCGGGGTGGGGGCCAGGAATGTTTGGCTGATGCTTCCTCTTTGCGTGGTGCAGAACTTCAGCCCTGTAATTCCCCCTTTATTGGATGCCCTGGGTTGGGTCAGGGAAGAGGAGCCTGTCCTGGCTGCAGGGAGCCGAGGATGGGAACTTCTTCTTCCTTTTTCCTGCCTGTGATCCCTGTTCCCAGCTCCCTGCATCGCTCCCGGCATTGCTTCCTGTATCCCCTCCATCCTCTCACCCTGTGCTCCCCACTGTCTTCACTTGGATGAAGTGACCACTTTGCAGGAGGCTCTGAAAGGTGTTTGGAACCATTTCATTGGGGCATTCTGTTGGTGTGCCTTGGGCCGGATCCCTGGGAATACAGGCACAGCCACCCACATCCCCCAAGCCCGCGTGAGCTGAGAGATGCTCCAGATCCAGCACCAAGGCACCATCACCATGATCCTTTGCAGGGAATGGAGCCAAATTTTATTCCAACCCCACCTGCCACAGGCAGGATCAGCATCCAGAATTCATTTGAGTGGCAAAAGTCTCATGAGAACGATGGGCAGGAGTGTTCTGGGCAGATGGGATTTCCTCCCCCTGCTCCCAAGGCACCCTGCACCCCTGCACTGCACTGGGACCAGTCCATGTCCAAGGCAGAGCTGGACACTGGTGCCCTCCTGGGACAGCGGTGCTGTGCCATGCAGGGCACATGGAGGGGAGGCTGCAGCCCCTTCACCTGTGCTGTACCTGTGCCCAGGGGAAGCAGAGGCCTCAGGGCATTGAGCCCAGCCCACCTTTTAGCAGCACAAAATTTGGTTTAAAGGCATAAAAGCAGCTCTGTGAATGGCTCTTTATAATTTCCAGGCAGCGCTGCTCCCACCCTTCTGTTTGCTTACATCTTCCTTCAAGTTGGGAGCTGTCAGAGAGGTGAGAATGAGCCATGGTGGCTTCCTAAGCATGCCCGGGCTCACGCGAGCACTCGCACACCCAGTGCTGATTCTGCAGCTCTTGTTTGGTTCCAGGCCCCGGAGCTGCCAATCTCCAGCGGTTTTTGGTGCCTCTGTGTGAGTCTGTCACGGTGCCTTAATGGCTGTATCACCTTGTGAAGCTCTCAGACATCCTCCCTGCTTTCATCAACGGTGGGAAACCTGCCAGGCTCTGACAGGTTCTCCCAAACAAATCCCATTGTGATGGGAGTGGGAGCTGTGACCGGCACTTTGGCCCCGTGCCCAGTGCCTCGGCGTGTCACTCTGGCAGTGGCCAGCTCTGCTGGAACGGTGCTGGCCCCAGCCACGGGCTCCATGCTCAGCCCCATGAGGGACAGAGGCTTCTCAGCTCTCTGAGTGGCAGTGAGGCCTCATTGCCTCATCCCAAGCTCCCTGTCCTGGCAAGGTGTCCCAGGGTCACCATCCCCCCCATGTCCAGCAGCACTCAGCCTGCCCAGCATCAGGACACCCAGGAGCCCTGGTCCCAGCCACAGCTCTCTGCATCTAGGCACTCCTGCTCTATAGAGGGCTCCAAAGGGGGTTTTCCAAGCTGATTTGGGTATTTAGGTTTACCTGGCATCAGTTTTGGAAGGGGCTGCCCAGGGAGGTGGTGGAGTGCCCATCCCTGGAGGTGTCCAAGGAATGCCTGGATGTGGCACTCAGTGCTCTGCGCTGGGAACAAGGTGGGGATCGGGCACAGGTTGAACTCTATGATCTTGGAGGGCTTTCCCATCCTCTCTGTCTCTGGGATTCTGTGGTCCCAGGAGACTCTCTGGAGCAGTTTTGGTGTTCCCTGGGCAGCCTGGCCATGGTTGTCTGAGCTTCCACACCACATCCTAGGGCTGGGCTGTGCTCAGAGCTCGGAGGAGCTCTGCATCACTCAAAGCTTGATCCCACAGCAGTATCCGAGGCTGGCTGCATCCCCCTCCCCCTGATCCCTCTGCAAGAGCTGCCTGGGGGCAGGAGCGGCGGCAAGCAAATGGAGAGCTCCTGGAAACTGCAGAGGACATGGCATTTCATCATTTTGGGGCCCAGACTGTCTCTGCTGCACCAACAAGGGAACTATTTGTGTGGTTCAAAGCCTTATTCATTCTGTTGTGGGTTTCTTTTCCAAACCACCCACTTCAAGTTTTGGGTGAAGGTTCAGTTCCATTTTTCTTATTCCCAGCTCATTTGCCCATCCCTAAAACAAACATATTGGAGCAAGCATGTGGGGGAGAGGGAGCATTAATCAAAGCAGAGGGGAGGTGAACGTAACGCAAACAGGGAACGACAATGCACAGAGTATTTGCATAATCCAGGGAGAAAGCTTTCCTGCTGAAAAGCCAAAGCTACTGGCATGGAAAAGCAAAGGTCTGAACAGGAACTCCGGTCCTGAGCAGCAACAGACACCGGGGGTAATAAATCAGGGATGTGGGTACAGACGTAGCGGTTCCAGCACGCTTCCCAAACTTTGCATTCCGTGCCTTTGGAAGAAGGCCGATCCTGCCTGCTTTGAAGTTCCCGGCCAAGGTGCCTGGACAGCAGCAGGAACAAGCCCAGGCCTGAGGAGCAGGTGCTCAGGTGGAGCTTGAACTCCTCAGAAATCAGTGTTGGCCTCTTGCAGATGTTTCCCCAGGACAAGGGCGTCCTGCCAGCTGATACAGGCAGAGCAGAGCCCCGAGCACTGGGAGAGGGTAATGGATGCAATTCCAGGCCTAAGAAGTCCAGGTATTTAATAACAGTTGGCATTTGACAAAGGAAATGGCTTTGTGGAGGTGTCTCTGAAAGCGTGGGGTTTTGAGGAGTGTCCTGGCTGGCACTCTGCACTCCTGGATGACCTTGGGCAAGGTGTTTCACCTCATTGTGCTTGGGTTTCTGCTGAGCTACTCCTCAGTGGGATAATTTTCCCTGCTCCACAGATGTGATGTGGCAGCGTTTGTTGGTATTGGTGAATAGTTTGAGAACCCCTAAAGGAATATCTTAGAGAAAGGGAAGGGAAATAAAAATCCAACTGGGATCCTGCCCTAGCAGGAGGTGCAGAGGTGGCAAGGATCTTTACAGATTGAGTTCCCACCTGTGACAGCTGCAGGCAATGCCAAGGAGGGAGCAGGGAAGCATCTGGAAGCCTCAGAACCACGGCCTGAGCTGAAAGCCTTGAGTGTGTTTAGCCTGGGGAGGACAGATCCAAGGGGGATGAAATGGTGCTCCTCAAATACACAAAATGAGGCTGAAGGAGAGAGGATTCCAGGCCAGGCTGGATGGGGCTTGGAGCAACCTGGTGCAGTGGAAGGTGATGGAACGAGATGGGCTTTAACATTCCACATAACCCAAACCATTCTGTGATTCCATGACTATGGACAAGGAAATAACAGGATGAAGCAGCAGCAAGGGCAAAGCAGGGTAGAAAGTGGGAAAGGCAGGCAGGGTGGCACAGCTCATACCTGGGGACAGGTTTCCAGAGGCTCTGTATCCCAGGATCACCGACAGACTGTGGGAAGATGGAGCCCGGGGAATGGCTGCTGAAGAGGTGGCTCTGCTCTGCATCAGGTGGGTACCACCTGCCCGCCCTGAGCCCTGTCCCCAGCTCTCTCCTCTCTCTGTGTGTGACCCAGGGCAGCAGTGCCACACACGATCCCAGCCCTGGGAGCTGCGTCCCTGCCTGCCCGGCACGCAGGGCACACGTGGGACGTGCCATATGTTTCCTTCCCCTGCAATTCCCTGGCTGAAGGTATTTGATCAGACCAGTCACTCAGGAGCCATCTGTCCCCTGCACAAGCACAGCTGATTCTCGTTCCAACCTCCGAGGGCAGCTCCAGGAGCACACCCAGGTTAGGGGCGTTCAGAAAATGCATCCCGGGAAGAGCCAGGGCTGTCGGGCATTCCCAGGAGCAGCAGTGGCAGAATAATTAAAGCCCATTCCGCAAATCAGTGCCTGGGACACTAATATAAGTAACTTTAAAAAAGCAGAGAGAAAGGCAGTCAAGGAGATAAAACCCTGTCATTTCCATTTCTAAGGGATATGAAATGGTGCTTTTGAAAAAAAGCAATTTGTAAACTTTAGATAGCAGCAAATTCCTTGTTTTTTGGATACAATACCAGCTTTGCATATGCGCTGAAAGAAAGAAGGAGAGAAAATAACCCCGAAGCATCCTGCCCACTGCATTAGCTTTTAAAATAAAACCCATTTATATATAAATGTTGGCTTTTTTCCCAGTCTCTGTAGAAAAGCTTTTTTATATTAAATGCTACAATGAATTAAATTAACCATAATGATTTCTTTGTGAATGGAAACCCTTTTTCCTGTGTGACATGTTTTTGATCATTTTTTTTCCTAGCTACAACAACCCCTGCTCCTATCAAGTTGAGGATTTTGTTTGTTCTGCTATTTGCACGCTGCAATGCAATTACTACGTGCACTCCTTGTTCTGAGGAAAAATAAGCCACAGATATTCCGGGTGCTCTCTCTGGGCACAGAGGGGTGGGAACCTCCGACAGCTCCACACCCACCTGTGGCAGCAGGGTTGGGACAGCCCTGTCACCTCCCATGGCCAAGCAGCTTCCCCAACAGCAGAGCCAACAGCCCAAGCTACTTCGGACAAGGGCTTGGAGGGACAGGACAAGAGGAATGGCTTCCCAGAGGGCAAGGATAGCTGGGATATTGGGAAGGAATTCCTGGCTGTGAGAGTGGGGAGGCCCTGGCACAGGTGCCCAGAGAAGCTGTGGCTGCCCCTGGATCCCTGGAAGTGTCCAAGGCCAGGCTGGACAGGGCTTGGAGCAACCTGGGATAGGGGAAGGTGTCCCTGCCTGTGGTAGGGGGTGGAACTGGATGAGTTTAAGGTTCCTTCTGACCCAAACTATGATTTTTTGATTCACCTGTGATCCACAGCCACCACTTCCTGTGGATTTGCCACGAAGGGACTCAGCATCATTCAATGTTTTTAATTGTGAATGTTTTTGTTTGTTGATGTTTTGCCTGGGGTGCCCTTTGGCTCTCCCTGGGCCCCCAACCCCTGCCCATGCACTGGGTGCTGCGGGGCCCAGCCTGGGGCTGGGGGCACTGGGGGTCCTGGGGCTCCAGGCTGAGTAGCTGGGGCTGGGCAGGGAGCTCTTGCTGGGGGGAGGGAGTTGGCTCATCACTGGGAAGGAAAATTAGGTCACATTTCTGGTTCGAAGAGTCTGGATGGCGTCCCATTTATTTTGGGTTTCTCCTAACGAGTGACAAGCTTCTGTTTCCCTCTAACCCCGTTTTCCTTGTCTAGTTTTTTTAAAGGATTTCTCCTTTTGCCCTCTTGTTTTTCCTAGAAAACAGAAACTGAGCCATGCCGAGCTGTGCTGAGCTGTGCCAAGCTGAGCTGAGCCGAGCCAAGCCTGGGGCATGCCTGGGGCCACCAGAGCCATCTGCAGATCCCAAAGAGCCCAGGGGCTGGACTTTAACCAGCCCAGCCTGAGCCCTGTGTTGAATCATCCCCTGTTGTCCAAGGCAGCCCATGGCACAGTTTGTCCCCAATCCGTTTGGGAAACCATTCCAGTTCAACAAGAGTCATTGGAAGGCCTTTTCATTTTCTTCCTTGATGTTCATTCCCGATTTGCTTCTGCAGGATTCAATTCCAGCACTCCTCTCCAAGCCCCTTGAGCTCTCTTCTCTCACTTTGTGTCATCAGATGTTTTTGGATAACTGCAAAGTCCTTATCCCCTTGTTCCCACCTCACAGAGGCTCTTCCCACAGAGGAGACCCCTGGATACCCCTCACTCCTGCTGTTCAGCACCCCCAAAAACCCCACAAACCAAATCCTGTGGGGCAAATGAAATGAAAAACCAGCCAAAGCTGGAGGGATTCATTTTGGGGGTTTATTTGTGTGGTGGGAAGCCAGGAGACACCAGGGTCAGAGCTGTTCCCATCCCCATGCGTGCCCCTCAGCCCTGCCTGAGCCCCTTCTTCTCCCAAAACCTGAGCATCACCACCTGGGATGTCACTGCAAAGCCGTGTTTCCTTGGCAATCCCTTATCTCTCATCTCAGCCATCAGCATAATGAACGGCTCTGTTCCTGCATAAACAGCACCTGAACACCCCGTGGAGTAGGGAATTGTCAGATTGAAGGAAAATGCCTGAAATGGAGAATCCCCTCAGGATTTTCCCTCAGGATGAGGATTGTTCCTGAAAGGACAGGCTCTCCCTCTTTTCCAGGGGTAAGAAGGTAATTAGGGAATGAGTAAGGAATGGTTGCATCAGTACCTGAGGATTCCAGAGATGGGAACAGTCTTGGATTAAGGTCAGGGTTTGTGCTGCCATTCACCAAGTGTCTGAGCAAACCGAAGAATGCCTGGTCCTGCTGAGGAGGGAAATAAACACTCCTGGATTTGACATATGTTTAACAGAGGGTGAGACTTGACATTATTAAAGTTATTTCTCAACTCCCTGCCAGGGAGAAGTGGGTCTGGGATGTTGGACAAGAGGCAGGCAGAGCAGGGAGCTCCTGCAGCAGAGCAGAGCAGAGCAGAGCAGAGCAGAGCAGAGCAGTGTTCTTCTGTTGGTATCTCCAGGGCACTGGCTAGGGAGGGAGTTCAGAGAGTACTTGGGGTGGAAGGGACCTTAAAGCCCATCCAGTCCCATGCCTGCTATGGGCAGGGACACCTTCCACGATCCCAGGTTGCTCCAAGCTCTGTCCAGCCTGGCCTTGGACACCTCCAGGGATGGGGCAGCCTAGGCTTCACGGGCACCCTGTGCCAGGGGCTGCCCACCCTCACTGTAGAAAACATCTTTCCTGTATCTGACCTAAATCAACCTTTTTGTTTAAAAACAGCCCCCCTTGTCCTAGAAATGGGGCCCTGCCCAAATTCCTCATCACGGCTGAAGGAAAAGCTGTGGTGCTGTGATTGCTTAATCTGAGGCAGTGGAACTGTGCAGTGCTCAGAGCTTTAATTTAGATGATTTAAGGTCCCTTTCTTTATGTTTTCTCCATTTGTAATTTGAAAGAGGCTGCGAACCAGGACACTGAGCTTGGTGCTTATCAATGGCTCTGAGCAGCTGCTGCCGACTCCGGGGTAGGATGTGGTCAGGCAGGAAAAAACCACCTCTTCCCCCACCTAATTAAGTGCCTCGTTGGGCTCTGCAGGCACACGTGGTTGTGGTGGCAGCAGTGACATTTTCAGCTCACTGGGGCAATGACAGGGAAGCAGAGCAGAGAGCTGGAGGAGGCACTGAACTGGGAAAAAAACACATTTCCATGTGCTCCAGACATGTTCAGCTGAGGTGATCTTTAATCAGAGCCCTGTGCTGGCAAAGGATCCTGTGGAAATCGGGATTGCTGGCGTGGAAAGGAGCAGGTCTGGGCACTGGGTACCATGGTGGTGCCAGAGGAGGTGGTGGAGGCACTGGAGCCTTCTGGCCAGGGCTCTTCTCCCCTTGCAGGCCTCTGAGGGAAAGCCAAGGGGGAAAGATCCCAAGAGGAGGCAGGTAGGAAGTGGGTTGGGGAGATGAAAGCACAGGGAAGGGGTGGGGAGCTCCAGGTATGCTGGGACCTGACCTGGAAACAGGCAGGGAGGAATCTGAGGATCAGCAAACAGGCAAAAATAACCCTGCACCTAAGGAATGCCTCAGCAGCAGGAATGCCACGTGCTTCATGTGGAGAGAGGAGAGGCAAAAATACCGACACGAGTAAATCAGTTCCCTGATCCTCCCCTTAACATCACCTGGGAGTCTGTAATAAATTCCCTGGCTTTTAAGAACATCCTCCTTTGGAAACTGTTCCAAGGTTGGGCTCTGGAAATAGATGGGACACGGTGGGAAGCTGGAGGCTCTGCTGTCGTCAGCCATCCTAAAGTCTGCCATCCTTCCAGGCAAGGGCAAGACAGGACAAGAGGAAATGGCCTCAAGTTGTGCCAGGGGAGGTTTAATTGGATATTAAGGAAAATTTCTTCCCCCCAAGTGTTGCCCAGCCGTGGCACAGCTGCCCAGGGCAGCGGTAGCATTCCCATCCCTGGGGAGATTTAACAGACGTGGAGATGTGGCACCTGGGGACATGGCTGAGTGGTGGCTTTGGAACAGTTGGACTCGATGGTCTCAGAGGGCTTTTCCAGCCTTGATGATGCAGTGATTCCAACCCCACCGTGGCAGCGCTCAAGGAGTCAGTGACGGGAAGTGCTGAGTCAGCAGCACCGCAGCCTCTGTCTTATGCTGAGCCCTCCGGGCTGATTGCCCCAGGTTTAGGCAAGAGCAGGTTCTGCGAAGTAGGACCAAATGCCCCAGATCCTGGCATAGACCAGCCTGGTGTCAGCCCTGCTTGGCTCTGCCAGGGCCCGGGGTCACGGCCCAGGGAGCTCTGTCACCCCATGACCCGGTGGGGACTTTGCTGCCAGGTAGCACTCGACAAGCTGCTGGTGTTGTTTTTCTTGGTTTCCTTTGGGTTTTTTTTTTTCCTAACCATCTTCCAGATGCTACAGAATTCCCAGATGCAGTCGCAACAAAGTCCTTGCATTTTTAACTTTAAAAAACATAATTGGGTAACTGAGAATAATGACTAAAGAGCGCAATAAATCATGTCTCCACCTGGCCTGGAAATGGGGGAGGGCTGGGGGATGTGTTCCTTCCCCCGTTAATGAACAGCGCTGAGCCATCGGCACAAAACGCTCCCAGAGTCAGCAAATCTGCTCCAGCCCTCGCAGGGCTCTGCTCCCACCTGGGGACACAGGGACACGAACCCCTGGGCAGGAGGGGACTTGGGAACCTCTGAGGTTTGCTCCAGAGACAAACTGAAATACAAATGGCACTGGGTAAGAGCTGGAGACACTTGTATGTCCCGGTGGGAATTTTTGCCTGCACGGTGCCACTCCCCTGTTCTCACCTGTCCAGTACCTGTGCCTGCGCCCTGGGAGCTGTCTGGGGCAGGAAACAGGCATAACTGTGCTGCAGTTCTTCATGTTCCATTTTTGCTCCTTTATCCATCCAGCCAGGGCTGTCACCCCCAGTGCCAAGACCCGCCACAGCTGCAGCACCCAGTGACAGTGATGGCAGCGGGGCTGGAGGCAGCAGAGCACCAGGAATGCCAGTTTCCCTCACTGTCTGTGTTGTCTTCCCAGGACTTGTCTGGGATCTCAGCAGCCTCCTCCCCACCCCAAGCCTCCTCCTCTGCAGGGCAAAGGGAAGGATAATTTTGGTTTTTTCCCCAGCAGCTTTCAAAAGGAGATGTGGGATGGATTAGGACCCTCTGTGGTAGGATTAATGAGGGAATCCCAGAATGAACAGCTCCACACAGAGAAAGAAACCAGTGAGATCAGAGAAGAGAATCATGGAACACTAAAGTTGGAAAGGACCTTTAAAAGCATTAAGTCCAATAGTCATCTTAACCCCACCACTAAATCATGTCCTCCAGTGCCACATCCACATGGTTTTTGAACACTTCCAGGGATGGTGCCTCCACCACTGCCCTGGACAGCCTGTTCGATGTTTGCAACACTTTCTGGGAAGAAATTCTTCTCATGTCCAATCTACACCTCTCCTGCTGCAGCTTGAGGCCTTGTCACTGTTGTTTCCTCCCAGATATGAATTTTACACACAGAGCACTGCTGGGAGGGCAGAGGGAGGTGACAGCCGGAGGAGGGACAGGACAGGGCGAGGGGCAGAGCCATGAGCCCATTGTGCTGTGTCCAGGGGAAGGGCTGGGAACAGGGATTCAGCACGAGGGGAGGTGTCTTGCACAGGTCAGTGACACTGCAGGACATCCACAGTCTCCAAAGCGCCATTCCCAGCCCAGGCTCCTGTCACTCCCATGCTCTGGCATAGATCCCTCCCAGCTTGCAGCTTTATCGGCTGTTCCAAGGCAAGATACTTATCTGCCTGAGCCTCTTCAAGCTGATAGTTGCTCTTATCTCTGCTGCTCTCCAGGGCTGGGAGGCTGGGGGGAGTTGTGGCATAGTCATGGAAAAATTTCAACTTTGGGAGACTAAACCTGGGAGTGATTTCTGGATTTTTATCACTCATTGTTCGTTGTTCAACCCCCATCAACCAGAGCCTGAGAGGGACTCGTGGCTGTGGCTGTGTTAAAGGGACATGGAAGCAGAGCCTTTTCCAGCAGCCTTTGCCCATGACAGACACAGCCACACGTGTCCCAGCCAGGGCAAAGAAGTGTCCCATGGGCACACAAAGGCCATAAGGGAGTTGGCACAGGAAGGCCACCGAGAGACAGGACGAAAAAACTGCCCTGAAAGCGAAGGGTTTGGCTGATGGTCACCTAAAGGCCCCTTCATCCACCTTTGCAATTAAATTTGTGTTCTTTGTCCGCTTTGACGTTGGCCAAAGCTCTCCAGCCTCTGTGGCTTGGTCTCCTGACCTTCTCCGTCCTCCTGGGAAAAGTGCCTGTGCCCACGGGCTGTTCCCGAAATCTGCAAGGAAAACATAAACATAATTGAGAAAAAGTAATTGAAACTTGTAAGAGCTGATGAGAGAGTTCTCTCCTTGGCCCGCCGTTCGTCGCCAGGAAATAAACACCTTTATGGCTGCTCTAATTAAGGCCTAAATACAACGGAGACAAAATTTCTGTCATTAAAAGTCTCCTCAAAGATCTCATGCCTCCACCTGCTTCCCTCCAACACTGCATTCCCAGACTTCAGCCATGCAGCAACACCTTTCCAGACACAAGCGTCACCTCTAACCTCAGCTAAGTCGAAATTTTCCTGGATTCTCAGCAGTTTTTCCCCATTAAATCCACCTCACATCGCCCTAAGCTGTTGCCCTGTTGGGCCGTGTTGCCCAGTGTGACCTGGCTACCTGCATGACCCCATCACTCCCTGCATCCATGATGCCCAAGGTTATTGTGGACTCCCCATTCCTGGAAATGTTCAAGGCTGGGTTGGACGGGGCTTGGAGCAACCTGGTCTATGAAAGGTGCCCTCCCTGTGGCAGGGGCCTGGAACGAGATGGGTTTCCCAATCCAAACCATTCCATGATTCCATGGTGCTGGAGCTGGTAGAAGGGTTTTAGTGGCACATCTCCAAGAACTCTGTCTCACTCAGCTCCACCGGCCCGCAGTGGGACCAAACCATGGCTAATTCCGTGTTTTCTGGAGTGGCTGGAGACCCTTGGGCGTCGTGGCGCTCGGAGAGCACTGTGGTGCTGTGTCTATTGTATTTCTAAGCTCATTAGTTGATTAACCACACTCACAGGCTGTCAGCCCGACTGCCTCGCTGAGGGGCTTCAATGGGAGCCTGGAACAATGCAATGACACAGACAAAGGGTTTAATGGATAATTAATTGTTCCAGCGTGTGAAGTTTCTGTGCAAAGATCCTCGTGAATCAGAGTTTCCGATTTCCACCCCCCTTACAGTAGAACTAAATAGTAACACAGAAATCGTGGAACGGATTGGAAGATTTTTGAAAAGAGAAGGGCCAGAAATGAGGCTCATTTGGGGCAGGGTGTCCCGGCACTGCAGCTCCATATCCATCTCCTCATCCTGCAGCAGGCTCAGGCCAGCTTCCACACATGGAGAAGGTGCTTCTTCCAGGAAGGCCAACACAGCAAAATGAGGGAGAGGGAAGGGACAGTGGGGGCTGCCCATCCCTGCAGGGGACACGCTGCAAGTGCTGTGAGGGAGCAGAGGGGCCAGACACCTTCGCCATCCCCCTGAGCTGCCCTGGCACCACCGGGATCATCACCAGCACCACCTGCAAGGACCTGGCATGGCAGCATCCCTGCGCCAGCAGATCCGCAGGGACAGAGCCCGGGAGCCATAAACCACATTCACATCCACTGAACACCCATCACATCCTCCTGGTGCTGCATCCACGCGTTCTTTCCCAGAGCCCTGATCCCACACGGGAATTTCTGCCGTTTCCCTCGGTTTGCTGGGTGTATTTGACACCTCACAAAGGCCCAACACCAGCACCCGTCTGTGCACAGGGCACAGAGCCTGGGGCACACATGGCACAGGGAGAGACTGTGCACACACATGCACACACATGTGCTCACACGCACGTTAGGCACACGCACACACACAGAGAAGCACACGCATATTAATGCTCTCCCCTGTCTGTGTCCCCCTCTCTCATTTCTGAGCTGTGCCCAGACCCAGGGAGAGGAGCAGCTCCCAGCCCAGGCCCGGCACAAAGCCGGGCTCAGCGGGGCCGGGCACAATGGCAGATTACATTAGAGAGAACAGCCAGACGTGTCCTTGTCATCCCAGGTTAATATGACTATGGATTAATGCTGTAGCTGCTGATTGTTATGGAAATCCCCCCATTTAGCTCCTTCCCAAAGCATTGACAGTTCTAGCCTTGGATTCCGAGCAGGGGTGGAACTTGTTAATGGATTTCATTTTCCTGCAGGAAGCCAAAGCGTTTAGAGGGAGAGGCAGCGCCAGGGTGCTGACTTCCTGGAAGGGTTCCAGCCTGCATTGAGGCACCGTGGACGGTTAATCCCTTGCTCAGATGCAAAGCGATGCAAGAGCCATGCTGGTCTTGCCTCTCTAGGAAAAAGGAGGAATTTGGGTGTGGGGAAGTGAGTGTTCATGGGATTGTTTCCTCTTGAAACCTCTCCTGGCCTGGGTAATGAATGTCCTGGGCACATCCCACTCCCTGTTCACAGACACGCCTGGCACTGCACCTGCTGCAGGGATGGCTCTGCCAGCCTTGGCTGCCTGGTGCCAGCTCGGGGACTGGAGCTGCTGCCATCGCTCTGCTTTGTTGTCATCTTGTAGCTGCTGTGTGTGTTCCTGGCTGTCCCCTGGCCGATGGGAACGCTCCGTGTTCCCGCAGTGCAGCTCAGCCGCGCTGCTCTCTCCCTGCACAGCTCCCTCCTCTTTCATCGCTTTGTCCCTGTCCCCGTGAGCAATAGGAAAATACCCAACTGCTCCTGAGCAAACTCTGAATGTCTCTGTACATCCCTACCCCGATGAATTATTTAGGATTCAGATGATGACTCATGGGGCAGGTCTCCAAAAGCCTGAGCAAAGGAGGGCTCTTACACTGGCACGAGGAGCAGATGGATCGTGGGGCACTCGGAATTAGGGTTTTCCTTACAGGTATTTCTGTTATGTTCTGTTAGGATCCTCTCCCCTTCCCTCCTGCTCCCTCTCATCAGGAGGGATCATTAGTCCTTGCAAGACGGTCCAAGGAGCAGAAAGTTCTCTCTGACCCTTTTCCTGACTTTTCTTGGGGAAGTTCATGGATATTTCATCCCCCAGCCAAAGGCCACTGCTGCCCATGGGAAGGGATGAAATCCCATCCATCCCCTTCTAGTTTTGCCACAGCAAAACAAACCAAATGGAAGTGGAGCCACAAGAAGTACCATGGCTTTTTCCATGTGCAGGGAGTTAATTCCCGAGCTGACGCTCCCGTTGGAACAGAGCCCTTGGTGGGGTCAGAGAGGTGGGAGCTGACAGTGACCCCCAAAGCAAAGAGACACCTGGGGTCCTCCCCAGTGCTGAAACACGTGTCCCTTAGAAGAGTTTCCAGAGGCAGGAGCTGTGTCTGACAGCAGCTTTACACTCCCAGCACACAGGATACCTGATCCTGCCGGCAGCTTTGGGATGCTGCTGCAGCACACGCCGTGCATAGCAATAACACTAATGAATCCCGTCCCTAATTGTCCCACTCCCGGGGGTGACAGGAGCTCCCTGTCCCAAGCCCTGCTCGAGGGAGGGAGCGGGGGTTGCTGTGGAGATGCCTTGAGGGGTCCCACACTTTGGAGCCTGACTTCAGGTGCAGGAATAAGCAGCACGAACATTCCGGAGAGACAAAGCTGCCCTTCTCATGGAAATGCCTCTGGTGGTGCCGGGAAGGGAGGGAGGGAAGCAGAGGGGCTCTAGCCATGGAGATGCTGCATTGTTTCCCAGTAATTAGCATGTTTTCCGAAGCTTTCCACGAGTCATCAGCAGCTTTTTAAGGGGATTTTGCCAAGGAGTATTTAAATGGAAATCCCCCAGAGATACAGATCCTCTGTTGAGGTCTCCCTGGAAGGTAGCTGCTTCCCAGGGGAAACCAGCCCCCACCTGGTCTGTGGGTTTATGTGGATCTCACAGAGAAAATCTGGGGGATTTTCATGTGCTCCAGTATGGGCACAACATTCCCGACTGCAGCCCCTCTCCTGCAGTGCTGCTCCTCAGCCCCACGTCCTGCTCCTGCATGGATACAGGATGGTCACTGCTGCTCCCTTCCGTCTGCCCAGGCTCACACACTGCCTTGCCCAGCGGCATTCCCAGGGCACAGACACACACAGTGACTTCCCAAGGGAGGAGAACCATCCAGTGATGGAATGGTTGGACTAGATGAAGTCCCTTCCAACCCTAAGCCTTCTGTGATTCCATGTGTGGGAGCAGCACAGTCGCAGAGGTGGCTGAAGAGAGCCTGGGGGACAGTGCCAATCACCGGGTGGGACTGGCAGGGAGGTCACTCCTCCTCGGGAACCACGAGGAGAGACCTGGAGGAG
The DNA here is from genome assembly GCA_013397935.1 of Dasyornis broadbenti. Classification (NCBI taxonomy): domain Eukaryota; kingdom Metazoa; phylum Chordata; class Aves; order Passeriformes; family Dasyornithidae; genus Dasyornis; species Dasyornis broadbenti. Next base: position 599,079 of record VZRN01005007.1, on the reverse strand, counting down.
TCACAGGCTGGAGCTATCCAGCAGCATTTGGTCATCTGGTTGATCAGCACTTGGTCCATAAACCAGCATTCAGAGACAGAAATCATCACCTGAGGGCCAGAAGTTATGGAGACCCTGCAGCTCCATCTGCTCCATCAAGGTGCAGGTGCAGGTGCAGATGCAGGTTCAGGTGTAGATGCAGATGCAGGTTCAGGTGTAGATGCAGGTACAGGTGTAGACGCAGGTTCAGGTACAGGTTCAGGTGTAGATGCAGATTCAGGTGTAGATGCAGGTACAGGTGTAGACGCAGGTTCAGGTACAGGTTCAGGTGTAGATGCAGATTCAGGTGTAGATGCAGGTACAGGTGTAGGCAGACACCTGCCCATGGACAGCCCTGAGAGGTGTGGGCAGTGAGTGCTGGTCCCAGTGCTGCTCTCGGGGCGGCCAGGCTGGATCTCTTTCCTTGGATGAAGATCCTTCTGCAGTCTCACTTTGCCCTTTGCCGTTCTCTTTTCCGACCCAGTGGCAATCCAGACATTCCCTTCAAAAATCATTGTGACTTTACCAGCCGAAGGTCTCAGTGACCAAACTACTGGATCCAACTCAATTCTCCCAGCAGTTTCCCATACAAAGGAAGCTGCAATTTTGCCCCATTCCTCAAGGACAAGGAATTTCAGCCCAGTTTATTGTGCAGGCCTGTGCCTGGGAGATTTTCCTGGCCCGGTGATTTACGCCAGGGCTTGAGTTATAACTCCCATTTCTGTTTAAAAGCTAAACACTCCAATAGTGGGGGCTATTACTGTCAGCACGTCCCAGCTCCCGAGATCCAATCGAGCCGGAGCCGACATCATCTGGGTGTTTGTCTGCCTGATGGAGCTGCCTTGCTTTCCCCTCCCTCACATATTGCTGCCTCAAGGACTGTTTTCCAAGCAACAATTCATGTCTCCTTCAGTCATCAGCGAAAACAATCAAGCTCAATTTTATTTTTGGCAGAAATCAAATGCTAAATGAGATCTCGGAATCATAAACAAGAGTGATGTCGACAAATCAGAGGGAATTCAGGGAAGAGAGGCACAGATGATGAAGGGGCAGGAGGGACTGATGATGGGGAAAGATTAAAATAAGGAAATACAGCCAGGACAGGAGAAGACTAATGGGGAATATAAAGGCCGTCTAGGAATATTCGAAGGGTGTAAACACTGAAAAAGAAGAAATATTGTCCAGAATGGCTCAAAAATGTGGAGCTATGAATAAAGGTGATGAAGCTCAACACAGGGAAATTCAGCCTGAACACCGGCAGAGATTTTCCCCATTTCTGCCGATCCAGCCTGTCCCAAGGAAAACAGGATAAACATCGTGCTTGACTGTTCTGAGCCTGCCAAGGAGAACGTCCCTTCAATAAATAATTGGCACTGGAACATTTTCAGCTTTCTGCTCTTTCCTCATAAGCAGCTGAGATGAATGAATAATCCATGATGGAGAGTTTACTCAGAGAATTTGGCTGTGGACATCACTCACACTCCGCCGGTGAATGAATCACCCTTCCCTTCAGTTCATCTCAGATTGGGCTTACCTGATTCATTTTTTTTTTTGGCAAAGGGTTGTACTGGATGCACTGAGTGTCCTTGGAGAGCTCTCCATGCTGGTGGGCCCTGTACCTGCCAGCTTTCCATGGAAAAAGGAAAAGTCACTTGTCCTGACACTGCCTCCCCTGGGACACAGGGATGCTGTGGGGAGATTTATCTTTTGCAGGGAGCCTGCTCCTGGCTCCAGCTCATGCTGTGTTGGAGCTCCTGGATTTGAGGTCTGAGTGGGATGTGCAGCCTCTTGGTAAAGTGAGAGTTTGGGTTATTTCAGAGTTGGCAATGGGCTCATTACCTGGCCCCACTGGCCAACAGGGAGCCAAACCCCCTGGGTCAAATGAACACAAGCCAGGACACACCTGGAGTCCCTCTAAACTGTGCAGGGCCCTTTTTGGACCAGTTACAGAATCCCAGAATCACTGAGTTCAGAAAAGATCTCCCAGGTTATCGAATCCAACCTGTGACCCGTGCCCACCTTGTCACCGAGCCCAGAGCAATGACTGCTCCCATTGGCACCACCCCTCCTGCTCCCACAGATGTCACCAATCCTTCTCCCACACCTCCTGGTACCTGTCCCAGCTGTCCCAGTGCCTGGTGATCCCTCCTGATGTCTGTGATGGACTCACACTTTGCTCTGGCTACACACAAGTCACCACAGCTGCTCACTCCAGCCCTGGCTCTGCCATGTGTCACTCGGGGCTGCCTGGGGCTGTCCCAGAGCACGGCCCCCAGGTGAAGCCCCCCCCAGACCCCCAGGTGAGGCTCGTGACCAGCAGGCCCAGCTGTGCCCCAAGGCCACTGTGGGGTTTGTGCCCCCTCAGCCGCTGGCTGAGGCTGCTCAGGGTAAAGAATAACAAACAGTGAATAATGCAAATTCAAACTGCCAGCCCGTGTTTGGGCCAGATAAACAGCAGTGTAAGGATGGATGGCAGGGGTGGGAATGCAGGGGCTTCCCGGGGAGCCAGTGGAGCTGCACCGAGGGATGTGGGGGGCACATCAGCCAGACCAGGCCGTGCCAAGGGCACACCCACCAAGCCTGTCACCCATGCCACTATGGGGACACCCATGTTCCCACTGTGATGCTGCCCCAGTCGTGGAGATGGTGCTGAGAACACTGACGTGTTTTCCTAATGGGCACAGCAGAGCCGGAGGGGTGAGAAGGCAGAGCAGTGCTGCTGGTGGAGCAGCAGAAAATGCCTTTCCTTTGTCATTCAGGAACATTCCTGTTTTTCTTTTTCCTTTTTCACTTTTTTCTTTTTCCATGACAAATAGTTTTGTGCCAGAAACAAATTAGTTTTTATGAAGAACCAAACTACCATCAAGGTTTACCTGTACAGTCCCTTGTTGCCTCTGACCCTGGTTAAAGATGAGGATGACAGGACACCTCAGGGTGGTCCTGCTCCTTTCCCTGTGCTTCTGGAGAAGGTTCCTGATTGTGTCTCAGCCACCCTCTGCCTCCAGTTCTCTGAGGGGGACACAGTTCCCTGCTCTGACCTTAAAAAAGAGACCAGAAGCTCTGGGAGCCACAGGGAGCTGAACCATTTAGGGGCTGGGATGCTCCTGTTCTTGGGATGTGGTGGCCCCCAGAGGTGACAGTCCCTGACACTCTTCTCCGGAGCGCCAGTGCCAGCGGAGAGGTCCCAGGTGTTCTTCTGGGAAGGAGAGCTCCAGCCCTGCCAGTCCCACCATGGGCTCACCCAGGCTGCTCCACAGGGAAGCCCAGAAGAGCCCAAATAGGAAACACATTGGGGATTAGTGGGAGAGATAATTCCAGCAGACGGGGCCGGGCTGGCCTTGATTAGTGCAAATCACAGTGATTGCTGCTGGTTGCAATCCCAGCAGAAGCAATTCCTTTTTATTGTGCTTTCTTCCTGATTGTGTTTGGGGTTTTTCTCCCTCCGGTGTGGAGTTGAAGGGACCTTGACATGTAGTTTAGGATCAGATCTGGTCCTGTGGGGGAATTGCTGTAATCTGATTAAACAGGATTGTCCCCCACGTTTGTGATGTGACAGCTTTAATTGCACTTGAACTGTCCTAAAACTACATTTGTGTTATTGAACAAGCAGAAATATTTCAGTTGAACACGCCTTGGACTGTTTCTAGTGAGAGCAGTGCCTTGGTCCCACTTTGCGCTGGGGGTGTCTGGCAGCCAAAGGCACTTGAACTAAACCACCCTGAGGTGTGGCAGCGATGCCACCCAGGAGGTGCCACAGCGGGGCAATTTGGGCAACCAAAGCAGCAGGTGCCAGTCCAGCCCCTGGCAGAGAACCCGGCTGCTCCAGCTGGATGTTCCCATGGGTCCTGGGATGTGCCCCGGGATGGCTCTGCCAGGCTGGAGGGTCCCTTGTGCCTGGGATTGCTCTGCCAGACCCTGCTGTGCCCAGGGGTGCTGCAGGGTGAGGCTGAGGCACCCAGCCCTTCCCTGTGTGCTCCCCACACTCCTGCCTGTGCTCCTGCTTCCCCCCAACCACCAGCTGCGGGATCTGGTGATTTCTCGGCAGAGCCAAAAACCCTACAAGCAATTAAGCCAAGTCCTGTACAACCTGGTGCTCTCTGTGGGGTCACGCTGGGGCCGGTGCCGGGTCAGCAGAGCTGGGACAGCAGCACCGATGTCCTGAGAGCCACCGAGGGCTCTCTGATTTGGGAAGAGTTGGCAGCAAGGGCCAGGGGTGCCAGCTGGGCTGGTGACCCCAAATGCAGCTGCGGCATTTGCGAATGTATCAAAGTATCCCAAGAGGGTGAGGGTAGGTGGGGGTTCCTTTGTTTGATTGCAGGATGGTTTCTTTATCTAAAAGCAGGAATAATGAGTGCTGTCCTTCTGGAAGTGACAGCCCTTCCCTGACCACAGACAGGCTGGAGAGAGGTCCCTGGGCAGGAGTTCAGCCCACGAGCAGCCCTTTTCCTCACCGCCTCCCTGACCTTCCCTTTGTCCGTCCTGATCCATTTAGGATCGCTGCTCATTCATCCCTACACTCCTCTCCCCTTCTCCCTGCCTGTCAGATTTCGCCCTCCCTTCATACCTGGAGAGATGGAATTGGAAGGTTTTGAGAAGCACTTTTGGAGACAGCCCTCACCCTTTGTTTCTCTGATGGCATCTGGTGATAATAACAGCGCAGCAGCCCCAGACCTCCTGGCTTCAATTACTTTACAGGATCAGCTAATCCCAGTTAAAATTACCTTTGTAACTGAAGGATAATTGTAAATCAGGCTCTCTCCTGCACTCGGGTGTGCTGAAAAATCGTTGCCGAGATGCTCCATGTGCCAAGGTTGTAGAGATCAGCGGATGAGGAGCAGGCGCTGGGAGATGCTGTCCCAGAAGATTGGTTTTCCTTTTCAAAGCAAATTCCAAACAGATGGGCCCTCTTTCCCTATGGCTCTGTGGAGTGGATGGGATTGAAGTGATGGAGAGGAGACATTTCACAAGGTTTTTTGCCTGGGTTATTTTCAGTCTCCAAGGATTGAACTTCTCCCAGGATTGCTCCAGCTTGACAGATCTGCTGTGAGGAGGCTGATGCAGAAGTTGGCTCTGGAGAGCTTTGCCGGTGCCCTCCTGCCTCAGGATTCTGGGAGCGGTGCCCCAGGGCAGCTATGCAGCCCCCAAAACACCAGCACAGAGCCCCAGGGCCAGGGAAACACCACGTGAGGCTGCAGGCAGGGTGAGAGTTGGGTTTGTCCATCATCAATATCTCCTTTTGTCATTCTCAGCCATTATAGGGAAAGATCTGATAGCACAAGGGGTGGTGAGTTTAAACTGAGAGTCCAGTTAGAATGGATATATTTTTAAAATAAGGGTGGTAAAACCCTGACAAATGTTGCCCAGGGAAGCTGTGGCTGCCACATCTCTGGAAGTCCAAGGCCAGGTTGGACGGGGCTTGGAGCAGCCTGGGATAGTGGAAGGTGTCCCTGCCTGTGGCAGGGGATGGAATGAGATGGGCTTTAAGGTTCCTTCCAACCCATCCTAGGATTCTATGGTTCCATGATCTCTTCTCTTGTTGAAGCCTCCCAGGGTTTTCCACCGCCTCAGTCTCAGGGCATCTCTCTGGTACTGCCTTTGAACAAATCTTGCCACAATTCTTCCTTACACGGCAGATAAATCTCTTCTGAACTGCTTTATCCCACCACTGCGTTCTGCTTTCTCCTTACAGACCTTACAGTAACTTCTGTGGCAGTTTCTGCAAATTGTTCCTTTCAAAGCTGAGATTCCCTGGCTCTTGTGGTCACTTCCTCTCTGCCCAGCCCTCCTGCCAGCCTTGCCCTGGCATCCACGGTGATTTCACCACCTTCCCCTGAGCAGCAAATTTATTTTCCCTGGCACTTTAGTTGTAAGCCCTGATGAAGGATCAGACAGACTCTAAAGGCTCTTAGACTCAATAAACTTTATTAAGTCCGTGACAGCTGAACACAGTCCCCACAGACTCTTCTATGGCCCCAGGTTTCAGGCAGTGCTTGGTGCATCCCACAGAAAACCCCAGCCCAGCATTGTTTGGCAGAACTTATCCACAACTGCAGAACAGACCTCTAAAAAATTAATAAATGAGGCAGGTGTATTCCAAGTTAAATCATCTGCTCAGGTGCTGCCAAGAACAGCACAGAGTTAAGCCTGAGCACATAACTCTCCCCCTGAGCTGCTGCGGGGCCGTGTCCTGTGACCACAGCGGTGCCACTGGGGCAGCTCTGGCTGCCCTCGGCTCCCTGCCAGGGATGGAGAACCCTCTGCACTCTGGAGGGACCCTCTGCAGGGTGCTCAGCCCTGAATCTCCCACCAGTTCTGCCAGTGAGGGCGAGGGCCATGGTGTGGGCACGGGGCAGGATGGGCAGCGGACCAGGGTAAAACAAGAGCAGAGCCCCTCTGCCTCTCTCCCCGTGTGCAGGAGATGCTCCTTTCTCCCTCCAGTCCAAAGGTTTGACAGTGCAGGGAGGGGAGAGGGGACCTGCCCAGGGAGTTTTCCTAATCAAACCCAAACACACCGGGAATGCAAAGAGCAGCAATGCCATGTGCCGCCTCTGCTTGCACCAGGGCTCCAATAAAGGTTTGTGGTGTCTGGAGCTAGCCAAGAAGTTTCCCAAAGAAAGACAAAAATGGGGAAATAGTGGTATGATCAATGCTGCTATTTGGTCCTCCTCAAATTGTTTTTCTTGTGTAAGTGTAGCCCAGCACTCCGGTGCCATTAGGCCTCTCCCCTATTTTTCAGTCTGCTTTATGAAAGCTATTGATCTCCGGCTGCTCGAGGATCCGTCAGCCCCGGCTCATCCCAGCCCATTACAGACTCTGCTCTCTGCGGTGACGAGGGATCGATGCTGTCCTGGGCACACTCGCACTCCAGCCCGAGTGTGGCTTTATTGATCTGTGGGTTCAGAGACTCCTGCAGACCCTGGCAGGTGAGGGGGGTGCCTAAGGAGTGGGCTCGGATCGCCCGGCAAAGCCCCGCTCCGGCAGCAGATCCCGCTCTCCGCTGCTGGACTCGCCTTAACGATCTTTGATTTGCCTCTCCCAGCACATAAATAATTGTGTAAGGCCAGGAGCCTGCTCAGAGGGAGGATAAGGGGGAAGACAGAGGCATTTTCCTGTTTCTAGTCGCAAACTCATGATGTTCTGCAGAGGAGTGAGGCCGTGCCTGTGCTGGGACCATCCGTCCTCACCTGCCCTGTTCCCTCAGCACCTGAGGGGGGCCAGAGAGGATTAAGGAGATTTTCACAAGTTATGTGGGACGGATTTGCACGAGTTTGTTCAAACACAAACCCCAGAGGGCTCCATGGCTGGAGTGTGTGCCTGGGGAGAGCCAGCATTCCATAGTGCCAAGGCTCAGGATCGGCACCTACCTACTCAGGTCTTTTATTCTCTGTTTTGAATCACAGCAGCAAAACAGAAGGCTGTTCATGGGAAACTTTGAGTCAAAACCAGGAATTATTCTCTTAACCAGGTTATCATGAATAATGCAATCCTGCTCCAGAGGTGGAGGTGGCAGCTTTTACAGAGGTCAGAAGGGTCTTGCTAAAGGGGTGAAAGTTTGGATGCTGATGAGAGCAGAGTGCCCAGAGTGCCTGACCCAAGGCTGCTGCTGGTGTCCAGCAAAGTATTTTCCCTACACTGCTTGTAGGGATCAAATCCTACAGCAGCTACAGCAGCTGATTGTCCCCATCTCCACCTTCCTGCCCACGGCAAGAGAGCTGGTGAGGAACATTTCCATCCACCCCGGCACAGCAGCCAGGCTTGGCCAGCCCGGGAGAACCTCATTTCACAAGGTGGCAATTAAAATTTTATGCTCTGAGTTTTCCCTGAATGATTTTAAACCATCTTTTCTGATGACTTCCTAGTAGCAAGTTGAGTAAATTAGAATCTGAATGCAATCAACATCCTTGATTCCGACGCCAGCCGGGGTCCATCGGGGAGGCTGCGTCTGAGCAGCTCTGCCTGACGAAGAAGGTCAAGGGCTGGGGGTCCTCTGAGGCTTTGCCCTTGGAGTATTGTCAGAGAGGGAAAGAAACACCAGAAAGTAGGACACAGTCCCCCAAGCAGCACAGAAATCCCACCCTGCTCAGCAAACTTTACTTCTTTCCCTCATCTGTGTGTTTTCTGTCACATCTCAGAGATGGGACTTTGATGATAAATGAATAAAGGAGCTGCAGCTGCAGCCGAACCAGAACCAGCCCGTTCCTGTCTGTGGGGCCTGGGAGGGCACAGGGGTGATGCTCAGCACCCACTGCAGGGCCGTGGGTGCTCTCAGGTCACTCCTGGAGGGGTCTGGCATGGAGACCTGATTCCCTGAGTCTGCTCCATCTCCTCTCCACCACTGCCCCGGGCAACCCTGAGCTCCTGGCAGTGCCCACTGCTGCAGGTGGCTCCACGCTCTGGAGCAAGGTGATGTCCCTGTGGGAAGGTCCTCGGGGATCTCAGCCTCCAGCTGCCCCACACCAACCCTGTGTGCTGCAGGAAGGCTGCAGGGAGGCCCCAGTCCCAGCAGTTTGTGCAGCGGAGCTGATCAGGCTGTTCAGGCACCCACTGCATGAGTGGTGCAGTGCTCAGCGGGGCTCAGGGCACACCAAGGACATGGGGATGGACACGTTCCTGGGCTCAGGACCAGCAGAAGGCACCGGCTGGATGTGAGCCATGTGCCCTGCACACACAGGGACGTGCCATGTCTGCTGGCACTGGGGACACTCCATCTGGGCAGCCTTGCAAACACGTGGCTGTGAAACTCCCAGAGGACAGAGCCCGGGAGAAATCCTTGGATGGAGACAATCCTGCTACACTAGGAGAGGGATGGGAGAGTTTTCCTTTCCAGTCACCAGCTCGAAGGCTCTGATACACTGCAGCTGGCCCTGGTGAGCTCGGGATGGCTGGGATGGGCTCAGCCTTTAATAAATCACAGAATAGCACAGGAAGCTCCTGCACCAGTCTTGGCAACCTCAGCTTGCAACCAGCACCGCCATGGGATACCAGGGATGGACCCTCCATGGTGGGGAGATGCCCAGGAATGTGCTAGTGGCCATGGGCCAGTGCTGTCCAAGATCCACCTCGAGCCATCGGCCAGGCTGGGCATTTCCCTGCAGAGGAGGAGCCATCCCAGAGGCAGGAGCTGTATCCTGGCACAGGGGGAGCGTGGGGATTCCTGGAGAGGAGCAGCTTGGCCATCCCAGGCGCTGTGGTGGGTACCACCATGGCCGGGGCTGGTCTATCTCCCGATCCCCTCCACGGAATGAAAGCCGGGATTGTTTCACCTCCCGCCCCGCAGCCGGAGGTGAGTAAACAGTAAGAGCCGCTCCCTGCACACTCGGAGCGAGGGAAAAACGAGGTGTTGAAAAGATGACAACCGGCTCTGCCCAGGAGTTCACCTGGGCAGGGGGCGGGGGCGGGAGGAGCAGGGAGCGAGGGATGGGGAAGGTGGGAGGGACCCAGGAGGAGAGGAGATGCTTAGAAAATTGTATCCTTTATTTTGGGGGCAGAAAAAAAGTCTCTGTCACGTCCTGGCATCAAAGGATTTTCACTTTCTCGCACCTTGAAGAAGCAAAGGCAGGACGGTGGGAGGTGGAGCGGAGCGGGGCGGGCAGGATGAGCGGATGAAAAGTGCCCTGTGCGACTCCGCTCTCACGGGGGCAATCAGGGCTCGGGAAAAGCCCAGAAAGAACCTTTATCGTGGAGTGTTTAGCGCTGAGGTCATCGCTGCCCTTCCCCTCTCCAGCCTTCTCCTCCCTCCCCTGCTTGGGGGACCAGGCTCGGGGTTTCGCCAGGAAAACCCGCCATGTCCCAGGTCCTCCAGCCGTGGTGTGCTGTGGGTGCCCTGTTTTGGGGACAGTCACAATCGCGACACGGCTCCATCAGAGCAGTGGTGGGTCAAGCCAGGACCACCGAGGCTTCCACGCTGCATAGCTGTGTGCACGGCTCATGCAAAGTTCTTGTTCTCCAAGAGCCTTTGGAGAAAATTGACATTTGGTAGCAGCAAAGATCCCTCCATCCCTCAAAAGCAGTTCCCCATCGCCATAAAACACTCAAGGGAGGATTTATGCTCCACCACTGCTCCCTGGAGATCGATGTCCCAAGGGACGAGGAATTTCTTTCCACACACCAGTGCCTAAGAGCAGCTGTCCGGGCCGGGTGGCATTAGGGGACAGCCGGTTCCTGCACGTTGTTACCACCTGGTGGCACCAGAAAAAGTTGTCAGAGCAAGAACTAATTAATTCCAGCCGCAGTCCTTGGCTTGGGAATTTCCGCGCAGTTTTTCGGCTCGCTGTGGTTCGCCGTGTGGCTGTTAAACACCGAGTCAGGTTTTACAGCCTCAGGGTTAATGTTCGTGGGCTTCAGCCTCGCAGCAGGGACTGAGCACTCCAACAAGGGCGGGGGGGCTTTGCCTGCAGAGCTCGGCCCCTGCGCCCCCCGCCCGCACTCCCCACGGGGCTGGCACCGCAATGGCACCGCGTCCTGCTCGGGCTCGCTCACAAGAGTCAGACTCGCTGCCTTTATGAGGGCAGGCAGTGATTCTCTGGGATCCCAACTCCTTTAGGGCGACCCCAAATCACACTGGGGCTGGATTGTCCCCTCTGCTTTGGGCACGGCAGGAGTGAGGAGCAGGGATGGCTGCTGGGACCGGCTGCATCCCAGCGCTGTCAGCAGGAGACCTGCGGGGCTGGGGAGGGTCGGTGGGGCCAAACCCCTGCGAAATTCCTCCCCAAAGCAGGAGGGAGGTGTCAGCACCGCGGCCCCGGGGTGGGACCTGGAAGAGCAGAGGTCGGGTCCCCGCGGGGCTGCGTCGCCGGCTGCTGACAGCAGCTGGATCTCCGGGAGCCTGGCAGTGACCCTAAAACTGTCCAAACAAACCCCGTCTCGCGTCTTTGCTGGGTGAGGCACAATCTGTCACAGGCTCTGCGTCGGTGCAGGGGGAAGGGCCGAGCGCGGCAGGAGCTCGCAGGGCTGTGGTGCTCCCCCTTCCTCCCGAGCTGGAGCTCCCCGTCGCAGCCACACCGACACATCGTCCCTCCCCGCTTAGCCTCTTCTTCATCCCCCGGGAATGGCATGGACAGGCACCAGGAAGGGGAGGGAAGATGGGGGCCACAGTGTCTGAGGCACCCAAGCTGCTCCCCACCAGCCGTGCTGCCCTCCTGAGAGGTGACCCTGGGGCGAGGCTGCTGCTGGAGGTGATGGAGCTGCAGGGATGGAGCAGGCCAGCAGGACTCACCTGAGCTGTCTCTGCCCACATCGCGTGCAGGGCTGCAGGAGCCTCCCACGTCCTTCCTTTCCCGGTGATATCGCTAAGCAGGAGGTAAATTGAAGGCAGGACATCTGATGAAAGAGCTTAATTGCTTCAGGTTATATTTAAAAAACACAGCCTAAATAAAGAGGTGGGGGGAGGCTGCATCTCTTGATGGCTGGAGAGATTTATGTGTCTCAGCTGCTCCTGATCAGCCCCGGTCACCTCCAGCTCCCCATCGCCTGTTTTTCACCTTCCAGGGTTGCCCCATGTGTTGAAATGTTTGGGTGTCCCCAGAGGGCTGAGCCTTGGCCCCCATTAATCCCCCCTCGCTGACCCGACAACAGGGAGGAAATTTGCCTCAATTAAACGTGTAAGGTCTCATTTCCCTTTGAAGTCAGAGTGGCACCAGGAACTGCTGGGGAGGTCTGGAGAATAACCAGAGAAATTGAGCCCAAAATTAGGGAATTGCACACTAGAGATGAGCTTAAGCCTATGGAGCAGCCCAGCTCCTGTCTCATCTCCTCCAGGGGAGTGCCAGCATTCCCAAAGCAATGCTGGGACACCCTGGCAGGGAGGGAGAGCAATGCAGAGATACCAGAAGGACCGGTGAGAGACCCCTAATCCCCTTCAGCCACTGTCCAAGGGAAGGAAAACCTCCTCTGCTTCCGTTTGGGCTCAGGTCTTCAAGGACATGGAGATGGCAGCCGGCACTGACACCTACCCCCTGGTCCTGCTCTGCCTTGGCTGAATGTCCCCAGCCTCGGAGCATCTGTGCAGGATGTGGGGTGAGCACGGAGCTGCTCTGCAGCCCAATCCATGGACCTGGCAGGGCAGGGAAGGCTGATCCCACCTGGAGCCACCCAGCGCTCCCGTGCCGGAATGAGACCTGAACTCACCCAGCCACATTTCCTGCATCTTCTGGCGCGGTGGGAATAACAGATCACCAGCTCCTGCCTGTCATCCATCCTGCTTATTTCCTGCACAGGGCCTGATTTATGCCGGCATCTCCTTCCCCTGTGCCATCGGCGCATGCTGATGGATGGCCCCGCTCCCTGCTCTCACTGTCCCCTTGCGCTGCATCAAACCATTAATTCTGTGCCAATGTAAACCTGTCTCACCTTCAAGACTTTAATTTTGCAAAAGCATAAACACCTTATAATCCGTCTGTCTTTATCTGGCTCCGGAGCTTTTCCTCCCGTCCCTTGGCTGGGGTTATCTGGGGTGAGGATGTGGCTGCAGAGAGGGGAAGAGCAGCAAACGTGGCCAGTGGGGCTGCCCCAGTCCCAGCACAGGGGACAGCAGACAGGAAGAGTCACTCACCAACCCCATCATTCCTCTGGAGCACGGAACAGCCTCTGCATATTTCTGTAGAGATGCAGGAGGTGCAGCCAGGCCCGAAAAGTCATTAAATCCCAGGGTCAAGTGCTTGGAGAGCCACTAAGTGGCCTAAGCCCAGCTTCCAGACCCTGAACGATGCCCAGACCTTCTGTGCAGGGAGGGTTCTCACCCTGAACGAATCCCAGCATATCCTGGGTTTTCAGTCCTGATGACAGAGTGAAAACGAAGCTTTGTGAGGAGCTGGGAATGGCCACGCAGCACTGCCCCGCACTGCTGCTCTCCTGCTCTGCTCACAGCCTGGCTGGCACTCGGGGGCCCAGCTGAGGAACTGTCCCCTGAGTGGGAGCTGGGCAGGACTCCTGACACTGCTTGGAGGCACCACACAAGAGTGCCCAGGGTCCCCTATAGCAGTGGCGATTTCACCGTGGCCAGGAAGGAAAAGAAAACTCCAGTGATGTGGCAAAAGCAGCTGTGAAAGTCCTGGCACTGCTCAAGGGTTGGACACGGTGAGCTTGGAGGTGTTTTCCGACTTCATGTTTGATGGTTCCAAGGAACGCATGTGTTACTGCCCTGCTGTCTGCTGATGAATGTTCCCGAGAGAGGGACACGAGGAGCTGTCCCTGGGCCAGCCCCAGGGCAGAGCTCAGACCTGCACAGCCCAGAGGGATGGACAGAGCCACAGCAGGTCACGCTCAGGGCCATCACTGCCCACCCCTCAGTCCCCAGTGAGTCCTGCAGCATTTTGTCCTTCCTTCCTTCCCAAGCTTTCCTCTTTCCCCTTTTTGCTTCTTGAGTCATTTGTCTCAATCTTTGGCAATTCCTACAGCATAGAAAAATCCATGCCACTCCTCCCTCCGGGGAATGACGTGCTGCAATTCCGTGGCTGCCATCCATTCAGTGCCAGGTTATGAAAATGAAGATATCTTTCAGCACTACAGACCTGTTAATCAGGGGAATGGCTTCGGAGGGCTTTTGTGGGCTCTGTTAATTTGTGCTGCATTGAGCCACGCAGAGCTGAGAGGAGCATTAGGGGCGGCAGAGAAGGGAATAAATCAATGCAGGGATGGAGGAGCACTGGGCTGGCTGTGCTGGGGCTGCCACGCTCTCACTTAAACACTTTCCATCCATCAGAGCCTGCAGGTGGAACTCTGCCTCCCAGGCAACAGGTTTTGTCCTTAACAGCTCAGCGTGTGCTGTGCAGGCTCCTCAGGGTGGGGAGCAGCTGCTGCTGCCTCGCCTGGCTTGCCCAGCTCCAAGCATCCCCCAGCCTGGCCAGGGATGCCCTGCCCTGCCCCAGGAGCTTTGGCAGCTCGAGGCGGCAGCTCGAGTCAGCAGCTCTTGGGGTGTTGGGAGGGGGCTGAGGTGCTGGGCACCCCATGTTTGCTCCATGGTGACCTTCACAGAATCATGGAATCACAGGGTGGTTGGATTGGAAGGGACCAAAGGACCTTAAAGCCCAACCTGTTCCACTCCCTGCCATGGGCATGGACACTTTCCACTATCCCAGGTTGCTCCAAGCCCCATCCAGCCTGGCCTTGGACACTTCCAGGGATCCAGGGGCAGCCACAGCTTCTCTGGACAGCCTGTGCTAGGGCCTCCCCACCCTCACAGGGAAGAATTCCTTCCCAATATCCCAGCTAACCCTGTCCTCTGGCAGTGAGAAGCCATTCCCTTCTTTCCTGTCCATGCTGGCCTTTGTCCAAAGTCCCTCTCCAGCTCACTTGGAACCCTTTAGGCCCTGGAAGGGGCTCTACATTCTCCCACTATTGCTCTAAGGCAGGAGAAGACAAACCCACCCCCCTCCTCAGAGGTGGCCCAATGCAGGTTGCGGTTGCCCACAGCAGGGCTGTTCCCTGTGTGAGCATCCCCCTGGGAATGCAGCTGCAGGGACATGAGACCTGGCCAGGGCCCTGTGGTTGATGCTACCACTCCATGGATGCCCTGGGAAGAGAAGAACCTGCTCCATGCTCTGCTGGAAAGCTCTCCTGCCCATCTTGGAGTGATGGAGCCCAGGGAGGAAGTAATTCAACACATCCATTAATAATCAGCACTTCCCATCCCCCGCCTGTGCCAATGGCCTGACTCTGGGAAATTCATAACTTCTGTTAAGTGGGGTTTTCCTTTTATCCTAATGTCGTTCTGGCAAACAAAATCCATCAGCCTTCCTCCGCAGTGCCGATCTCCCATCCTTCCAGAGGGGAGACCAAGGGGATGCAGTACAGCCCCTCTGTGCAGGGGTGCAGAGAGTGTCCCCCTCACTCGGGGGATCGGCAGCACGTGCCGTTCTCTGTCCTCCTTTCGGCTGGGAGGGAGCTCTTGCTTCTGAAGGAAATGTTGCGTTTTCACTGGGTTTCATTCTTTAGGAAAAGGAATCATTCATGTCTCCTGCCTTTGAAATCTGCAAGTCTTATCATCTTGCTGTTAATAATGTTCTTTTTTGCTGAAACATTTCAGAACAGCAACTTTCAAGTCTTTGCTGTGGTCAGACAATGGGGAGATGGCATCAGCTCCACGCCTGTGAGTGGCCTCCAGGGAATTTTAAGGGAGAGGGATGCTGGAAGTTCAGTACTGAAGAGATGGATTAGGATTGTTACCAACTCATAGTGCTGCTCAGAATGAAAGGTCAAAGAAGGTTATGGCCTGACTGGGGGGATGGAGTTGGGGTTTTCCTACAAAGAGGTGAGGTGGGCAGAGGAGCCAGGTGGCTGCTGGGACCACGGCACAGGTACAGGTGACAGGGAAGGACCAAGCAGGAGAAAATGCCCGGATGGTTGAGAGATGGTGCAGTGCCCAGAGAGCTCATCCCACCTAGAACACAGGGATAGCTCAGGGAATACCCATCTGCAGAGGAGCCTTTTCCAAACACGGTTTGCTCCTGCTACTTCACCAAGCACTGCACGGACCACCCAGTGCCCTTGGATATGCAGGAATGGGTAGAAAGGAAGAGTTTGGGATTTCTCTCTGGGAAGGAGATGCCTGATGAGGGCAAGTTTTACCCTTTGGAAAGAAACGACACCTCTGGCTGCCACCTTGCCTGGGCTGCGGCTGTGGGGATCTGCCCATCCCAGCTCTGGTTGTCTCTGGGACCCCCTTGCTGTGGACAACCCTGAAATGTCCCCACTGGGGGGAGCACATGGAGGTGCCACTCTGGGGGGGCCGAGGCTGCGGGTTCTCCTGGGAGCTCCTGATTTGTTTTCCCTTTGCCTGACAATACTCTGGGTGAACCCCTGCAGTTTGATTTGGGGTTTTCAGCAGCAAGGAAAGCTCGTGGGGCCTTTGGAGAAGACATCAATGGCTGGCAGCCTGCAGCCCTGCCCTCGGCCCCCTCTGCACGGCCACAGGAGAGGGAAGGCGCAGGCATGAGGCTCTGAGGCTGAGGCGCTGCAAAACGCTCTTTGTCAGAGGAGGAGCAGAGATTTTCATGCATTCTGTGTACATTCCTTCTGGGCTGGCTCTGGCTTTGTGTTTCAAAATCTCCTGGTAACATTCTCTCTCTGCTTTTCAGCTTTGTAGGTTTTTTTTTTTTTTCCTCCAGGCTGGATTTTCTGGCTTGGTTAGGGGCTCTCCCCTGCCCACCCTCCACAGCTGCTCCCAGTGCTCTGGTTGCCATCGGCTGTTTGGAGGCATCGGGGCTCAGAGTGCTCTGCTCCCCCTGCTCCCCCCAGAGCAGGGGATGCCTCTGCCTCTGAACAGATGCTCCAGACCCAGTGGAAGGAGCTGGGAGAAATCTCTTCATTCCCATGGATGTTCCATGAATCCCAACACCTGCCCTTGGGCATGGAGCACCAACCTGGCCTGGGTGGCTGAGCACCTGGAACAGTCCTGGCCATGGTGTCAGGGATGAGTTTGGATGGCATCCCGGGCTGGGGGGAGGCTGCTCAGGCCATGGAGCAGGGCAGTGATGGAGAATCTATCTGAACACAGCTGCAGGACCTGGGGCTCATCCCTGCGGCTCTGCGGATGTGCAGGCAAGGACCCCAGGCACTTTGCTTCCTCCACTGTTCTTAACTGAGTTTGACAAACATTTGGAGATTAAGAGCTGTCATGAGATATAAAAAAAATGTAGAAATCAACATCCTCCATTATATCAAAGAGGTTATCAAGGCGCTTACTTGTTCCTTCCAAACAAAACTTAGCTGAAGATAATTCCTTCCTGCAGAGAGGCTGGTGTTCAGTGAAATGGTGTTGGGAAGAGGATATAAAGCCTTGTTCCCTTTCTCTATTGAAGTGCAGGGGGGAAAAATCCCAAAAGGCCTTAATGCTTCTCTCAGGGAGTGAGTAGAAACCATGAGGCAGCCTGGGGACTGCCAGGGGCTGCAGCTCCTGCTGTCCCCACCACGTCCTGCTCCAAGAAGTCCAAGTGCTTCCCGATTTGCGGGAAAAGAAGGGAATGCTTTTGCTTCCCCTCACAGGATTTTGCAGACTTGTTGTGTGGGCCCTTGACTCAGTTTCATCCATCCAGACTCTGCCTTTTTTATTTTTTTAAGCAAACTCTTCTCAGAGATGATAAATGCCAGCCCAGCCTCGGCCATTCCCCTCATGCCATCCACCAGACCGTGACACCAGCCCGAGCTGCAGAATCCCCTCTGGGTGCTGGCAGCCCACAATTAGCCGTGATGAATGGGAGGCTCCGAAGAGAGATACTGAAAGATAAGTTGCTCAAGAGGTTTTAAAAATGAACTGTAAGGATTTGGGGTAAAGAATAAGCCGGTGTCTGCCAGGAAGGAGGGAGAGCTGGCTCTAACACCCTCATCATCCAGCCGTGTGTGTGCACAGATCTGGAAGGAAATTTTGACCAATTCGTGCCTCTTTTCTGAGAGCACGTAGAGCACTAAATTTGTAGTTCTCATGTAAAAAGCAACTGCTGTTCAGCTGGGTTTAAATCCTTATCATCATCAAGGCACTGTTTGTTTTCGAACAAGGAGAGGCCAGCGTGGAGCGAGATTTCTCACTAACTGGAAATTATTATGTGGGACAAGGCAGGAAGGGAGTTTGTCTCTTAGCCCACACCACATGGAAGAGACAACCTCGTATTCTGAAATACAATTACGGATGTGTATTCTACCCTCAAGCTCTGAAACACAGAAAAGGGACTGTTAGATGCTGAAATATTTACTTTGCTTCCCCAGCTGAGGAGCCAGAGGTGACAGCAGTGGCTTGGCTATGATGAGAGCATTCATCAGAGAATCAGGGCATCACAGAATGGTTTGGGTGGGAAGGCACCCTAAAACTCATCCAGTCCCACCTCTGCCATGGGCAGGGACACCTTCCACATATCCCAGGTTGCTCCAAGCCCCATCCAACCTGGCCTTGGACACTTCCAGGGATCCAGGGGCAGCCACAGCTGCTCTGGGCACCCTGTGCCAGTTCTGTGGTGTGTCCCTGTCACACAGGTACCACTGTAGACGGGTCTCTGGGGTGTACTGGGTGTACTGGGCCCCTGTGACCATTTCTAAACCACCAACCATTTTCTTTTACTACAGAAAACTTGATTCTAAAGTTAATTTTTCCAGTCGACACACTGAGCTCTATTAACTCGCCGGCCTTTGTGAAGCTCATTAGGTGTCTGGGGTCTTTCCCTTCTGCCTCGAGGCCAAGGGAATGGTCTCGTTAAATAAGATGGCAGAATCTCCACAGAGGAGTTTTGCAGTTTGTGCCAATTAACAAATTCAGCAATGCTTTTAGCTTTTCTTTTTCAGGTAGCCCAGAGCCTGCGGGCCAGGCACACACTGCAGCGGGCTGTGTGTGTTCAGAAAGCACTGTTAATAACTAGAATGGCTGCTCCAGGATTGGGAAGAGTTTGAAGCCCCCGGGAAGCTCTGAATGCAGAGGAGTGTGGCTGTGGTGGAGGCCATCCCGCAGAGAAAAAGGAAGAGCTGGCCTGCAGGATGTCCTGGGATGGAGGACTGAGGCAGGCTGGCTGTCTGAGGCCTCCGCTGGAAATGATCAGAAAGCCTTTAAAGCAAACAAAGTTCCCTGAAACTGAAAAGGTACCATTTGAATGCGCTCGGAAAGAGGAGGTTTGAGCAGAACGATCCATTCTGTCTCCGAAATGTCACGAAACATTTATACAGCTGCTCAGTTGGCATTAAAATCTAGGTCTTGTGCAGGAACATGGCAAACAGCTCCAGGTCACTGGGAGAAGTCCAGGACCTCCAGCAAGGGGTGGCTGGGGCCGCTGGCGTCTGGCAGCTGCTGCGGGAGCAGCTCTTGGAGCAGATGAGCCCCAGCCATGGGCATTGCCAGCAGCCACCGCTCCTGACCTTGGCAGAGCAGCCCGAGCTGGAAAGCACTTTCCCTGCGCAGCGCGAGGCACTGCTTCCCGAAGGACTGCTTCCCAAAATACCGCATCCAGCGCAGGCAGAGCTGAAAAGGATGGAGAAAAGAAACAAAAGGAGAGGGAGGTGCCAATATGGGCAGAGATATCCCGTTCCCTTGGCTGTGAGAGCGGGAGCGGAGCTCCCTGGTGAGCGCACAGCCTCTCCTGATGGTGGGAGCTGGGAAAACACCAGCCAGGCATTTCGGAGGACCGGCTACATCGGCAGCAGCGTGGCGGCTCTGTCTGCTCGTTATCTCCTCTCTCCGCTGCTGCTGTTCCTCACAGCCTGTCTCACCCTGTCCCCCCTCGCTGTCCCCTCCTCTGTCACCCCGCGAGAGGCCGATCCCACTGCCGGCGCTGCAGGTGCCTCGGTCCCTCCTGTGCCCCCTGAGCCGCCCCTGCTCTGGTGCCCGGGGGCAGCGCAGGCACGGCTGCCACCTCAGTAACCACGGGAGCAGGTGGCAGGGCCATGAGAGCCGTCCCTGTGTCGCACCGCTCTGGAGCTGCCCTGTGCCCTCGCTGACAGCCCGGGGCGAGCACCGGCGCTTTCCTCCAGCCCAGAGTAGAGGTCTGTGGCTTTGGGTGAATATCCCAGCTTTGATCCTTTCTCCTGGCTGCGGTTCCCTGTTTACACAGACAACCACAGCTCTTTGTATCCGCACTCATCAGCTCCTCGGAGGCGTTTCCTGATCCCCACGATACGGTCCCAGTGTCTGCGCGGGGCTCAGCCACATCTCCGCGCTTCCCAGCCTGCCCCGACACATCCCCCCGAGCTCCTCGGCACTGATCTGGGTTTGTTGATGGTGGCAGCCGTCCCAGACAAACCCAAGGGGGACGGAGCTCTCCTCCCCGGGCAAGCACGGCTTTTGTTCCCCAGAAGACCAACGTAGGAGGAGACCCACCTGGAGCAAGCAGCGCACGGTGAGCGGCGGGCAGCGCTCCATGAAGGACATGCCTCGCTTACTCTGACGCTCCTTCACGTGCATTAGGGGGTTTTTTAGTTCTGTTTTATTTTATTTTTTTTCCTTCTTTCTTTTATCCTCCCAGCCCTTCTGGCAGGCTTTTGACTACACATAATGACTTGGAAGGTGCGGCAAAGGTTCTGGCAGCCGCGGCGCGGGGCGGGAGCTCGGCCAAGGCGCGGGGCCGCACAGTGGTTTCATCCCATTTGCAAACTATAAGGCTGCCTTTGAGCGGGGGGGCAGAGCAGGGAACATGTGCTAAACATCATGTCGGGAAGCTTAACGCATTACGGGGAGCAGCGCTGGCCACGCACAGACGGAGCCGCTCGGCGAGCTGCGAGAGGCAGGCGCAGGCAAGAACCGTCTCTGTTGATTTAGGGCTGACTGAGCAGCTCTGGCAGGGCAGGTAGGATGGGCTTCTCCAGGTGTTACCGTCGAGCAAGTGTCAGAGTGGCATAAATCAGAGAGCTTTGCCCGTGTCTGTCTAAGCCTCGAGGAGAACTGCTCGGTGTCTGAGGGTGCACAAAGGAGCGCAGGGTAGCGAGATGGAAAGAGAGTCTTTAGGAAAATAGAAACCCAGACACTGACCTGCAGCACGTGCGTCCAGGCTGGGCTCCAAAAACCTTCCCTCAGCCACCTGGGGTGGCACAGAGATGGCTGCTCCTGCTCAGCACTGCTGTGTCCCCCAGGGGCTCACGTGCCAAGTGCCTCCAACAGCCCCGGCGTAACCAAGTGACCAGCACATCAACCATGGACCCACCCACGGTGTTTGCGTGCTTTCCTTCCTGCCGATTGTGTGCTTCCCTTCCTGCCACCCAGAGGCCACAGCATTTGATGTCCTGAGGTGGACCGTGGGTGACCAGGATGCTCTCACAACCAAAATACCTGCAGGACTGACAGGCTTCATCCATCATCGTGCTCCTTGGGATGGTGGCACAGACGGAAGAGTGAACTTCAGAGCTGGAGTTGTGTGTGCTGACTGACGGGATCGGCCGGGTCAGGTTCCCTGGGATTTGAGAGGAAGCTTCAAAGCTCCAGTTAAAAACTGACATCTCCCCTTCAAAGGAATTCTGGTGTGTCCCTCGTTTTCCCCACCCATGTGGCAGGAGAGCGCCGTGTCCGGGCTGGGACTGTGGGCAGGGGCTGCTGACAGCTGCAGTCAGATGAGAATCCCGGCATCCTGCAGAGACAGAAGGGCTTTTCCAGACCTTTTTAAACTCTGAGCACCCACAAAATGAAATGTCTGGGTATCAGTTTTGGGAAAGAAAAAGGATCAAAGCAGCAGAAGGAAAGCTGAGAGTCTTTTGGCAGATGGAGGAGGATGTTCTCCCTGCCAGGCTGAGGGTGAGCCCAGGCCATCCTAAACAACCCAGTGTGACCACAGTGATATTCCCTTCTGCTGTTCCCTGACCCCACACTGAAGCAGTAGCAGGTCCCACATGGATGCTGCATCACCAGGGCTGGAGAGAGGCTTTTCCTGGTGTTCAAGCTCCACCCCAGCACTTGACCAAAGGGATAGACCCTCAAACTGCCAGCCAAAGCCCGTGGATCCCATTATTTCTGGCAGCACAGCGCTTACCAACCTGCTCAGTGCTTGGCAGCCTGCAGCCAGAAAGGTTTGATAACCAGGAACCTGGCAGTGGCTGGGTGGTGACAGTCACACATACAGCTCAGGGAGAGCTCCTTCCCTCCAGCACTCACAGCTCCAAAGGAGACAGGGAGCCCCCACCTGACAGGTGTGAAAGTGGCATCTCCCCTTCGTGACCCCTCTGGGAGGATGGAGGCAGCAATTCCAGCATCCGTGCTCCCCAAACCAGTCTGGCTCTGCAGGAGGCCCTGGCACTGCCCCCCATACCAGGCTGGGTGACAGGAGCCCCAGCCAAGCGTGGGCAGGGGGACACAGCCAGAATCACCCCCTTTCCAGCAGCAGCTCTCTCTGCTCCACTGCTCCCTCCCCTTCCCTTTTTCCATTTGTTTGCTCATTCCTTCTTTATTCGCCACAATTGTCCTTAATGGAAACAGCATCTCAGCAGAGTCACCCCGCAGGAAAGCTCGAGCACAGAGGGATTTTTGTAGATGGCTTTAATAAAAACATTGAAGGTCTGTTGTTCTTATAGTGCTGTGTGATCCATTAAGTCTATTAAATACAACAGAGGAAAACTGTGAAAAAAGCCAGAGGAGGCCATGATGTCACGAAAAACAAATGAGCCGGGGCTGCTTTCCTGCTCTTCTCCAGTTCCATGGCTCTGCCCTGTGCCTCCCTGGCCCTGCCAGCAGAGCAGGGGCCTGCACTTGGTCACCCCTCACTTGCCACACGTGCAGGTCTGTGTGTGTACTTGGGTTCCCATAAATGTGTAGTTCCTAGAAATTAATCCAGAGGATAATTAAGCTGAGGACCTGGGAGATCTGCTCCTCCCTCCCTGCTGCAGGCAGGCTCCTCCCCTACACGCGTGTGCTGGGCCGTGTCAACCGTGTGTCAGCCGGGCCCTGGCCATGCTCTCTGCACCCCTTAAAACCTCTCTGCACCCCTTAAAACATCTTTGTGCCCTGAAAACACTTCTGCTCCTTTTAAAACACCTCTGTGCCCCTCAGAACATCCACTAGCTGCAGACAGCCATGTGCCTGGTGATACGTGTCCCCTGCCAGCTGCCATAGCTCAGGTCTGGCCAGAAGCTCCAACCTGAGCCTAAACAAGGCTGGAATCCAGCCTTGTCTCCAGGACAGAGGCTCCATCCCGCTCAGCACCAAGTGGCTATGGAGGGGTAGAGGAAAATGTGCCGGGAGGGAAGTTTTCATGGCTGGGGAGCACCTGCACAGGTGAAACTCCTTCTGCCAGGACAAGAGGTGAAAGTGAAGCCAGGAATGGGATGACTAGGAGCAGGCAGGGCCATCATGGCATGGGATCTTCATGGCATGGATCATCACAGTGTGGAATTGTCATGGCATGGGATCCCCCCAGTGTGTCACGCAGAGCTCCAGCTCTCCTACAGCACCCAGGCTTCCCATCACAACCAAATCCTCCTCAAACACAAAGGCTGGACCTCCCTGAGCTCCAGGACTGACGTGCCCTCTGGGACGTGCCCTCTGGCAAAGCTGGGGTGTCACCACCAACCCTCTCCTGACCCTGCAGTGACGATGGACTGCCTGGGAACTGCTTGGAGATCCTCTGCTTGGAGTGCATAAGGATTACTTTGCATTTAGCTCTTTTTCTCCTGTGTGTCTCTGTGCATCCTGGGTAGACCTCACCATGATCTAAGCCTTTATTCCTAGAAAAGAGATTTAAGGAAGGCTGAAGGCAGGAGGCAGGGAAGCAGGGATTCTGGAGGACTGTGCTTTGTGGTTCACCCAAGAACAGGAGGAGGAGATGCCTGTGGGTCCTGAATCCCCTGCACTGCTTGAGCACGTGGCCACACCACAGCCTGGGAAGGTGACCCGGAGCAGATCCCTCCACGAGCCCAAGGAAACAGTGGGACAGTCTGGAGCCAGCCCCCCATGGAAAACCAGCCCAGGCCCCCAGCAGCTCCGAGGAGCACCACAGCGAGCAGGCATTCCAGCAATTCCCTGCGCAAACAGCGCAGGATAATCCATCTCTGCTGTTTATTTGCACAAGATAATTTTTTTGTTGACACTTGAGAACCTTCTTCCTCTGGTCCCCCTTTCCTGGGTTCTAGGAAATGTTAACTCCTGGTCTCGCAGTGGCACCAGAGCCCTCCCAGTGCCAGACTGGGAAAGCTGGTGGCACTTGGGCAGGCAGTGGCCAGGAGCCACCACAGAGGTGGCCAATGCTGTGTCTGAGCCTGGGCACAGTGAGCAGGGAGAGCTGCTGCTGCAGTGTCCCGTCCCCTCCACAGCGATGCCCTGACCCCCCCAGTCACTGCCAGATTGCCAGAGCTTGCCCACCCCTTTCGCCCCCCTGTCAGAGCCCTCCAGCCCCCAACCAAATCCCTTTGTTGATATTTCAGCTGTCAGACAAAAATACCACCCCTACCAAAGCACACTCAGAGCTCGGGATGCTCCAGCCCCAGCCAGATGGGCTTTCTCCAGGAAGAGCACAAGCAATCGGTCACGTACGGGGCTATTTCATCCCCTGGGTGTCCTTGCATGTTCTGCCAGGCCGTGGTTTGTACTTCTGGAGCTGCTTAATCACCCCTGTTGGACCTGCCTTCAAAGGCGGTGCCTAATCCCTTCTGGAAGCCTCCTAATACCTTTGGCTACTTCCCTTCTTTGTGGCCATGAATTACGGTGGGCCTGGCCAGTCTTTCCTCAACATCAGCCCTTCTGGCCACTTTCCACCCCGATTACTTCAGAGGGGTGTTCAGACTTCAAACAGAACCCCAAAACCTGTCATCCCTGTGCACCCACTGCTCCAGTCACCAGCCATGGGAATGATATTCCTGACTGGCACTGGGGAACCACAGACGGTATTTGGGACCGAAGCAGCAGAGAAGGGCTCCGTGTGCGGTTTCCAGCAGAGGAACGATTTGTAATTCTGCTTTTATTGTCCTGGTACACAAGGGAAACATCACTTTGCCAGGAAGTCATGCCACAATGATTCACAGGGATCAGCTTGAGCTGCTCAAGTGAAAAAAGAGAAGTAAATCACAGAATCGCAGAATGGTTTGGGTTAGACAGGACCTTAAAACTCATCCTGCAGGTTTATGTGCTCACAATTCCACCCACCACAGCCACAGCTCCTGGCCCTGCTCCCATCAGAGAGGGGAATCCCCAGAGGGTCACGAGCTCCTCCAGCCATGGGGACAGCTCTGACATGGCCATGTCCAAGAGCCACCACAGAGAGCAGGAAAAAACCCAACACAAATTCTGGGATCCACATCAAAACCCACTTACAGTGGAAATACTGCCATTTCCTGTTCCTTTGTGGGGGCACCTACAGAACCCATAAAGCAGCTTGGCCGGACTAATCCTCAGATTAGGACCTCTTAAAGCACAAGGCTTTTCCTTTTCCTTCAGGGACAAAGTGCAGGTGGCTCTGCAGGGCTCTGCCTCGAAGCCAGCACGAGCAGGAGACTCCCTTGATTGCGGAATTGGGTCTGAATAAAGAAGTCTGGTCTCGGAATAACAACACTCACAGCAATAAAGTGCATTATATAATGTCCTATAATAAAAGATATTATGGCATTACCAGGAGACAGGAATGCAGAGGGAAGGAAGCAACAGGCGTGACAGTGATAAATCAATCTGGAGAAGAAATACCAAATGCAATATCGTCTTTGTCTCCTTTTGTTTGAGGCTCTGTAGATGTTTCCAGGTTCAAATAACGGAGCTTGCAGGAACCTGCTCCTGCATCGAGCGGAGTTTATTAAACCCCTCCATAAACAATCTCTGCAAGGCACCTCTCCCACTCCCCCCCGTTCCTCTCTGGCAGCTGTTGGACAGATGTGCAGCGCTGCCAGGCAGGAGGGGCAGCACTTCCAGGTGAGATAATTCATCCCTAAATTGCTCCCGATGAGGATAATGTGGGATGTGAGGAAGCGGGCAATAAAATTGGTTCTAAAAGTCGCCAATTAGGGAGGAAACGGCAAAAGAGGCGAGAAGAGACGGCGACTCCCCGATGTGGGCAGTGAAAGGCTGTGGGCTCAGGGGGCTGGAGCTGGGGGGCAGAGCTCCCCCCTGGCTGCACCCCAAAACACAGAGCAGGGCTGTCTGCAATGGGGCACAGAACGGTCCCCGTTCCCCAGACTGTTTCACTGCAGTGGTTATGAGATAATTTAACTTTCGAGGCCTCCCTTCAGCAAGGGGCTTAATCACACATCTCATTTCCAACACTTAAGTGAGTCCATTGGCTTCGATGATTTTCTTCAAAGGAACAACAGAGACATTTAAGGCGCTGAGCCCTGCTGGATCAGCCCTGGGCTCTCCTCCCAGGGCTCCAAATTGACCACTTGCTTTTATGTAGGGCTGGGTTTTTTTCCCTATCTTTGATGCTGTTAATTTACTGCTCTTTTGACTTTTAACCAGAGGGAACAAGAGGGCTGTGATTATTTTTTTTTAAAACTCTGGAAATTAGGAGAGAAAAAAATGGTGACCTGTGACTCCATCCCAAGGTATGAGGTTGTCATTCCTCATAACATCTCCTGGAGTTTCACTCAGTCTGTCATGCTGCTCTGGGCAGGAGTTTTGATATTGGCACAAAGGAAAGTGATGGGATAGCTGCCAATGCTTGGAGCTGCTATCTAAAGTAACATTAATCCAGCATTTCTAGAGTATTCCAGGTGGATTTGGGGTTTCCTCGTGCTGTCTTGGGGTGTAGCTCAATGGCTGGTGTGCAGCATAGCTGGTGGGAGGCTGCATGGCTCCAGCTGTCCGTTCTCTGCCAGACAAATGGGAGTTTTGGGGACAACTAAGGGACACAGCCTGGCCCAGTGCCACAACTTAACCCTGCTGGTCCTTGGCCCCCAAAGGCTCTGAGGAGTAAATGATTCACAGCCATGACTTTAACGAGCTTTGGCTTTTCATTCCTTTATTTCTCTGTACCGAAAAAGCAACATTTCTTCCCCTTCTGCTGAGCCAGGGGAAAATAGGAATGATTCCAGTGGTGCCTTGTGCCATCAGCAGCTCCTGTCCAGTGCTGACCCCAGGACAAGGATCCCAGAGAGCCAGGTCCCTGCTGCCTGTGGGCTGCGCTGAGGTGGTGACACCCATGAGCCAGGCTTTCCTGGGATGGGGAGGGAGCAGGGCTGGGCTCCCGGCATGATCCTGGTTTTCTGGCTTGCAGCAGAGGGATCACCTGGGCTCAGCAAGGAGGATGCTCCTCCTGTCCTTCTTTCCTCAGAAGGAGGGACAGGAGCAAACCTGGCAGGGATGGATCCCCAGGACCCCTTCCCTCTGTGCCATCGCTCTAACAAACCTCCCTTCTCCCCTCTGCTCTTTCCTCTTTCTCTCCTTCCATTTCTGCTCCCAACAGGACTTCCCTTCCCTGTCAACTCCACGCACGCCCTCCCCCCAGCTTTATCTCTGGATACCAAGAAAGATTAGACTTTTTTAATTACGGATCAGTTTGGCCGCGGTGTCTCCAAGCCTGGCCCAGCAGCCGGGCTGGCTCAGATGTTCCCGCGTGCAGCCTTTCTGCCTGGCTACACTTGTTTATTCCTCGTTCATTAGCTTTTTTACGTTGCTGGAGATCTGAGGCACTCACATGGCGCAGGAGGCTCGAAGTGACAGCAGTAAAAGCCGCTGCTAGTGAGATTATAGCTGCTCTGAACTGCTGCTGGCGCGGGTGGGAGCGCTCAGAGGGCAGGGGCAGAGCACTGCCTTTGTGCCAGCTCAAAGGGGCCTGTCAGAGCGCGTCAGGCAGCCTCCTGGAAAAAGGGAACTTTCCAAAACCCCATGAGAACTGGTTAAATTAACCCTTTCCCTGGTGGCCACCCCTTGGGAGGCTCCAGGCAGAGGTAGGGAGCCTGTGCCAGCTCTGGGCCCCATGGTGGTTCGTGTGTGTGCTTCATGCTCAGCATAAACCCTCTGTCTCCTTTATCAACAGGCTTATTTTTATCAAATCAGGACGGAAATTTGGAAATCTTGCCATAAGTCAAGTAGAAAATGATCAGCCCACAATCAAAACACTCCCCCTTGTCCTCAAGGCATTAATTCCCTGAGCTGGCTCTGCTTACACACAGGGCAGCACAGAGCCCTCGTCACTGGTCCAGTGGCCCACCCAATCCCCATCTCTGCAGCCACCCAGCGTGGTCCCTTCACTCTTTCCTGCCCTCATTCCTGTGAGATCCTGTGGGAGAGGAGCAGGAGGGGATGCAGAGCCAAGCCCTGCACGTGGCCAGCTGCTGCAGCAGTGGCAGAAAGGGAGCAGATCTCCAGTAAACTCAAATTCCATTTAATTGCAGAGGATTCCTGAACTAGTGGGGCAGAGGAAGCTGGGTGGTGAAGAGGCCGAATGGTCCTAATCAGTTGCTCCATAGCCACCTCTGGATGTGTTCAAAAAAATGTGTAGATGTGGCCTTGGCAGTGCTGGGGGAGCACTTGGACTCCATGATCCCAGAGGCCTTTCCAACCTTACAGATTCTGCTGTTCCATGGTTGTACAAACATCCAAGCTCCCTGTGGCCAGCCCAGGGACAGTCAGCTGTCCTGTCACAGTGCTGTGATCCCTCAGGAGGGTCAGGGTGTCTGCAGGCTGCACCCATGGTCCCCTGGACACTGGGGGAAGAGTCTGGATGCGTTGTCATCCCCTGGAGCCCTGCTCCTGGGAAAGGCGCTCCCTGCTCCCACTCCAGGGTGTTTACACTGGGCCCTGACAGATGGGCCCCGGCTGTGGATGTTTATACAGCATCTCCCAGAGGCTCCAGATGGCCCCTGAGCTCCCAGGCCGTGCTCCCCTCTCTGCTCCCAGCTGGGCTCCCGGGCTCGGAGCTCCGCCAGTGGGGCAGCATCGGGACAGGAATGGTGCTGCCTTCCAAACACCCCTTGGCTTGTCCTTCCCCTTTAAACACAGCTGGCAGCATCGCTGGGGACTCTCAGGAGTCATCACTGCCCTCAAAGTCCCCAGTTACTGAGGTCCCTCCAAAGCCAGGGAGGAGAGGGGAAGGAAGCCCTGGAGGGTGGGGAACATCCCAGATCCCACCACCAGCTTCTCCAAAGGGCTGTCCCCACAGGATCAACCAGGCACCAATGCCACCCTGGGCTGGAGCAGGACATTGGTCCCTGTGGCTGTGCATGGGGGATGGCTGTGGGGGCACGTGGCATCAGGGAAGACAAAACCCTGCAGAACAACATCACTGTGCTATGTGCGGGTGCCATGAGGTGTGGTGTGCCGTGCTATGGTCCCATGTGGTGTGGCGTGATGCCACGTGGTGTGGCATTGTCCCACCTGGTGTGGAACTGACACTGCGTGGTGGTGTGGTGTCCCGTGGAATGCTGTGGTGTCCCATGGATTGGTGTGGTGTCCCATGGAGCGTTGCAGTGTCCCATGGAATGGTGTGGTGCCTCACAGTGCCATAACCAAGCCATGGCACAGGCAGGAACAGCTCTGGGTCTCAGGGGTCCCTGCCACCCCCAGCCCTGAGGCTGTCACACACATCAGTGACTGTCCCCTGCCCAGCCTCTGCCAGGAGCTGCACGAATGTCTGGGCTCCTCCGGGGACCTTTCCCTGGCTTGGCAGAGGACAGGGCACAAGGACCACACACCAGCCCTGACACTGACACTTCCCTTCTCCCACCCCACAGGCTTGGCCCTTCCAAAAGCACCCAGAAGCAGCTGAAAGGAGGATAGTTTGGATAATTTGGAAGGGGGATAATTGCTCCCCTCCACGCTGTGCACAGCACCCGGGGGCACACGCGTGAGAACGGGTCCCTTTCACAGGTTGCATCGTTCCAAGGGAAGCACATTTTTTCTCAAGTCCTAATGAATATTGCAGATTCCAAGGGCTCGGGGAGATGAGCCCTGCCAGGCTGGATCGCGCTCTGCAGAAACACTTTGTCACTTGCTGTTCCCATCACGGCGCTTTAACAGCCCGGCACAGTCGAGCTCATGATTCCGGACAGCGAATGCCTTCAAAGCCCGCACGGCCCCAGCTCCGCTTTCAGGTCATGGAAATGCCACTGTCACTTCGATGTCAAAATGTCTCCAACACGTTGTCAATAGGGATGTGAAATGCCCGGCTCAAGGGAAGGAAGACAAAGGGAGAGGGGCAGCCACTGCTCCCGGTGCCCCAGAAGCGTTCCCAGAGACACAGCACCCACATTCCCAGAGACACAGAGCCCACATACCCAGAGACACAGCGCCCACATTCCCAGAGACACAGAGCCCACGTACCCAGAGACACAGCGCCCACATTCCCAGAGACACAGAGCCCACATTNGAGCCCGCATTCCCAGAGACACAGCGCGAGCATTCCCAGAGACACAGCGCGAGCATTCCCAGAGACACAGTGCCCACCAGTCCGGCCCTGAGCTGGGGGGATCAGCACCTCCCTCAGCACCCACACTGGCACTCCACCACAGGGGCATCCCTAAAAACAGACAGGAAAAGGCCTTAAGGAGCAGCACAGCCCCGTGACACCGCACTGCAGCACAGGCACAGTCCCAGTGCTGCCACTCCCTGTGTCCACGTGTGTGCTCATGCCTGTGCACAGGCATCCACACACATCCGACAGGTATCCAACACGTATCCAGTGTGCACGCTCAGCACACATCCAGCACATCCAGCACACATCCAGCGTGTGTCTGGCATGCCACCACGATGCAGTGGCATTACGACACGTGCCAGTCTGTGCAGGGACAGCCAGACACCAGAGCAAGGGGCAGTGTCCCCAAAGCTGTTTAATGCCCAGGCACAGAGCACTGATTGCTTGGCTGGGATATAAGCCTGGCCACAGGGCTGAGCACAGCAGCAGCAACAGCAACCACGGACTGGAAGCACAGTCCCTGCCCCAGCCAGGGGATCCTCAGGAAAGCGGGAATGGAGCTGGCAGCGCGCCGGTGCTGTTCCATTAGCGCTCACTGCCTCGGCTGCCGCTGGTTTGCTGAGCTAAATAATAATAATATCACTCATCCCCAGAGGCAAGAGGCTGCTCTGAGGAGAAGGGACATGAAGGAGGAAGCTGCTGTCCCTCATGGAAAGGCCAGGGATTTGTGCCAGCTGGCACAACCCAGGTCCTGCAGGTGACGGGGACGGGGTAGCATCGCCCACTGCACCAGGATGGACACTCCCATCAAGGTAACACTGGCGACACCTGGGTAATATTTACCAATAGCCTCAAGTTAATCCTTTTTCTTTATTCATGCTGTCACAACACCACATTTTATGGCAAATCATTGTGAACATTGCTGTGAGCACGTTATCTGCCATTCTCCTGCAAAATACAGCTAATTCCACATCCCAGCTGAGCGTCAGCGCTTGTGGGGACACACTTCCCAAGGCTGCAGGATACTCGTAGGTTGCCACTAATATTTACTACTCGTGTCTATAAATATTTAAACAAACCAGGCAAACGCTGGCCCAGTGAATGAAAATGTTTTGCTATTGCTGAAGGAAACGTGGGGAAAACCCAAGGCAAGGTGGTTTCATCCTTGTCTTCCTCTGCTGCTCGTGCGTGGATCCCAGTCTGCTTTGTTCATCACAAATGGAACAGGAAACAGGCAGTTAACCCAATAAATGAAATATTTACTGTTATAATTCACCAGGAATGATCCTCTCTATCAGTCTGGCAGGAGTGAGGGACTCCATCCTTCCTGGTGCTGCTGGACAGGCTCAGAGAACATCAGAAAGTGCATTTTTAAGCGGGCAGGGATTGGTTATCAACCAGTCCTTGTGGTTTTCCCTTTTTATTTAATAATTGACACAATAATTTTCTCCCACACCTCTCTGTACTTTAATCACCTCTAACACGGGTGCTTCTCAGATAATTTGACCTTTTCAATCTCTTTGTGCACGTCCCCAGCAGCCTTTGGGCTGGGAACAAAACAAACACTAAAATTAAAGCTTGTTTTTAATCCTGGGTATTTTTGGTAGTGCTCTGCACTGCTGCTCCTTATTCCTCCAATCCATTTTTTGGCAATCATTTCTCAGATATTTTGAACTCCTTCATCCAGGGAATGCTGTCTGGGGAAACAGGAGCCAGAGGTGTTCTCTGAAATCCTCAGCATCACCTCCCTGGTTTGGGTAATTTTGTTTGTTGGTTTTAAAACTGTCATGCGAAATGAACTGCCGGGGGAAGTAGCTTTAGTGCGAGGGGTAAATAATTAGAATCTGAAAAAAATCCAAATTTTTCAATGCAATGAAGCAAGAGGGAACTTTGCCATTTCCACCCTAGCCTGAGCAGGTGATGCCCACACCCCTCAGCCTGTTGGGGACATCTTGACACATGGAACCAGCAGCAAATCCTCATGGTCTTTATATAAAAAGAAAATATTTTGAACAGCAAACTGCTCCCAGGATGAAATTTAAGGCAGTTTCTCTTTGCAAGGGCACCACAACACCGTGGCCACAGCCTCTCCAGCACAGCCAGGAGAGCTGCAGGTGCCTGACCCCAGGGATGGGGCACAGCAGGTCCTGAGCAGGTATTTCTTGGATCATCAAAAACATTTCTTTAGACATTTTCATCTTGCACAGGGAGATTCATAGTAAAATCCTTCATTTTGATTCTAATATAATCAAATTTTAAGGAAGAAACAGGAATATTGGTTTCCTGGGTTTTGATTTTTTTTAATATTAAAAGGAAAAAAATAGACATGGAGTAATAACTGTGTTTTTTACCTCGTGTTAAAAAAAAAACAAAAAACAAAAAAAACCAGCATTTCAAGTCCATTCTCTTTGACTGAGGTTAAACTGAGCTGGTTTGGTTTGTACAGCAGAAAGGGTCTTGGGTCTTGGGTCTTGTACAGCTGGGGGTCTGGGGTTGGAAAAGAGCCCACGAGGGTTCCCAGCAGCAGGAATGTGGTTTATGGGGTTACATTGAGGGGCCAAGAGCACAAAGGGATCATAAAAACGTCCCCGACTCCAGGATAACATTTACCGATATTATTGGGCTGGCAGAACAGGGGGAATGGGAGCAACAACATCAGTGATCAGCGGAATCAGCCCCAAAAGGCAGAGCCCGTGTTGGTGCTGCGGAGCTCGGGGTCTGATTTATGGGGTCTGCACACTGACGGAGGAGGAAAACCCCTCCATTCCTGAGGGGCTTCTGCCGTGGCGCTCGGGATGTGCCACGCTGGCGCTTCCAGCACAACCCTGGGCAGCGCAGGCTCCCAAGCCGGCCCAGAGCCCGGGAACACGGACCCCCGCGGCCCCCGGACAGCCCGGCCCCCGGAGCCCCTCGGGCGCTGGCTGCTCCTGCGGGAAGTGGGTCAGGGACAGGGGTCCCGCTCCCCGTGAGGGCATGGTAGCCAGCAGTGAGGTCTCTCCCAGCGCTGTCAGGAGCCATCGCTGCCGAGCCAGGGCTGTGCTCTGTCCCCCCCAGCCCGGGAAGCCTTACCCAGGGCAGGGGGGCGATGCGCTGCTGATAACAAACGGGGGGGTTAACCCGAGCCCTTTCTCTGCTCGTCCCTGTCTGTGGCCGCCGGCGTCACTTCTCCGGCGGGGTGGCTGCCAACAATTCATCCGCTGCCTCAGCTCATTATCTCTGTGGCGCAGCCAGGACGTGTTCTGGGTGGGAGAATTTGGGTCAGTGGGTTTCACAAGCCGCTCCTTGAGATGCCCTGGCACATGTTTAGCGTTTGGCATTCCATGTGGGACCGGCCACCCATCCCCGTGCCCGCCTCTCTGCATCCTCCCAGCTCCAGGCGAGTGTCACAGGGCAGCAAGGGGGGGCTCAGGCAGCCCCAGAGAGCGGGTGGGGAGAAGGCTGCAAGGGACAGACAGAGCTAGGATGTTTCCAGTCTCCTCCTGTTTTCTTTTGCACAAGTCTGAATATTTTATCTGGCTGCGTGCATCGTCCCTGAACTTAAAAATAGCTGGGTTCCTTCCTGGTGGAATGGAGCAGTTTGCTTTTTCTAGATTTTTCACGCAGATTTCTTGTTCCCCTCACACCCAGTAATTGCTGCTGGAGCCAGGAGGGCGCAGGGAGGGTGCCTGGCCCTGCACACACACACTCCCCTCCCCTCTGTGCCGCGGGGACACGGCAGGTTTGGGCACGAAGGGGTTTCCTATCCCTCCCGGTTCAGTTCGTGCTGATGCTCCAGTTCCATGGGGCGTTCGGGACAGGGCACTGATGGGGACAGCAGATCTCAGTCCTGCTCTTTAATAACCAGCCACCCCCATAGTGAACCCACCGGGTGGGCAGGGGTTGGGGAGGGACACGCCAGTCCAGGTCATGGAGTGATTAACACCCAGTGCTTAAAAATTAATGGAGTTTTGGAGATGGCTCCTGAAATTTGGTTGACTCTCCTGATATATCTTTGGCTTTGTCTGGGGGAGAGTGAAAAACAAAGACTGACAGACTAACAGACACAAAATCTCCTTTTCCTGCCACTGTGGAAACATTAGGGACCACCATGGGACAGGAGTGAGAGACACACCTGAGCTGGGGTGGGGAAGCAAAGCTGTGTCCAGCAGCCACATCCTCATCCGCATCTCCACTCCTGGCTTGGGGCTGGTTCGGGATGGGATGAGTGAGGAGCCATCACCCTGTGCTGCATTTCCTTAGTGGGTGGCATTGGAACGTGGATGCCGCTCCTGGCATTCCCAGCACATCTCCCAACAAAGGCAGAGGGGCAGTTTGGAGCCTGGGAGCAGCTTTTCCACAGCACGTGGAGAGAAGGAACGGGTGGCACCACACAATGCCTTGTGCACTGTGAGAGCTGCGTCCAGAGCCGTGTGCAAAGCCATGTCCAGAGCCGTGTCCAGAGCCGTGTCCAGAGCCATGTCCAGAGTTGTGTCCAGAGCCCCTGGCTGGTGACACAGTGGGAGCAAACTGGCAGTACTGGTGTGGCCCATCCCCACAGCCTCTGCCACACACTCTGCTCCCCAGCCCTGCAGCTTTGGGAGACAGCAATGGGTGAGGACAAGTTGCTGGGCCCACACGTGAGGCCGGTAACTGGAAGTGACACGTGCCAGACTCTGTCACCCTCTCGCCGGCCACACACGCAGCCCTGCCAGAGCTTCTCTGGCATTTCTTGTCCCAGCATTTATTTTAAAGGAATGTGACATTCTAGCTGTGCAAATGCCCTGAGCTGGGAATGCTGGGCTGTAGAGATGCCTGTGTAGGCAGAGAGTCCCCATTCCCTGGAACTCCAGGATCCTGCTACATCCCAGGGATGGAGCGGCAGTGCCAGGAGGAGCTGTACAGCAGCACCACATCTTCCTGGGCATCGTGTGGAGTAACATGAGAGATCCCTGTCCCCTGCACTTCTCCTGACCCAAATGCAAATTTTTTCCCTTCCCATACCTCCAAAGGAGCAGCAGTTCCAGGCTGGGAGCAGAGGGCACAGAACCTCTTACGTTGGCAGGGATGATGGTGGGGCTGGGCCACCATCTGCGGCACCTTAGAGCCCTGGAATTCCAGCCAGCCCATGCCCCTGCCCCCCTCCCTGTGGGGATTCTCCTCGTGTGTTCCTGGAGTGCTGAACACGCATGATCCTGAGCCCCTCGTGTTCCCGGGCTGGTGTGAGCAGCTCCCTGCGCGTTCACAGCTCCTCGGATGTGCTGCGTGTGGTGAACTTTTCCCTCCCACGGCTCCCCCATCCTCCCCCAGTCTCTCCACCATACGGACACAGCTGAGCAGCTACCAGATATTCAGAGCCGTGAAGGTTGATAAACAAAAGTGAGATAGGACATGGCACCAGAAAGACCTCAGCTAATGGAATTTTTAAGCTACTTAATTTGGGGGCTTGTCAACCTTGACAGCAACCCTTTAATAAATGATGTGTTGTAATTCCCACCCGGTTCCCTGGGTGCAGGGGCCGGTGCGGGGCTGGGCAGTGGGATCCATAGGCTGGAGATCCCAGCACAGGCAGCACACAGGGATGGTGCTGAGTGGGTTCTGCAGAGTGGCAGCGGGTCCGGCTGAGCCGCTGCTCTCCCAGCCCTCCCCGAGCTGGCAAGGGTTGGGGACTGGGATGGAGGGACACAGCTCTAGCCCGGTGCTGGACAGGGGTCGCCGGGCTGTGCAGCCTCTGGTGATGCTTTTGAAGGGGGAGCAGCCGCCGAGGGGACCCCAAGGCTGCCTTCCCACAGGGCAGAGCCGCGGCTGTGCGCGGGGTGCGCAGCGCCCAGGAGCCCAGGAACCCGCGGAGCCGCGGGCTGGCGGGGGAGGCGGAGGGCGGTAAATCCTCCTCCCCACCTCTCCATCTCCGTGCTTTCGCCGGAAAAATCCCGCTGGCAGCTGCCGTGCCAAGGCGTGCGAGTGCCACCCAGTGTCTGCAGCGAGGGGACCCCGCGGGGGCACAGCCGGGCTGGGGGGCTGGGGAAGGGGGGCACCTGGAGGATGCTGTCCCACAGTGTCCCCACAGTGTCTCCGCAGTGTTCCCGCAGAACCCAGCAAGCCGGGGAGCAAACCCCCAGCCCGGGGTGCCCCCCAAAGGTGCTCCAGCCACCACCGCGGTATCGGGGCTGCTCCAGCAGCGGGGGCTGCAGAACGCTGTGGGCAGAATCCCCCCAAAGCTGTCGAGTGAAAGCACAGACCCGCACCCCGCGTGATGCAGCAAAGGCATCTGAGCCTGCTGCCAGCAGGAATGGGGGGACATGGCTGGGGGGACACTGGGGGAGCCCCTGATCTCCAGGATCTCTGGGAGGAAGCAAGGATAGAGTGTCCTGGGGCCTTCTGCAGGAGGTTTCGCTTCCTCCCGGCAGGATGTAGGCAGGGCACGTGCTTGGCTGCATTTAGCAGAGGATTTAAGGGGTTCTGGTCCATTCCTCATCATTTTGTTGTGGCAACTCAAATTTGACTCCAGAGTCGCTCTGCTCCACACCCTGGCTGCTCTCAGCCCTGCAAGCCCTTTCCCTCCTCCTGCCCAGATGCTGCAGCACATCTGTCACACATTGGGCTCACATCTGTCGTACACAAACCTTCCCGTCTTCAGTGCTGCAGCCACGCAGGACCGGGCTGGGCTGGCAGAGCCAGGCAGTGGCAGTGATGCCCATCCCCTCCCAACCCTGCCATCTCGAGGGTCTCGCTCTTATTTTGGCTCCTAAAGGCTCCCCAGAGGATGAACTAGAGCAGTTCAATTTAGGAAGATGGAGTAACATGGAGTAAAACTGAAAAGAGGAGGTGCAGCAAACCCACTGGGCATTCCCCATGGGCTTCCCGGGAATGGGGCAGGGAGCAGCAAGTGGGGTAGAAACCAGCACTTGTCCCTTGCAGAGAGCAGCCACAGGCACTGTCCCAGCCAGAGCACAGAGATGATTCCGGAGTGCCAGTGGTTGGGAAATGGCAGCAGCAGCCAGGGCTCCACATGCACCGGAGCTGTGAGGCCTGGGGAAGATGCAAAGGTGTGAGGAAGAAGTGTCCAGGCTGGGAAGGAGCCAGATGGCAGCAGCAGGGAGCAGATGGGAGATGGAAAACAACCTGCACAGCCCAGAGTGCCGAGGTCTCGGTCCTGTGGCTCCGTGGAGGGACATCCCAGAGCCCCAGGAGCCAAGGAGCTGCCACGGGGACAGCAAGGAACCTGCCCGGGGCTGGCGAGGCAGCGGCACCCAGAGTGGGCTCCGTGGGTGTCCTGCCCACAGCTCCAGGCCCCTGCAGCACCTCCAGCTCCAGCAGCTGCCCTGCTCTGCCGTGCCCATCTGCTGACAGCTGGCTGTCCTTGGAAAGCCTCTTCCCTTTGGAAAGGAAAGTGTTTAACTAGGAGGATTTGCAAGGAATCACAGCCGTCACTTTGCAGAGCTCCGTTCCCACAAGACAGCGAGGATGGGCTGGAAAAGGGTGTCCTGGGAATGGTACCAAGGAATAGCACCAGCCCTGTACCCAGCCCTGAGCTGCAGGATGCAAAGCTTCCACTTCTGGTGCCTTGTGCTGAGCCTTTATCCCCGAGGCAAGAAGTCTCCAACTAGGAATATTCAGGGAAATTAGCTGAAAATCCTGCCTAGGTGTGAGATGGCTGAAATCACATCTTAAAGCAAATTTCTCATTTCCCAAGTCACTCCTGTTGCCTCTAGAAATGTGTGCAGGAGGCCCCGGTCCTGAGGGAAGAGGGAAGTGGATGAAGAGCCAGAGGACCAGGCAGTATCAGCAGCACAGGATCCAGGCCAGGCTGGGGGGCTTGGGCTGGGCCAGATGGCTCCGAGTGCCGCGGGGAGAGTTCCCACCCGGAGCTGCACGGGCCAGCTGAGCCCAGCACTCAGCAGCACTCACCGGGGCTTTATAGCCAGGGAAATGAATTTTTTAAGAGTCCCTCTATGATCTCTGGTCTCTGGTGTTTGGCTGAGCAGTCAGGTGGTCTCCAGCCACCCGACTCCATGTCCAGATGGCAGGGAGAGGTGGGGAAATCAGAGCCAGCTCCAGACCCTCATTCCCAGGTGTTTGCTTTGGGACCCTCATTCCCAGTGTTTTCTCTGGGACCCTCATTCCAGTGTTTGCAATCAGCAGTTTTTCTGCCCACCCCACTGTTTGGCACCCAGGTTCTGCAGATTCTGGGTGGACATGGCTCATCCTGCAGGAGGAGGGACACTCAGAGCCTCCCTGTGCTCCGGTGACGTTTTGGGCTCCTCTCTCCTGCTGGGGCAGAGGGCACCAGGAGGCTCAGTCCGTTCATCCCGTGATCCCTGACAAATGGATGGCTCAGTGGGAATCAGCAGCCTCTGCTTTCCCAGCCACAGTGGGTCAGGGTGCTGGGGAAGCAACACTTCACCACTCCAAGCAATTACTCAGGATTTTATCATTCAAAACTAAACCCAGAGCCTATAAATAACCGGGATCTCTGTCCTAATAGCTGCATTTCAGCGTATTTTTAATTATCATTTTATGAATGGGTGCATTAGAGGATATTTAAATACCACGTCAGCCGTGCTGGTAATGAGGCAGGATTGTTACAGGCCAGGGCTGGCCATATATTACCCCAGTATATACATATGCTTCGACATCACTTTTAAAAATTAGCTATTTCAAGCGTAAAATTATAATTGGTTTGTCTAATAAAAGGATAAATAAATATCTACTTAACTTCATTACTGTCAAAGGCAGGAGGCTTTTCTCCATTGTCTCCTTAGGGTTTTATGGCAGAAAAGCTAATTAGCTGTAATTGGGTGGATCCAAGGCAAAGAAGGCAGGGGCAGCAGCGGCTCTGGCTGGTGATGGGGCATCAGTGCCTTTCCCAGACTGGTGTCCCGGACTCTGCAGGGATGGGAGTCCCACTGGCACCATGGGCAGACTCTGCCCCAGTGCCCAGCTCAGGGGTGTCTCTGGGGCGGTGCCCGGGCAGTGGGGCAGTGCCAGGCCTTGATTTCCCAAGGTCACTTTGGGGTCCACATGTGGCCTTCTGTGTTTTGATGGTCTCTCTGCCAAACATCCCTCGATTGTGCCTTGCCTTGGGACACTGGGATCCCATCTGCTGGCCAGGTCTCCCAAGCTCAGCCAGGGCTTTTTCATCCCTGCTTTGGGAGGGATCCTGCTCGACGCCCATGCGCACATCCCACATTTTCACCTTTAAGCGCAAAAGCTTGAGCATCTCCTGGCAGCAGCCTCCTGCATGATACAGGCACCAGTCAAAACCCCACCAGACAGCAGAAGGGGTGTAAATGTCCTTTTTGGACAGTTCCTGGCCCAAAGGAGAAGTTGTCATGAGCCCCCATGACACCCCACACAGCCCAGGCTGTGGCGCTGATCTCCCACTGCAGATTGCCCAAAGCACTCTGAGCACCCTGGTCCAGACGAAGGTGTCCCTGCCCATGGAGGTGCTGGAAGGAGATGGTCTGTACAGTCACTGCAACCCAAACCATTCTGTGATTCTGTTCCCTGTTCTTCCCTCCCTTTCTCCCCCCAGGATCCTCCCTCCCAGCCATGGGAGAGGGATGGCGCCTGTCGGGGGGCAGAGGATGTCACACACAGCCATGCCTTGTGCGTGTGTACAAATCTCCTTTGCGTATGGGATTTGACAAAAGGAGAGAGAGAGGAGCAGGCCTGACACCCGTAGCAAATCTCCAAGCTGCCAGCAACATCTTCCCTTTTTTAATTTTTTAAAGGAAAGGAAAAAGAAGGAATGTTAATAATTGCACGTTCACCCCTCGTGATGTGCTGGGGTGGGGGGGCGTCTGTGCAGGGGCATCAGCGCAGAGAACACGGTCTGGGTTTGCTTATCAGTTCTGCTTGTTGAGTGCGATCCAGAGCTGGGAGAAACACCAACAGACAGCGTGGAAAATTAATTTTTAATGCCTTTTATTAGTGCTTAAGCCATTCTGAGAGGATGAAATAATCCCTGTTTAGGCGGGGTGCAAAGGTCTCGCAGGGCTGTCAGGAGCTGAGTCACTCCAGCAGCCAAACTGATCCAAATGCGTCTTCCCAGTCTGAAATCTTCGGGAGGCCAATCCCCCACACACCCCCAAACTCCTGCAGCATCTTCCTACACAGACACTCAAAATAGAGTTCTCCTCCTACGGAAGGGAGCAAAGAGCTTTGTGTCTCCCTTTCTACCCTCTGTCACAGAGTGTCACCACTGCCACCAGTGCAGGGACAAGCATTGGCAGTCTGTGATGCAGATCCTGCCCAAAGCAGGGACAGTGCCCCCGAGTGATCCTTTCAGGTGGGATGGACTGGATCCTCCTCAAAACAGGCACCGGCTCCTTCATCCTTTGTGGCACTGAGAGCCAAGCAGGAGGGCCAGAGCCATCCCTGGGCCATGGGTTCTCTGCCCTGCAGAGCCACTGAGGCAGCTGGACAGGGCTGGAAACTGCTGCCATACATTCCCAGTGTCCGCGGGCTGGGACAAGTGGTGGCAGGGAGGGGACCCCATTCCCTGTCCAGCACTGCCAGCACAGTCACTGCTGTAGGGGAGGCTACAGGTCAGGATGCTGCTGGAGAACCAAAGCTTTCCACTGCTCCTCCATTCCTCAGGCCCTGGCAAGAGCCTCTTAATAAGGGTGGAAAACAAATTCACCAAGGCTGGTGGACAGGAGGGGCTGGAAGGGGATCAGGATCCAGCACTGGGCAACCTGGGGCTGTTAGAATTGGTTTGTTTGCCTGGGGCTGGGGCTTGTGGGGTTCTCTGGGTGATGCCACCAGGCCCCACAGTCATCACCTCTCCTCGTTAGTGTGGAAGGTACCTGTCAGGGCCAGCTCTGTGGTCCCGGCTGTCCCAGGCAGAGCCAGCAGCCACGGCCAGGCACACGGAGCATCCCCAGAGGGTCACTCTCACTCTGTGTCCAGCTGGGCTGACGATCCCTGCACACACAGCCTGCCCAAGGCTCAATTTCCACCGGAATATTTCAGCCAGTCCCCAGGGGAATCAGGATCTGGGTTTCTTTCCACGTTAAAAATGATTGTATCATTTCAGCAAGGAATTAACAAACCTCACACGTGAGGGTTGAGGGCTGCCCCACAATCAGAGCTGCAGCCCTGCAGGAGGGACAGCAAGAGTTGAGAGAATTAAAACCTGTATCATAACACACAGGCAAGAGAGGGGTGAGCCAGACCCGTGCAGATGACCCCTTTTTTGTTCCTGGAATGTATTCCCTGCTGCCATCTACTTGCCTTTCAGTGCATGTATTAAGCACTAATAATACATTCTCTGCCCACTTCTAATGAGTTTTACCTCTGTGTGCTCATGCACGTGTGGATATTGCACACACACCGACACAACCTACAGGTGTGGGTACAGCACAGTACCTGAGAAATCACCCACATCCCTGGACACACCCCAGGCTGAGAGCAGGAGCAGAGCAGCGTGAGAGCCCAGCCTGCATTGCCCACCTGCTCCAGCATCTCCCAGGCTTGGACACTCATCCCAGGGTGCCAGAGGAGGCAGAGGTCTCTCCC
Organism: Dasyornis broadbenti; assembly: GCA_013397935.1. Lineage (NCBI taxonomy): Eukaryota > Metazoa > Chordata > Aves > Passeriformes > Dasyornithidae > Dasyornis > Dasyornis broadbenti. The sequence goes on along the minus strand of VZRN01005007.1, from coordinate 557,839 downwards.
CAGGAGGAAGGAAGCTCTAAAGAACCTCTTCACATGATGAATTTTAACATTTTTCTCCACATCCAGCCCGAGCACAAATCCCTTCAAAGGCCCAGCCCAGCGCAGCAGAACTAATTTGAAATGTCACCGAGGTCAAGCCCAGCTTCCCCAGCCATTAACCTGTCTCACAATTCCACACTCCTATTTATTTACATAGGCACATATTTATTTAAGCCTCCAATCCTAGTTTCAGGCAGGGACGGGCTTGGGAAAGGAGGAAATTCCCTGCCTGCAGGGCCCTGAGCTGCTGCTGCTGCTGCCAGGGGGACCCTTCCACGGGCTCTGCATTCAGAGCACAACGTGAAGGATGAGAAGGGGGTTCTGCAGGGAATTGGTTCTTTCAGCCCAGCTTTTCTGGTTGTGTTTTTATTCGATCCATTCCTGTCCAGACATAGAAAGCAGAGTTTTCTCTCTCCAGGCAGATCTTCGACGGGCACAAACTGAGGTAACTGTGCTCCAGGACACGGCTTCAGAGGCGCTCTGCATTCCCTGTCTTTTAATCTTTGCTTCTGCTCCCGAGCAGATGAGAGTGTAGGGACTTTGGGAATGCTTCCGCAGGTGCATTTGCTACAGAAATTTGATCCTATTCCTGTTTTATTTCTGGCTTCTCAACCACCATGACGGACCAGGAGACCTGGAGAGCGTCTGGATCCAAACTCCACTGGACCCCACCTGATCTCTGTCCCTGTTCTTGGCATTGCTGCAGCTTTGTGCTGCCTGTGGATAGAGCCAGAATTCCTTTCTCCCTGCATTGTGCTGCCCCTCAAAGCCCTCATGCCAGTCCCCCCACAAGCTCTGCTCCCTGGGGATATGGGTCCTGCTTCGCCCCGGGCCAGCCCCGACCTGCTGGGCACAGGATACACCAGCACTGCCCGTATAGGCACCGGCACAAGCACTTCCATGAGAGAAGGACCTCCCGAGAGCACCAGGATCGTCCTAAATGCTTTTCCACTGGGATGTGCCAATTGGGAGATTAAAACCTCCTGCTGAGACATGCCTGGGACCAGCTGGGACTGCTTATGTGTGAGTGGGTGCAAAGTGGGTCTCTGGGAAAAGGGAGACCCAGAGGGATGCTGGGGAGGAGGGATCCTGGAATGGGGATAGTCTGGTCTGGCTGAGCCAGGCGAGGAAGGACTGGAGCATCCCTGACACGGAGCTGTGCCACACCGGGACTGCTTCCCTCCCCCTGCCTCGTGCCCAGCAGGTGCTTTGCAGGGAAAGCAGAGGAGATTGGCTGTTCTCCACTGAGTCCTGTGGGCTCAAATCTCCTGGATCCTTAGAGTCTGGGCACGCTGGACCAGCCCATTACCGAAAGAGCAGTCCTCCCTCCCCCCTTCCTGCTGGGCAGCAGCTCATGTGCCTTGTGAACATAGCCTGACCTTTCTTTTTTTAAATTTCTATTCTCATTGCTCCTTGCATGTTCAATTCCAGGCTGTGGAGCTGGCTAGCCTGTGGTTTAAAAAAAAAATATTTTGAAAGCCCTGGCAGGGATTTAAAGGAGTTTGGAGTAACTTGAAATTAGCAGGACGATGTGAGACAGATGTTGTGAAGGCGGGAAGAGGCTCTCGCTTGCTGTGTCTCCTCTCTGCTGTTGTTTAAAAGACCTTAATTTGATGCTTTTTTTCTTAAAAGGAAGCACCTCGAGGTCAGGATAATGAAATCTCATTGTCCTCTTATGATATTTCAGCACCTTCTCCTCCTGCTCTCTTCCTCTTCTCGTGTGCCTGGCTCCCAACACACAGGGCCAGCAGGCATGGATCTGGCTGATCCTGAGCTGCCTCCGGGGTAGGGGATGAAAGGAGGGAAAAGCAATGAAAAGCGGGGTAATTCTCCCATTTCCAAGCTGATCTCTGGCACGGTCTGGGGAAGGGCAGGTGAAGGAGCCTCCGTGGGGCGCGGATGCTCCATCTCCAGCAGCAGCAGCAGCGTTGGGAGGTTCACTCCGAGAGGGATGCACTGGCTGCATCCACATCTGCACAGCTGTGCCTGTTTCCCCTTCAGGGGTGCCCTGCCACCCTCACCTGGCTCCAGAGGAGCAGAGCTGTGGGAGCAGGGGGAGAGGCTTTCAACGAGGTTAATCTGCTGCTGCTCCTCCTCAACAAGGCTGGAACAGGGCAGGGAGAAGAGCCTGGCGCTGCTGTCACAGGAGAGAGAAGGATCCCAAACCCACCGGAACAAAAGGCAGGACAAGAGGTTTTGAGGAAAAAAGCCTTTGGCCAGCAAAGCTTTCAGTGGGTGAGGGTACAGAGCACCTGCTGCCTTCCCAGAGGTGGTGGCCCTGCTCCTGGAGCTGAGGCTGGGCGGAGCTGGGAGCTGGGCTGGAAGGACTTTCTTGCATGGACTGAAGCCTCTGGAAATCTTCCCTTGCGGAAGAAGCACCAAGAGATGGTTCACAGGAACCAGGTTGGTTTGGACTCCACAATCTCAAAGGTCTTTTCCACCCTAAATGATTCTCCGATTGAATGAAACGGAAAGACGCATCTCTGCGTTTGCTCTTTATTTTCCATCACTGAAGCTCTGGGATGGATTTTGGCTGCTCAGCATTCGCTATTGCTTTGCCAGCCTGGAGGTGGGGCCCACAGACCCGTGATGAAAGCGGCGTGTCACGGTCAGCTCCTGTCACCAGCTGTCACACACGGACCCAGCGGGCAAATCCCTGCGCATTTCCGTAAGGCCACGGAAGGGTCAGTTTCTCTCCTCGCTTCTTGGAAGTGGGCAAGGAGCAGCCCAGTAAGGACTGGCACTCTAAGGGACAAGCCAAGGCCACTGCGGGGAGGGACAGGACGATGTGAGTGGATGCAGACGTGACATGAGAGGAGCCGTGAGACATCGCCCTGGGGCTGCGGTGCGAGTCAGCCGGGCTGTCACACACACCCACCGCGGCTGCTGGCAGGGCAGGTGACACTTGTGTCCTTGAACTGAGAAGGAAAGAGCCATGGGGCGGCTCCTGGAGCCCTGCTGTGCCCGTGAGGGGCCGCTCAGGGGCCGGGGGGTGCTGCAGGTGGGGTGCAAGGTGGAGAGGGGACAAAAGGCAGCTCCTGTGAAGGCGGGGACTCTGAACAGTGTTTTAAATCACTTCGTGTCGCTCACAGCTCAGACGGCATCAGAGGCAAATACCAGCCCATGAATGCAGCTTTATTTGTCATTGGGAAAAGTAAAATCCCTGTCTCTGTAGCCAGAGATCCGAGAGATAGCAGGAGTGTTGACTTTGCTCCCAAAGGGAACAAGCTCTTCTCCAGATAACTTCAAAAATAACTATGACAGATGGTCTTGACCCCTCCCAGGAGATCAGTGCAGGTTCTCACTTTTCCCTGCACTCATGTCCCTCTCTGTGCCCGCCAGGCAGAGGAGGGGACAGGAGCAGTTGTGGTGGCAGAAGGTGCCCAGCTCCAAGGCTGTTGTGGGTGATGCCTCCACCATTCTTGCTGCCCAAAACCCCTGGCTCTGTTCAGCTCTTGCCATTCCTCCTGCCCAGGAAGAGCCGGTCAGGCTGATCCCAGTCTGGCATCTGCGCTGTTCTGCGGAGAGAGGGAAAGCTGCTGGGTTTGCGGGCAGGCTGGAACAGCCGGAGGCGTTCTGCTCCTCCCTGCTCTGCCCCTCCGGGTCCTGCTCCTCGTGTGAGTGCTTGTACTGCCTGAAAGGTGCCTCAGGGCTGCTGTGCTGCCTCGTTTCATCCTGCTGTGGTCTGGTTGAGTGATAGCAGTGAGGTTCAGGTCTGCTGGCAGTGAGCCTCACCATGCACTCGCTGAGCAGAGGAGCCCATCCCAGGGGGTCCTGCAGCCATCCCCCTCCCAATTTGTGTGGTGTAAGAGGCTGCAAAACCCTCCTCTCTTTATGAACATGTTCAGAGCTGCTCTGCAGAGCCTCCATGCCTCCCAGTGCTCTTCAACCAGCTCTGGAGGGCCTGGAGCCAACTATTCCTGCTCATGAGTGGTTCCATGGAAAGGCAGCTCAGAGCATTTTCCTGTAGCCCCAGAGCCCACTGGCACACTGAGCTCTGCAGGATCCAGTGAAGCCCAACAGTCCCTGTCCACTTTAGGGATCCATGAGCCCTTCCTGTGCCTCATGCAGCCCAGGCTGAGACAGGAGGAAGGGCCAGTGGATGTAAATTACTGGGAGCTCTGCTGGGTCAGTTCTGTGGCACAGAAGCCCCTTGGCTCAGTGCTTCCCCCAGCCGTGGATGAGCAGCAGCTCCCCCAGCACTGGTTCTGCTCTGGAGCCACGCTGGGAGAGAAGGAAAGTCTGGAAGGTGTCTGTGCAGAAAAATCTCCATGTCTATGAGCAAGCTGATATATAGATCTAGATATGTGTGTTTATAAAAATGTTCTGCAGAAGCCAATATTTGATCCAGCGCAACCTCCAAGTGTTAATCATAATAAATGGGAAAGGGAAATAAGTTGAAATAAATGGGAAATGGCTGCTAATAAAGAGGTGTTGTGGTGCTGGTGGGATGAAAGGTGGTGAGCAGAGCTCCACTCTCCAGCCCCCTCCTCTACCCTTTCCTGAGCCTGCAGCCCCCCAGGGCTGTCCCACTGCTCTTGCAAGGCCTTGATTCCCCAGTCCACCCCTGGACCCTGCCCCAGGATGGGTGGGATGTGCCCCCAGCCTTCCCTATGGACATGGCAGTGAGGGGGAGCACGGCCAAGCACGGCCAGAGAGGCCTGAAACACCTTGGTGACTGCCCCAGCTCCCCAGGGACAGTGCTGTGTGAGCTACAGCCATCACCCCATGATTCCTAAAGACTCTCCAGGGATCACTGAGGATCACTCAGCTGGAATTCCCTTGGCTGTCAGGCACCACAGTCCCAGTGCCAGGGAACTGTGCCTCACCCTTCTGGTTAAACACTGGGAGGGCCTGTGGCATTTGCTGCTCAACCCACTGTGAGATGGGGAGGGAGACTGAGCCATGTTTGAGTCCTGGCCATGCCATGGGGAGAGGGGACCTGGGGACAGACATCCCGTTCCATTGGCAGCGAGACATTTTCGGACTCGCCCCTGTTCCCCCCTAATGCAGCCCAATCAGCGCCTCTCCCTTTTTTTCACCTTTCAGGTCCATAAAACAGGTGCTGACAGAATTATTTGACAGGCTGGAGGCAGCAGCCCAGGGCTGGCTGGGTGGCCCTGTGATGCTGGGCTGTCCTGCCATGTGTCCCTCACAGCCCCACAATGCCAGACTGTCCTGCCCCAAGATCCTCACAGCTCCCACAGCCCTGGGGCTCCCATGTTATGGAGCACAAGGAATGGGTGCCTTGCTCTACGATAGAGAGACGTGTGATTTTATCACCTTTTACAGCACTTTGCCCTGGCAGCTTGTCACCAGTCAGGCTGTTAAAATTCCCTTGAAAAATGAGGGATTCATGGCACATTACTGTTAATAGGATGGTGCTTTAACCCCAGGCCCAACCCAGCCCCACGCAGCCGCTCTCCCACTGTGTCCAGGCTGTCCTCAGGCTGCGCCACGTCCTTCTGCTTGGGAAAGGGACAAGGATGTGGATGGGGCCAGGGAAGGGGAGTTTTGAACTACCTGTGCCACAGCTCACTGGTGCCAAGCGCCAGCAGGAGCTGTGTGTCAGTCCTACCCCTTCCCCAGAGTGGCTTTTTGGGGGAGCAAGAGTAGGGGATGGAGGGTGGGAGCTGCAGGGATTGCATGCCTTTTCCTGGCTGTTCCCTTACGTCCCCTCCCACCACCAAGGAGGGGCAGCAACAAGGCAGCTCGGAGGAATGGCATCAGAAGGGGAGGGGACCCCTTGGAGATGTTGAAGCAAGTCAGGAATGAGGAGGCACTTGTGGAAATCCAGCGTGTCGCTTCATATATTTGACCACACCAATTCCTAACAAAAGAAAACCCGAGCTCATTACACAGAAACATCAAACCAACCAAGATAATTATCTCTAATTAGTGCTAATTTAAAAGCGAGGTCTGTTCTCGAGCTGAATTGTTGCATATTTCATTAGTTCATTAGATGCTGAGCAGACAATGCAGATAAGAGGATCAGTTCACTGGGATGATATAAATTTCACCCTCCCTACACTGCAAAGAGCTCAGGGGTCCGTGTTCACAGCACACACCATGTGCTGGGCCACCGAGCCCAGACAGCCCCCCCAGATCCCTGCGTGCTTCATCCTCTGGGGAAGGTTCGTGGGACGCTGCATTAACTGCAGAAATTAAAAAGAGAGACAGAGAGAAACAAGCAGTTTGTCAGTCACTGTTGTCATCTCACCATCTTCACAAATATCAATCAAATCATTCTGGGTCTCCTTCAGTGCCTGCGTGGGGAGGGAAATTGTTGGGCACTTCAGATTCAGCCTCAGGAAAAGGAGAAACCTCCAAAGTGGGGAGGGGGTTCCAGTGAGGATGTGCCTTGGGCTGTCCCATCCTCCCACAGGCAGCGGAGAGGGGGCAGAGTGACATCCCAGGGTGAAGGGTGCCCCATGTCACCTTCATCAAACTGTCACCCCCTTTTCCATCTCTGCTCAATCCCTTTTCTCTCTTCTCCACACCTTTTTCCACCTCTTCTCTGTCTCCTTTTCCATTTCTTTTCCATCCTCTTTTCTCTCTCCTCCATCCCACAGAACAGTGCAGGTACCAAAAGCTGCAGAGTTGTGCATCCTCTGGTGTCACAGCCATGAATTCCAGCTGTCCCTGAAGAGCCTCTGGAGGAGCTGGTGCCAGGATGCTGCTGTGGACATCTGGCCCTTCCAGTCCCAGCACAGGAGCCCCTGGCTCAACTTCCATCCCTGACCCTTTTCCCTCCTGCCACAGCCCAGCCTGGCCACAGGAATCCACGACTGACGAGATGATGATGAAAACTGGGCACTTAGTGGTGATCTGTGAGTGGAATAAAGGATTTGGCTTTCAGATCCACTCCAAGATTGCAGAAAAGTAACCATTCCATGGGCAGGATCCTTGGGAGACAGGAAAACAGCCCTTCTCTGCACACGGCAGGGTTTTAGTCAGATTAACCCGAATTTATGGCTCTTTCAGCTGTAACTGCCAGTGGGCCCTGGGCCTGGCTCAGAGCAAGATTTTGTCAAGTGAAAGGCAGGAGAAGTTTTAATCCTCGAGAAGTTCCTGAGCAGAATCCCGGTAATTGAAGGAAGTTACTGCAGGTGTTTGAAGCTATAATTAATCTCTGAGAAAGAGAGGAAAGCTTTGAGCCCTTTGAAGGAGCAAACCTGGGAGCTTTAGAGCATTTCAGAAGGGAAAATTGAACAGGGATGAGCTATGCAAAGAAAGGAGCAGTTACAGGTGTCAGCTTTGGGAAATGAGAAGCTGGAATGGGGGGGGGGACAGGGGGAATCCTCTCCCAGGACCTGGAGTGAGGGAGCCCAGAGCAGGAGTGTGGGAGGGGAAGGGGTGGTAGTGAGGGCAACTGGATCACTCCAAAATACCAGGGGTCAGGACATTCCAGGCATTGGACCCAAATCCCAGACCTGATTAGTGGTTCCTGATGCTGAAATGCTGTTTGTTTTCCGAAGTGCTGCTGGAGAGGCTGGAGATGGCCAGGGGAGTGCACAGACAGCAGTGACAGGAGAGAGCAGAGTGTCACTGGGAACAGCACCAAGGAGTCCAGGCACAGCACCCGGAAGAAACAATTAGTTAATGGCTGCTTTTCCAGACAGGGAATGGTGATATAATGAACGCAAAACTGATTTATTGATTAGTCAGAAATCTCGCCTTGCCAAGGAGACGGCTCATTCCTGCCGGGTCCCTGCTCTGCCTCACTGCCAGCTGGGCCAAAGAGCAGGAATTTGGGGAGCAGGAGCTCAGGGAACTGGCACAGCAAGAGGCATGCTTATGTCTGAGCATCCTCTGAGTCCCATTGCCACAAGAACATCCCAAAATCTGCCTTGTTTCTTCTGCTTTAACCATGTTTATTCTGAGGATGGAGTTGGAGATGCTGCACTCTGAGAAGCCACCACTGTGAGAAGGTGCTGAGGTCTGGGATGGTCTCTGAGATTTTGGGGAGGTTCTTTCCGCAGGCTGGGAACCATTCTCCCAAACCGTTCTCCAGAAGCATCCTCTGGCCTCACCTGGTCTGGATTCAGGAGAGTTCAGGGTGAGTCTGGGAAGTGACCACACAACCTCCAGGCCAGGTGAGGTTGTCTGTGGAGCACATATTAGTGAGATCTCCGTCTGACCATCCTCCGAGTGGTGGGTTCCTGCTGCCTCCCCAGGACACAGCCCTGCCCAGTGGCTCAGGCAGCAAAGCTCAGGTGGATGATGATGTTTGTAGCCCTGGACATGATGTTTGTAGTCCTAATACAAAAAAACAAGCTCAAAGTAGTTCAAAACACGGGTCTGGCTGGTGCCCTGTCCTACCTGCAGCCACCCGCAGCTCTGGGTCTCCCTGGCTCCCTTGGTCTTCCTCTTCCCAAGGGAAAGGTACAGGCCCTTCTATTATCCCTCCCCGTGTCTCCCTCAGCTGCCACCAGAAGGAATGTTTGGATTTCATGCTCAATATTCTGGATGCAAGCTGAACATCAAAACCTCAGCAGGGTGCCTGGGAGCATCTGAGAGAGAATATCAGAGGAATCTGTTTCTACAAAGGAAAAGAAACCAACAAAGCCTCTGTTTGGCGATGGTTTTTTCATCCTCGGCTGTACATACAAATAATAACTTTAGACATGGGGTTTTTTTTATTATTATCACCCTTCCTGATATCAATCTCTCGTTTTCATTATAATAAATATTGATTTGTGCTGTTAGAAAATTGCTTCCCCAATCAGCTGCTGATCTTCCCACAGGCACAACGATGGGGATGAGGACAGAGGGATCATCGTCCTCAGGAATAAATGTCCTGCTTGTGCCCCCCTCTCTGCCAGCAGCATGGGGGGATGGAGCTGAGGGGCAAAGGGGCCCATGAGTGACATTGGGGCTCCTCTGGATGGAGGTGGCTGTGAGCTGCTGTGGTGGGGGATGGCTACAACAGCCCTCCCCCCCAGAATCCCCCTTCTTCCTTCTCTCTCCTGCCACGAGGCAGGACAAACACCTTCATAAACCACTAATGACAGCTTTTCTTGTCCGTGAACATTTTCTTACTCCCAGGCATCTTCAGGGCTCTGGCCTCATTCCTCTGCTGTGTATGTATCATTCCCAGCACAGCTCTGGGGCCACATTAATTCTCTTCCACGTGGAATTTGTTTTGTGCCTGCAGAAATGTGCTCGGGTTGGTGTAAGAACTGAAATAAAAATAGCTGAAATTTCCCCAGAAGAGCTCTTGGTTATCCAAGATGGATCAAAACCTGGAGCAGAGGGAAAGGTAACACCAGGGGCTGGATTGCAGAGTCAGCCCTCCCTGATCATCCCAGTTCAGCTGTAACTCGGGGGTGGATTTGGAAACGGGGACATTTGGGGGAGTCAGGGAAAAGAGCATTGCTTGGGAAGAAAGCACCAGGCAGCCAGGAGGAGGAGGAGGAGGAAGAGGAGGAGGCATGAAGGCTGTTGGGGCAGGGTATCACTGAGCACTGGGCTTCATCTGCATCCAGGAGAAACCTGTGCCCTGCTCCCATGGGAAAGCCGTGGCATTGTAAAATCCCAGAATCGTTTACAAAAGGTTGGAAAAGCCCATGGAGTCCAACTGTCCCCCAGCACTGCCACCAACCCATGTCCCCAGGTGCCACATCCACGTCTGTTAAGTCCCTCCAGGGATGGGGACTCCACCACTGGGCAGCCTGTTCTGGGGCTGGACCACTCTTCCCATGAAGGAAGTGCTCCTAACATCCAACTAAACCTCCCCTTGCTCAACTTGAGGCCATTCCCAGTACCACGTTCCCCCAGAGCTGGTGGGACACTGCAAATGAGGCCCCTGTCACCAGGAGGGGACAGGAGATTCCAGCCCCCCATCGGCCAGGCCAAGCCCTGGCTGGGGTGCGAGTGGGAAAACGCAATTTTCCAGCCTGGCAAACCTTGCACCACCTTTGCCGGAGGCTGGGGAGGAGGGAGAGTGAGGAGAGGCTTTGGCAGCCCAAAGATCTCCAGTCTCTGCTTGGCAGAGAATGGGCTTTGCCCTCGGATGTCAGAGCTCCCAGCCTGAACCATGAGTGCAGCCAAAATCATTTTCATGAGCTATCAACAGGATCTACAGGAATAAAGGATAACAGTGTTTGCTTCTAATCCAGGGAGCCTGTTTGAGAGCCGGAGCCTGGGCTTGGAGCACCTGCCAGCCCTGGAGCAAACCACAGGCAATTTCTGCTGGGGAACAAACCCACAACCTTCTTGTTTCACACCCTCTCTGTGCCCTCAGGCCCTCCCAAGCTACGCCTGAGCCTGGGGGGCCACGGGGAGGGCGGGAAAACAATCGTGTTGCATTTTAAGAAGTGATTTTTATCAGAAAGCTGCTATTTATCAGTTTTATTAAAGTGCCATCTCCCAGACTCTGGGGTCATGAGTTAATCTCAGCTTTCATTAACTAAAAACACACGTTTCTCACAGTGGGAGCTGAGAATTTGGCTGAAGTGAGGAGAACCTGGCAATGATTTCTGCTTCCCAGGACCCTGTTTGGGTGGAAAGTGGCTGATGGAACAACTTTGGGCAATCAGCTGGAGCTCCCAAAAAAAGCTTTTGGGTGCTGTGCCGGGTGCAGGCGCAAAGGGACATTGCCCTGTCCCCCAGCCCAGGGCACTGCCAGCCCTCAGTGGCTGCAGGTGAGTCCCAGAGCCTGGGCAGAGCCATCCAGCTCTGAAAAGATCCACTGGAGGATTTTTCACCCTGTCAGGAACCCTCTGTCCATGCAGCATCCCGGTGGGAAGGCAGCCCCATCCCAAGCCCCCATTGCCGGCTCCCAGCCGGGTGGGAGCAGGATTTGCAAGCTGCTGACACGGACATCCTGCGTGGGCGAGGGAGGGTCTGCCGCGGAGCAGAGCCCTCCAGCAGCCGCTTTCACTCACAGATTTATTGGTGCTGCGAGGAAAACGAAACCATGTGGAGCCGCTGTGCGGAGCCGGGAAAGGAGCTCGTGCAGCAGACGGAAATTTCCTGAAAGGTGAATATGGCAGAGCATTAAAAGACAAATAAATACAAAAGCTTTGCTTTATTCCTCTGTCTCAGCTGTGCTCCAGCTTGCCCGAATGCGCAGGGAATAGAGGAGCCCAAGACTTTACAGTGGATAAAAGGCCAGACCAGAGCTCCCTGTACCCCAAACACTCCAGTTTCCCCCAATGCCCACAGCCTGAGGCACACCCCATAAAGGACATTGATGGGACAGCCTGCCCAGGTGGGATGTTCCTACCCAGCCCCAGAGAGTCTGGGGATGCTTTAAGGGTGGAAGCGGGAAGGTTTATCTCCCCGTATTTCTCTCCTGTTGCCTGCCTGGCAGCAGCAGGATCATTCCTGGAGGATCCAGAGCACGGCTGTTCCTGAGCACTGCCATGGGGTTTATCTCCAAGGTGTTCTCTCCTGGAAGCCACTGGGAAGCCAAATCTCCCCTCTCTGCAGCAAATCAGGGATCTTTGACCAAAGAGCCCCTGTCCCACCGAGCCCCCAGGCACTGCCAGGAGGGTGGGCACATCCTGGCCCAGGCTCCAGCCTGGCACAGGGTGAGCTGCCTCATGGGCTTCTTGCAGCGATGGTGTTTTTCCTGCACATACCTCTCCCTGCGCCCATCCCCGCTCTCCAGCCTCTCCCCTGCCTGCCACGTTGAGCCCAGATGTCTCCTTTAAAGGGGAACGGCAAAGTTTTGTTTAAAATAACACTATTTAAAAAAAAATACAGCCCTTCCAAGATGGCCAGCAATTAATCAACTCTCCGTGCAGACTCTGAACTTGCACACACATCTGAAAGCAAAGCCCGTGGAGCCGAGCTCTCCCGCTCACCTGCCAGCTCCTGCCCTGGGATTTCGGGTGTCCCCTGCCAGGAGCTGATGGAGCCTCACCAAGCCAGACCCAGGTCCTGGCCCAGGCACAGCTCCAGGAGATGCAGAGTGAGGATTCCAAGGCAGGAGCTACCCTGCTCCTGCATTCCTTAGGCACGGAGCTTTAGATGCTTAACTGGGAAAATGGGAAGAGCTGGGTGCCCTGCTTGCCCATTCCCCCTCTGCTCCACTGTAGCAGGAGTTTTACGTCTGAAAAATGAGAATTGGGTCTTTTCCTCTTATGCATCCCTGCCTGCCTCTCCTGTGCCACCCCCAAACCAGCCCCGCACAGGCCATGGCACAGGAGAGAGCAGAAACCAGGCCCTTCCCAGCTCCTCATCCTCAGGGGGAAGGCCCATGATTTCATCTCAGCCCGGGAAGGCTTCCCAAGCCCCAAATCTCTAAACAACTCCCCTCCCCCATGACCTGCTCCCTGTCCCCCCACCCGAGGTTTTCATTTATCAGGAGAATTATTAAAACAGCCATTTCTCAGCTGTCTAATGTTTCAAACCCTGCTCCCATTCATCTGATAAATATTTACAGAGCTTGACATTGTCTTCAGCTCATTCCCTTCTGCAGCAAACAATCCCAAACACCCGCTTCCCTTCTCCTGGGGCTCACGGAGTGGGACTGCCCACCCCGGCATGGCCAGGCCCATGTGCCCCCTCCTGCTGCCCTCTCCAGGGGTATGAGAGGGGGAATTGCCCATCCCTCCTTCAGAATCACCCGCTGTCCCTCTGCATGGGCCATGGCATGGTGCCACAGCTGCAGGGTTGCCCAGCTGGCACTGGCCACCCTGACCCTGTCCAGCCCCATCGGTGTCACCAACTTCGTACCACCCACCCAAAGCCATCACCCTGACAGTGACAGCTGTCCCAGGTTGTTCCAAGCCCTGTCCAACCTTGCCTGCAACATTTCCAGGAATGGGGCAGCTTCTCTGGGCACCCTGCGCTAGGACTTCTCCACCCTGGCTTGGCTGTTGCCCCTCTCAGAGTTCATTTTCTGTGAGGCACAAAGGATTTGTGTCCCTTCACAGCTTCCTCTGCCGCCCAATATCTGATTATTCTGCAGGTGAAGGAAGTGGCACAAGAAGTTGGAGTGTTCATTTGTTAGACATCATGTAGAGGCCAGAATCCACGAGGTTAATCTGGTGAACTGTGACCCAGCTGAGCCCAGCCATGACCACAGGGAGCCCCGTGGGATCTCTTCACAGTCCTGATCTTGACCAGCCTTCACCCAGGAGCCCACCCCAACCTGTCCTTTGGCCGCCAGCAGCTCCACAGGCGTCACCTCCAGCCAACACCAGCTCCTGTCACTCCCCATGGTCATTAATTCCAGAGAATACCCCCTCACCCTCCCATCGCTCGCTGGCGCTCAGAGCCTGCTCAGCCTGTGAGTGACAGGGAACACGATGACGGTGGCAGCAAAGCCATCAAGTCACACAGCTTTAGCTGCAGCTGGGGCTTTGCAGCACTGAAGTGATGTCTCACTGCTCTGCTGCACTGATCATGTTAAACGCCAATTGAAACCCTGATCACAAAAGAGCCAAGCCTGAGATTCCAGCCCGAGGAGCGATGGATGGCAGGGAAGGGAGATCTGCAGCCTGCCCTTCACTGCAGCGCCGTGGAGAGCAATGAAAGAGGCCTTTTTATCTCTCACCTCCTCTCCCTGGGCCAATACAGGCCCTGCATTAACCTCCAGGGCTTCCCTAGCCTAAATTTAAACAGCTCAAGGTTTCCAGCGCTCCCTTTAGGATACTGCTCTGCAGCCTATGGAGCTGCTCTGCTCTACGCAGTTTCCCTGGGAGTCAGCCTAAATACTTCATTTCTCCCTGCTTTGTCCTAATTAGAGCTAGCAAAGTAATGAGAACATTATTTACAAATTATTCGGAGCTGAGGTTTGCGCACAGAATTCCGAGCAGCCGGAAAACGTTTGCGGAGAGCGCGTGTGCCATGTTCAGTGTGTGACATCCACAGCCAGTTATCACCCACTGGGACCTGTTCGAGTTCACTCCCCAAGGACCTTCCCAGCCCTCGGAAAAACCCTCAGAAATGCCTTTTCCATGCTCTGAAGGCTGAAACATCAATTCAAACATGGGGTGACACTGCAGGATACCCCCCTCCCAGGGGGTGATGGCCCAAGGTATCCCCAGGCAGCCTCAGGACACTCAGGCTCCTTCCCATGCACCATGCATGGGACTTTTTGGGAGCTGCTCTGTCCTGGGACATGTCTGGAGCTCTGTCTCCTCTGCCCTTGGTCGCTTGATGCTCCCTCAGCCAAACTCTGCCAGAGGAAGGGTCTCTGCCTGCCTGGGAGCCACCTCCATTCCAGCAGAGCTGGAATGCTCCAGGGAATACTGTCCCTGTCACAGAAAAAAGCCTTCAGAAGAGGCTGAGCAGGATATGAACACATTGCAATCCCCCACGTGCTGCCTTTGAGTGGAGAGGGTCTGTGGAGACTCCAGTTTTAAGCCCCCCTTTCAAAGGCTTTTATTACAGACTTAGTCATAAAACTCTGCCTGGGGCGGATTTGGCACTCGGGGCCTTGGCCCGGAAGCCAAACCCTTTTCATTTTTTAATAACATTTCATGAAAATCCATTTGGCCCTTTGTAACTCGGACAGGTGGGAAAACAATAGAGGTTTCTACTCCCAGCCCCTTACACTGGCCCGGCCGCTCTCCCTGCCCCGGGATTCTCGGGACCCCACAGCCACAGCCAAGGGTGGGACAGGGCTGGCTGTGGTGACAGGGACTCTTTGGCAAAGTCCCGAATTATTGAGCGGTGTGTGAGAGCCACACATCCATCCCAGTGTCCAGGTCGATCTGCTGGAAGCTGGGGATGTTTTATCCACCCTAGCACTGAATAGGGGCAATGCTATTGCCCTCTATTCCCTTGCCCAGATCAGAGTCCCTGGCACTGCCAGCACCAGGAAAGTCCAGTGCCAATCCTCAGCTGGGTACTCACAGGTCCCTCAGCCCTTCCCTCTGAGCCGGGATCTGGATACTCCAGCCACCCAGCACCGTCACCCTAAAGCCACCATCATGTTAAAGCCACTGTCACAAACGGTCCAGGGGCTGTTCTGGGGAGGGATGTAAAACCTGAGTCCAGGGGGGCAGGGGAGGGAGGGCGACATCAGCCTCGGAGCTGTGTGTGAGGGGCTCCTGGCGTCAGGCTCTATTTTTACAGCTTGTACCTTAATGCTCCCAAAGTTTAGACAATTGGGAGGGAGCAGCAGCTCTGCAGGGAAGAACACGCCGGGTTTAGCACAGCCAGTGAGAGCTGAGCCCTCAGGGGGGGCCAAAAGCCCCAGCCCAGGAGCTCCTGGTGCAGCACAACAGAGTTCAGGGCTGTTGCAGGGCCAGTGGGTGGGCACAGCTGGGGACTGGGGGGCAAGCTGTGCCAGCTGCCTGCACCAGGAACAGGGATGCAGCAGCCATGGGAGCTGGGAAGAGGGGTCTGAGGACACAGGAATGCCCGTGCACCCCGTGCCGTGGGCTCAGTGCCCTGCAGAGGAGCAGAATGTCCCTGGCCAGGCAGACGGCACCCAACACCAGCCCCATGACGCCCACCCTCTGTCACTCAAGTCCCCTCCTTGGAGGGCTGCAGGGGCAGTTTAACAGCAGATCTGTGTTTGAAAGGTTGGAGTTATGAGTCTGTCAGCAATTCCATTACGGGCCCTGATTAATTTGGGGGTACAGGGTAGGGTTAGGAGTTGTCATTCCAGATGTGAATTTTTGCTTTAATTCCCCTAAAAAAAAAAAAAAAAACCAGGGGGTTTAAATCCTTTAGCTTTGTGTTTTCCCTTTCAAAGGAAGGAAAATATGTGCCGTCTGGGTCTGTTTTGTTTTTGCTGCAGAGCTCCAAATGCTGTTTGCCAGGTTCATGGTCATGAGGGCTCTCACTCGAACTGGGATCACCTCCATCCTTTATGGAATTGCCACAATTGTATCAGGGGATCCTAACTGGGACATCTCCCTGGAAACAGCCCAGATGTATGGGAAGTGGCTGCTGAGCTTCTTGGGGTGATGCTGAGGCAGCACAGTGGATACCTGTTCCCAGAGAACACCCTGCAGCTGGAAGAGAGTAGGTTTAGATGGGATACTGGGAAAAAATCCTTCCCTGTGAGTGTGGGGAGGCCCTGGCACAGGCTGCCCACAGAAGCTGTGGCTGCCCCATCCCTGGAAAAGCCATGTTGGACAGGGCTTGGAGCAAGTTCCCCCATGGCAGGGGTGTGGAAGAAAATGAGCTTTAAGGTCCCTTCAAACCCAAATTGTTCCAGGATTCGATGATTCTCACCATTGGAAAGAAGCAGTGTGCTGGCAGCTGAGAGCATGACTGCTCTGGCAGCACAGCCAAGGCAGAGCTTTCCTCTCACCCAGCAAAAGGCTCTAAACCCTGTGGAGGCTGCTCTATTCCCCCTGGCTCTCGTGCACGTCGGATCCCGCTCCCAGCCACGTGCTGCAGCAGGACTGCAGGAAGGCTCCCGGCTGCCATCCCTCCTACCTCCGCTGCTTGGAAACATCACTGAGAGCTGGTGGGCTCGAGATGCAAGAAATGGGCCCAGAGCTCTGCAGAGACAAGCCCAGAGCACCAGGACTGGCTGCAGCTGTGTGGGGAGGCAGGGGCTGAGCCATGGCCAGGGCCCTTTTATTGCCATCTTTTCACTGGAGAATCTGCCTGGCAGCTTGTCAGCTCCTTGCAGAGACAGGGTTGCTGTTGTTGCTGCTGCTGCCAGGAGAAGACTCACAAATAAACACCATTAATGCTGACTTGTATCAAAGTTGGTATCAGCGTCTTGCAGCGAGGGCTGAAGGGAGCTGCATCTGCTCACACAGCCTTGGGGGAGCCCAGTGCCAGCCCAGTCAGCCCCTGCTTCCCTTGTTCCGCTCTCTCACTCCCTCCCTCCGCGACAGGGTGGATAGAGGAGTCAGAGGCGAGTCAGAGCTGGAGAAGCAGAATATCCCAGGGACTACAGAGATGGGAGGGAGAGCAGCTGACAGCAGACCCTAAAACTTTTCTATCTGGAGGAGCCATTTAACAAATAGCTGTAAAAACAGTGGCATTGTGACCATGCAGGATCCTGCATCCCTAAAAACCTGCAGCACCTCCACACCTCCTCCCACCTCCACAGCCACATCCATCCCACAGGCAGTGTCTGTGCTTGTGGGGATCCATGGGGACCCTCCCTGCCACCAGCCCCTCACATCCCACATGTGCTCCTGCCCCATTCACATGTGACACAACTGACTGACTTTCTTCCCAGGGAAATTCGTGTTTCCTCATGAGGGACAACAGATTAATTGCTGACATAAAGAAAAACTGCAGGAAAAGCACAGTTAAAAACCCAAGAGTGATCAAGGGAAAGGAAACCCTGTGCAAACATGGGGTATCTCTGGCAGATCTGGGGCTGCCCCTGAGCCCAAAGGGCTGTGCCTCAGCCCCTGCTTGCTGAAGGTCCCAGGCGGAGCAGTAGCAGCAGGAGCCCATGTTCCAGCAGGGAATGCAGATGGATAGGGGGCTGCAGAGGGGAGGGAGCAGGGAGAAGGGAGCTTGCCTTGCCCTGGGGATGTGAGGATGCCAGTGCCCACACCCACATGCTGCTGTGCCACAGGGGCTGTTCCCTGCCTCACTCCAGTCCCTGACTCCTGTTCCCAGCCCCTATCCACAATGCCTGACCCCTGTTCCAGCCCCAATCCTGACCACTCCTCTGCCCCACTCCCCTGCGGGTGATCAGCAGCCCGTACCCCGACTCTCCAGCTCTGCACCCTCCCAAGCACCAAGGCAACTCACAGGCTGATCCTCAGAGCTTTGGAAAATCATTCCTTTGGTCTCTATGGCTTGATAGAATTTAGGAGCCTGACTGTGGGAATGAAAGGCCCAGGTACCCATCGTTCCCAGCTCCAGGACACAGGATATGGCTACAGTTGATGCCACAGTCAGTGTGTGCCTGGAAGAGAAGTTCAGGGGAGAAGTGGGAATGGCTCTCGGGATCAGCACAGGGAGCACAGGGAGTGCTGGGCCAGAGGGTGCTTATTCTGCACTCTAGAAATGAATACCTGGGCTCCTTGTGGGGGAACAGGGATGGGATCAAGTCACCTCCTTGCTTTGGAGGCAGCTGCAGAGAAAAGTGGGTGAGGTAACTGGACATTGAGGGCTGTTGCAGTTTCCTGTCCTCCATCCTCCCCCAGCACCAGGGCGTGAGCATAGATCCACTTGGAATGTTGTCATCAGGTCTTGGAAAACCTCCCTGTAAGGTGGCGCTGGATGTAGTGACAGCCCGCTGCGTTTTCCCATCTTTCCTTCCTCTTTTCTGTTGTTTTTCCATGTTTTTGCTGTCGCAGCCACGAGTGTGGGGAACAGATGGAGGTGGAAAAGGGTGAAGGGGAGGGGGCTTCTTGGTGCAGATGAAATTAGTCATGAAAACATAGTCAGCATGTGCCTTCGCACGTCAGCCCGCAGTAAGTGTGTGGGGGTTTTATGCTTCCCAAATGAGGTTGGGAAGTGGACAAATAATTGTTTCATGGTTTGGTTTAGTTAGTTGATTTTTTTTTCTTTTCCCAGCGAATTCTCACAATGTGGGAAGCTGGAGCAGTGGCCAGATGAGAGACCCCTCAGCAGAGAGTAGCCCAGGGTGGGAGAAACCCACGCCAGGGTCTTCTGCAAGCCCATCCCTCCTGCATGGCTGCGGTGCCACGGGATGGGCAGTGCAGGGCAGTCCCTCTGGCACCCCCAGCGCTGCCGGCACCACGGCGATGTCCCAGGGGTCGTGGCGTGTCCTGGTGTGAGCAGGACCATCTGTCAGCCTCGGTTCCCTGGGATGTAGTTGTGACTGCCCGGAGAAGCCCATTAATTAGCGGGCAGCCCGGGCTGTCGAAGCTGCCGGCCGGGCAGCGCGGGGAGGAGGAGGAGGCACCAGCCAGGGAGAGAAAACGGGTCATTTTTCAAAGTGATGAATGGGAGGAAAAGAAAGTGGAAAGGCGGACAAGGGGAAGAGAAGGGAACTGATTTCCAGATAAAGTTTTCAGGACACTTAAATAAACATCTCAGCCAGCGGGGCAGAGGTGGGGGCGCGGGGGACGTGTGTGAGCTGGGCAGCGCAGGGAGCACTTCAGCAGGACACTTCAAATAAACAGCATTTTAAACCATGTGTGCTCTCCCTCCCAGGGGTTTTCCTCTGAGATTCCCTCTCTGCCATTCCCACTGTGTCTTCAGCTTGGCCCAAAGCTTGACAGCATTTCTAGTGCTACTTTGCTCCCTCAGCAAGGCGGGTCCCAGGCAGGGGGACCCTTGCGATGGCGGCGAGGTCTCTCCTTGCACCCAGCCCTCCTTCCTGGTATGGAGAAGAGTGGCTGTGAATCCCTGGGACCTCATTTCTGGAGGAGGAGGAGGGGAGGAGGCAAAGCCATCATGCCCATCACACTCTGCCGTGTCCTGCTGCCTCCTCTTCCTCCCATCAAGAACAAAAGAGTAAAGGAGGGAGAGCAGGAACTGCTGAGCCATTAAAATCAAAAATGAAAGCCCATCAATGAATTAATATAGCATTAAATGTTAATAATTAGGGGATCATAAACATTTATGGGAACAGATTAAAGCCAAGTTCTGCTCCATTAAGTTGCTCATGTGGGCTCTGCTTCTCACCCACCTCAAGGGAGGAAGAGCCACAGCAGGAGAGGAGCCCTGGAGGCGCTCAGTGCTCCAGGGGTCCCAACAGCTCCAGCCCTTCCAGCTGCCCCAGGGGCATCCCTGGGAGCAGGGACAATGGCTCCCCCACACAGTGCTCCCAGTGGGATTAGATCCAAGAGGAGAGTACAGTGGGATGCGGTGAACACCCTGAGATGGGGATGTTCACAGGGGAAGCCTGAGGGGTCATAACGCCATGATTAATTATCCACACTGAGCCCAGTGTTGTTCATTCACATTATTTAGGAAGCTTTTGGAGTCAGAAGAGTTGGGATGAGGTAGTTAAACACCAAACACGGGCAGAGCATCCCCTGGGCTTTGTTTGCCTCCAAGCCCTTCTGCTATGGGTCCCTGTCAGAGTCAAAGGGATGGGAGGTTTCTTCCCCACAGAGAAAAAAGTTTTTTTATTTTTATCATTTAAGTTTTTGTTTCTTGGGGGAGAAGTTTCTATTTTTCTGTGATGGGATCTTTAAGGACCACTTTTTTTCCTAATCTTTTTTTTTAATGCCAAACCTTTTCCGAAAATATGGTTTTTTCAAGTACTTTCTTTCACTTGACAAAAAAATACACTGAAACTTTTGTCAACAGGGAAAAAAAAAAATCATTTTTCAGTAAAACACTCTTGAAATAAAGGAATGTCAGTAGCACCAAGGGCTCTGCAGGGCTGCCTCCCCCAGACCTGATTTACCTGATTTACCTATCACTGCTTGCTGTTTCTCCTACCAAAATAACCACTTCCAAGCTTGTGGTGGGATCACAGGAGGAACAGGAGGGATCTGTCAGCTGTCCCTGCATGGCTGGGAACACCTCAGTCAGAGCTGGCAGTGACAGCACCCCTGGCTCTGTGATGTTTGGGGAGAGCAGGGCAGCTCTGTCAGAATCCCCCCACATGGGGAGGAGGCTGGGGAAGGAGGAAGGCTCCCCACACTGACACAGCTGGAAAACATCCCATCTTTGGACTGAGGCCACGCTGGTGGGAATTTGGCTGGGATGCAGGAGCAGCCAAACTACGGGCTTGCTGGAGATGGGCAGCTGTGGCCGTTTCATGGGAGCCTGGTCCTGCTCATGGGGCTGTCCCTGTCCTGGTGGGGGTTGGAGTGGGCGGCCAGACCAGCCCTTTGCTTCACCGCTTGGAAAAAGCCCCACGTGCAGCTGGAACTCTGCAGGGCTGTGTATCCATGGGCAGGCAGTGGGCAGGGAACACATCTGGGCCCCCCGGAGCCCATCCCGGTGGGATGATGTTGTTGTTGGCCTGGGGCTGGGGGTCCACGGCAGCGGGGGCCCTTTGCAATCGAAAGCTTCCTGCTGGGGACCCTTCAAGGGTAGCCCTTGTAGCAGATCTAATTATACAAACAATTTTGTTCTGCTTCTCCAAATAAACACAGTGAGGTCTGCGGGACACAGCACGACGGGAAATTAGAACGGAGAACACTTGCTAATGGGCTCCTTAGCTGCAGGGGTAAACAGATTATTTGAAAAGGCCCCGGCCCCTCCGACAGATCCACTCTCTCCGCTCCCCTCTCCTCCCACCCCTCGCTCCCCCCCTCGTCGCAACAAATATTAACCAAGCTTGCAATTTAATCAGATCTCTGAACTGTGAAAGGAGACTTCTGGAGATTCGATTTCAAGGCTTTTCCCTGTTAAGATTTGCATTGAGAAAATTAGATTAAAATCCTGCATGTAAAAGGAAAAAGGGTCTAGATGGGGGGGAGTGGGCGTGGAGGGAACCGGGGAGGAGAAGAGGGGACACAAAGGGGCCTCAAGTCTGGCTGAGGAGTCAGGAGGTGACTGGCAATGGAGTGAGACAGGGGACGCCCTTCCCTCCCCAGTACGCAAAGTCTTGGGCTCAATCCTCCCACTGCACCCCGGACTTTGTTTTCATTCCTGCTCCATGGAATTTCTGATTGTATCCATGGAAGACCTCTGGCCCATCCCAGCCCTGCCAGCACCAGGATGCAGGAGGGCTGCTCCCATCCTGGGCTGTGGGACAGAGCATTGTGCCAGGGCAGCGCCAAGGACTTCCCTGGGTTTGGGGGCCCCACAGCATTGGAGCTGCCATTGGAGCCTCCACGATGGAGATCATCCTGTTGTGTATGGGTTTCCTCAGCCAACTACTCAAACTCTGCCCTTTCATTTCAGTCACACTGAGAACTTGAAATTAAATTTTCCTTTTCCCAGATTAAGAACCTCCCTTTGACATTTCAACAATGGAATGTGTTGATTTTGCTCTCCAAAACTCTTCGCTTTTTTAAAACACCCTTCAATCCTACTTTTTAAAAACCAGCATTTCAGAACAAACCAAACGTTTCCCTGCAAGTAAAATGTAACATTTCATTAAACCTGGATCAATTCCTTTTTCTCATTTTGATTCCCTAAGCCCAAGCTTTTCCCAGAAACAGCTCTAAGTCCCTCTGCCCTGCCTGAAGCATCCCAGCGCGGGAAGCTCTGGGAGCAAAAGGTGTTTGGGACACCCAGGCCAGCCAAATTCAGTGAGAAAGGCAAAAAAAGGCAGGGGAATGGGCTGAGGGAGGGAAATAGGAGCTGGTAAGGGAAGCCCAATGTTCCAAGCACACCAGGGCCAGCCCTGGACCCTCTGCTTCTGGGGCAGTTGAATCCCAGTGCAGAGTAGTTTTCTCTCCACCTCACGGGGAGCAGCTTTTATGTTCCACTGAAAAGGTATCCTGCTCAGACAGGCAGAGGCATAATGGGAGAGATCCATTAACCGGGAGGAAACGAGGGCATGTTAAACATGAAATATTCATGGGGGCTCTCGCCAGCTTGTTAATGCATTTCTGTTTGCAAAATACCTCTGGCTGGGGAAGCGGGGCGGAGAGGGGGATGCGGCAGGTCGGGGGCACCCTGGGCATGGCGCAGGCAGGAGGAGGGTACAGAGAGCAGCCTGGAGCAGGGACAAAGGCAATTTGTGCCTGGTGAGAGAGGAGTTGGTCATGAAAGACCTGCTCGATATTGCAGAGGGAAATAAGGGTAGCTGCTGCTCGGGTCAGCCCAGCCCTGTCACAGGGGTCCCCGATGCTGGGCGCTCAGGGGTTAGGCACTGCTTTGCCTTCTCTGCACATCCTTGAGCCCCTGCTCCACACAGAGGCTTCCCAGCATTTGTAGAGAGACCTCATTGTTCCCGCAAAACTCACTTCCACCCATTTACTGGGACATTATGAGATAGTATCAATAATTAAAAATAAACTGCAGTTGTCAAAAGGGGCAATCCCAGTGCGTGTGGTGATGGATGACCCCGGCCGTGGGACGGGATTCGCTGAGCTGCAGATTTCATTAACTCACACTGGGTCCCCCAGTCATTTACTGTAGATTAGGGCAGCTGAATTGTATTATTCCTGTTGTTATTGTTATTGTTCTATAACACAGTCTCCTGGGTGAGTGTTGCTTGCCAGAGCTGCCCTCCCTCTCGGGGGAAGAGAGGCAGGTGAGTGTCCTCTGGAACTAGGACAGGTCCCAGCAGCACCAGCCCTGGGGTGTCTCCTAGCACTGTGGAAGACCCTGGGTTGGGAATTTGCCTTTTCAAAGCTTGGGCAGATTTTTCAGCTCTCAGATTAGAGCTGTACATCCTTTCCTTGTCCCTTGCATTGCCATCCTTCCATCCCATCTTTCCAGATGTTCTTGCCAGCACCAATACTTGGCAAAGCTCTGTCCCTGTTGTGCCAGGCTGCCCACTCCTCCTTCCACCCTGTTTTGGTGACAGTGCTTGGAAGCCAGGACAGTCCCGTACCCCCTGTGGCTCCACTGTGGGGAGAGGAGCTGGTCAGAGGGGAGAAGGGAGGAGGCACCCAAAGGGGCTTTCACAGAACAAAGTAATGGGATGGAGCAACAGCAGATGAGAGGAGTAGAAGAGAGGAACTGATAAAGAACAGTTTTAGTGATTGTTATTTTTCCCTCCTAATTAGTGAAAGCAGGTTTGGGACAGACTAGCAGGAGTGGGGCAGAGAGGACTGAAGTGGCTTTGTCACCGATATCACTGAAAGCGGCTGGTGGCTCCCAGCCCAGCAGCAAAGGGGAAGTGATATTCCATGGACCTGGGCCGAGAGGAGTGGAAAAATCAGCATGAGATAGAACTGTAAAAATGCTGGTCATGCTGTTGTAAAAGTGTCTCATGAGGAGGAGGAGGTTGGAGAGGGTGAGAGTCCCATTGAGGGGATGGAATGCTGGGAGTCCCCTGGCCAATGGCGGGGACCAACAGACCAGGGGTGACAAATCCTTCATAGGGTGAGCTTCTCACACCTTGAGACCTGGGAAATGGGACCAAAGTGTAAAGGGGAAAATATTGATACAGATCAGGTTTATGCTGTGCAAATACATCCTTACACCAGTATTTGGGAAATGCAATCCCAGCGGTGGCCAAGGAGGGATTAGCAGCAAGTTCAAAGGCAGCTTAGGCTGAATATTTGATCAGAAATTGTCTGTTTCTGCAGCCTGGCTTGGCTCCCCAGCCCCTTAGAGTGGGAGTACACCGGAGCCCAAGGCTGTGTACCAGCAGCTTTTCCCAGGCTCATACTGAGGTTCGTTCTGCCAAAATCCAACTGGAATGAAAACCAGAGGGATTAAAAATAGCCTGTGTGGTCCTGAGGGACTGAGCAGCCCCTGTCTCACAGGAGACACCACATGTCCAGACATACTGCAGCCCCAGCCAGTCACAGGGCTTATGGAGACCCCAAATCCAGCCCCAACTGTGTCCAGCCAAGCTGAGTGAAGCTCATCCTCAACTGCTGCTCATGAGCCTGGCCTCTTCTTCAGACACAGCCACATGCTTGGCCCGACGCGAAGTTCTGGTCTATTAATCTGTCTCCCTATTGCAAACCTCCCAAGGATTTGCTTTGTGAAGGGGAAGTGAGCTGATCATTCCAAATTGATGTTTGGGATCATCAGTCGAGCTCCTTCCCACAGACAGTAACTCCAGCCAGCTCCTGCTCACTCTGGGATCTTAGTTCCCACCCACAGGAGGGACTGGTCCTTAGAGCTCTGACATCACCAGGAGGGTTTATCCCTGCACCATCCCATGCAGCTCCCAACAGTACAAATGAAACTTGAACATGGAACATTTATTTAAAATTTCTCTTCCTTTTTGATTTCAAAGTTCAGGGCAATGGATTCAGTATCTGCTTGGAGCAGACCCCATCTAAAGGCACTAACAGTGGCAAGGGAGTGGTCAGGGAGCTGGAGGCAGAGCGGGGGGTGGATGGACAGCCCCACCTGTGGAATATGAGGGTCAGGACTGGGAGGGCAGCAGAGAATGGGCAGGATGTGGTGACTCTGCAGTAGGACAAGCCTCTGGGCCATCCCCAAGCGTGAATCTCTGCTGACCCTCCTGGACTGAAGCCCTCTTAGCACTCCAGTGTCCCCATCCAGCCCTTGGTATGTCCCAATCCCACCCCTGGGAGAAGTACCACCCTGAGACCTGGGGAGCCTGAACACCCCTGCCTGGATCTCAGACGGGATTTACTAGGAAGGGAAGCTTCAGATGAACCCTCAGAGCTTGCCCCAGTTGCAGCCAGGCCCAGTTATTTACCGCAGGGCTTATACTTTCTTCTTTTTTTTTTCCCCATTCTTTTTCTTTTCTTCCACTGGCATTAAGAGCCTAAAAATAGCCTAAAAATAGCCGTGCTTCCCAGTGCAGCCAGCAACACAAAACCAGGTTACCAGAGCCACACAACAGCAGCCAGCTCGTTTGCTCTGAAATCAAATTTGTTAAGGCATTAGTCTCCTGCTCCCTCTCTTCTCCCACTCTCCCTCACCACAGCCAGCCCAGGCTTCCCTGCAGCCATGGCTGGGCACAGGGGAGATGTCATGGGGTCAGAGTGAGGGGCAGCCACTGCCAGGGTCTCAGCCTGTCCACCCACCTTGGGTGCCCCATCAGCCCCATCAGATCTCATCTTTCAGCGACCTGTGGGACCAGCCTGGGGGCAAGGACATGGATGAAAATGGGTGGTTCTCCCTCCAGCTGCGTCAGGGAAGGGATGAGCAGTGGTGCCTGGCTGGGACAGCTTAAGCTGGGGGCTCCTGCCGGCCCCATGCAGGGACACGAGGCTCCAAAGGGAGTAACCCTCAGGCTGGACAGGGGCAGAAGGCAGCTGGACCCTCTGGGGGCTGGCCGAGGCTGTGGACAAGGCTCGCTGTGTGCTCCAACCGCAGGTCGTTACAGACCAGTGGGATCCTTCATGAATTATGAGCCGGTATCGATTGTCTTTGCCAGTAAACACAGAGTGACCTTTATTAAAAATACACGAAAAACTCACTTAGGGAAACTCGCTGACTTCTTGCTGCTGACAGATTTACACAAAAAGCAGATTTGTCCCACAACAGGAAACGTGGTGAATGAGGCTGGAGAGGGGAGCCGGGCTCCAGAACAGCAAGTGCTGCATCCCTGCCAGCTCCTGCTCCTGCACGCTGGGACCAGCTGCCCACTCGCCTGGCAGAGCTGCCCACCTGGGCACCCACCATCCCCTCATCAGATCCCCCAGGGCACGGGTGCAGGTCTCTGCCATGGGAGAAGCTGCAGGGCACAAGATACTTGTCCCTGATGGATGCAGTTATTTGGGACAGGAGACGGACAGTGTAAATCTGGGAATTTGCTGGGAGCTGCTCACCACTGGTCCGGTCTCTTGGGGTTAGAACAATTAATTATGTGCAGTACAATAACACGACCGTTCCTCCTGGCCAAGGTTAAACATCCCAGCGCTGCAGAACATCCTTCATGTTGGCTCAACATAAACCTCTTGTGTTCCCTCAGGAACATTGCTGCTTCTGATGTCTTGTCCATGGATTAGAGAAAGGAACAGCTGCAGCTCAGAACTGGATGGAGAGGAAGAGCTCCTCATCTCTCAGCGACCACTTGAGCTGTGTGTGACCCCTTGGACCCACCTGTGGGCAAATCACTCAGGACCCACAGGGATCACTGAGTCCAACTCCTGGCCCTGCATGTGACAGCCCTAAAATCCTTCCATGTGCCTGAGAGCATTGTCCAAATGCTCCATGATCTCTTGGGGCCATGACCACTTCGGTGGGGAACCTGTTCCCATGTCCAGCCACTCCCTGTGCTGCTGAGGGTCAGAGCTGCGTGGTCTCCAACCAGTGGATCCCACCTGCCCACAACAGCCACAAGTGCATCTGAGATCTAATTAATTTACAAATAGGAACACATGGCACCACCAACTCAATGATCTTGGAAGCCTTTTCCAGCCTAAATGATTCTGTAGTCCTGTGTTCCTACCCAGGGCATCCTCAGGATGATGCCTCAGGAGCTCCTAGCATTCCAGCTCAGGAGTCGGAATCGGTCCCACAAACTGCCCTGCAGGTTTCCCTCATCTCTTTTTGTAATTCTTTTTTCTAGACATCAGTGAAAATTTGGCCTTTAGGGCCTGTGGGTTTTTTCAGACAAACAAATAGAAACCGATAAGTAAATGCACACATTAATTTAATGATCAATCAATCAATGAATGGTGCAATTTGCTCTTGTTTTTTACCCAGTGCTGAGGAGAGGTGAGTGTAATAAATATGTACAGAAATTAAAATGATGGATCTGTTCCTAAGCCAGCTCAGGTGTTTGGTTTGGGAAGCTGTGAATACCTGGGGCCATGTTTGCTCCTCACCTCCGTGACCTGTGCTGTGCTGGGATCCAAGCCAGAGGGACGGGATTTGCATTTTGAGCAAATTTCCCAACTTTGCAAGTTGATTGTGTTCAGCTTCCTGCAGACGCCTCTCGGTAGAAGGGCTTTCTGGCAGACAAAAACCCCCTTCTCTCTAGAACCCTCGAAATACTCCATTTTGGAGCAGTCAGAGCAGATGATGGAAGAGAACCGACCCTCCAATCAGCGCTGGGGCAGGAGGGCTGGGAGCAAGCGGATGCGACACGGAATGGGATGTGCAGTGGGATGAGATAAACTCCCCAGCTTGTTTGGGCCCATTATGGCACATTATTCATCAAAACACTTGGCTGAAATCAGCCAGCTCCGGGGTTTGTTAATTTACTCCGTTTCAAAAAAACCTCAGGCTTTGGGGAAAAAAATGTGCCCAAAATATCTCTTTCACAGACTGCAGCCAAGTGGTCCTAGAGTGGAGCTTGTCATCCCTGGTTATTGCCTCGCTTACATCCCTGTGGTAATTTGGGAATGGTTTCTCTGAGCTGAGAGGGGAGGTGAGGAGCTGGATAACATTCTGCCTTGTTAAAACATTCGGGATCTTTTCCTGGATGGAAAGGGGCCGCCAGGATTAAGTCCTTATCCCAGGAGGAGTGTTATTGCAGCACGCCTGGGCGAATTCCTTGCACAGACAAAGGTGATCCCTGTGTCCCATGGGAGGGGGGCCCTCACCCTGCCCTCACACTGCTGGTGAGAGATAAATGAACCCAAAGGAGAAAACGTGGGGAGTCGTGAGGAAATCTGGGGCCTGTAAGCAAATCTAGGGCCTGTAAGCAAATCTGGGGTTTGTGAGCAAATCTAGGGGTCTGTGAACAGCTCTGGGGTCTGTGGGCACATCAAAGGTGTCTCTAAGCACACCTGGGTGGCTGTACCTGCTGTCTCCCTGCCTGGTGAGCAGGGATGCTTTCCCAGGGAGGGAGGGCAGGGAGCGGGCTGGGGTCCCACACCAGCCACCCTCCCGCACCCCCCAAGCCTGTCACTGTCCCGTGAGGGGCACAGGGACAATGCCAGGTGGGATGGGGCCTCTGATTACCAGTTGCTCATGGTTTCAGGTAGGCTGGGCCTCACTGGAGTTCCTTAGCAACACAAATGCTGATGCTTTCCCTTCCCAGTAGCTGCAGGTGCAAATGAAGCCCTTCCATCAGCCCCTCCATGGCATCCACACTGGGACCCTCGGGAATGGCATGGGATCCCCAACGTGCCTCAGCAGTGATTCAGAGGGTCCAAACTGCAACCCCCCCACCCATATCTCCTCCTGTTATGCTAAAGGGCAGTCTGCCATGGCTGGGGGTTTTATCCTGTTGCACACCTCCCTCCATCCCTAGGGGCAAATGAGCTCCCTTGGGGACCCATCAAAGCCCACTGGATACCCAGAACCCTCCCTAAGCTACTCAAGGCTCAGTCCCAAACCCAGGTTTGTGAACCAAGAACAAATCCTCTGGTTTTTGTTCAGACTTTCCAGCCCTGGCACCAAGCGTGTGGCAGCACTCGCCAAGTGGTGACATCATTAAGGCCCTGTGTGAACCTCTCGTGTCTCTCCTTGGCTCACCAGGGCCAATTTCCACTGGTCAGGAATCTCCAGGCTTTGCAGCATCACCAGGAGAAATCCAATTTTGTCCCTGCACTCTCTCAGTCCAGGGATGCTCCAGTGCCATGATTTCCCTGTGCCACCACCACCGAGATAAGGGAACCCAGGTTTGGATGCTTCTGCCCGTGAACTCACTGTGGAACAGTTTCAGTCGTGACCTTTGGGATGAGCTTGGGCTTCCACAGGGGACATGGGCTGGGACTGTATGGGAACCGTGAGGGCTCCAAGGAGCCCCTCCAGGTCCTGGCAGTGCCTGATCCACCTTTCTAAAAACATGTGTCCATGCTGTGAGTGTGGGCAAGGCTGTGGTGGGAATGTAGCCAGCCGGCCTCTGCTGTGTCCTGCTCCCCGCTCCCCTCACAGCGTGGGCAGCTCCCGGGGGCCGCTGGACGTGCCGAACCTGCTGGAGCAGCAGCTGCGGGATGGAGCCGGCGATCTGGTTTCAATAAAATCAGCAGATTGTTTCATGGCTGGATGGCAAAGTTGTGAGGCTCCAGGATTTGCTCCTCTGGCAGCTGGATCCTGTTTGTCCATCGCTGCAGCTCCCACCCCACCTCTCTGGAACAGGCTTTCCAGAGAGGGGGTCAATGTACCGAGCCTGTCAGAGTTTCAGAGGCATTTGGACAGTGCCCTTAACGTACTTCAGCTTCTGGTGAGTCCTGAAAGAGTCAGGTGGTGGGAATGGATGAATTTTGTCAGTCCCTTCCAACTGAAAATATAATATTCTTTTTTATTCTTATTCTATTCTCAGCCTTAGTCTTAGTCTTATTCTGTTCTTATTTTTATTTTTATTCTTATCCTTATTCCTATTCTATTCTAATTCTTATCCTTATTCTATTCTACTTTATTCTACTCTGTTCTACCTCATTCTATTCCATCCCATTCTATCTCATCCCACTCTCTGGGTGCTGTGGTGCTCATAGCACAGCACCTGCCCTCAGTCCAGGTGGAGGCAGCGTTTTGAAAAATTGCAGTTTTCTAGGTTTTCTCTATACCTTTAAATTACAAAAGCACTGTGACTTCTAAGGGAAAAGCCAAGCCTTTAAAGCTGTAAACAGCTGGTTTCCCTCTTCCTATGTAGGAGCAATCTTTAAAAAAAACCACTAAAAATTTAACAGCCTTATTGTTTTTTGAAGTATTTTGTGAAGCAAGGCCATTCCTGGGCTCGGTCAGGCGAACTGGATAGCAACAGGACATATGCAAGACAGCATCCCCAAGAACCAGCCTGGCCTTCCTCCCTTCCCTGGCTCTATTGCAGTCCCCAAACTGGCCCAACAGGAATTTCTGCTCCATATTTAAATGAATTTGAGGCAGTAAAGGAGTACATGTGTAAAGAGAGGGGGTGAGCACTCCATCAGCTTGGTGCAGTGGAACTCCTTCACTTACAGCCCCTTTATCTTCTGAGTTCTGGCAGTGGCAGAGGCACTGACTCACTCCCAGAGCCTCCATCCTGCAGCGCCGTGAATCCCAAACCCGAGGCTGCACTCTCAGCGTTCTGCTCCTGCCAGGACAGAAAAAGCACAGAGCAGGACAGAGCAGCTGCGTTTCGCGCCCCATCAGCTAAATTTCGATGAAATCATTTTGATGAATTGTTTAGGAAGAGAAAAAGCCCATTAACTGTACATTTGCTGTTAATTAATAGGCTGCTTTTTCCTCCTCTGGCACAGCACTTCCGAGCTGCCTCACGCTCTGCTCTGAGCGCAGCATCCTGGGGGGCTCAGGGAGGTGGGGACGGTGATCCAGGCAGGGTGGGACCGGCAGTAGCCTGACTCAGGGGAGAATGGCTGCTCCCAGCTCCATGCCCTGCTCCAGAGACAGATGAGAAGAGCAAACAACACCATTCTTCTCCCAAAACCTCTGCAGAGCTGCTCCATCCTGGTCCATGGGCAGCCCCCCAGGCACTGTGCGATGCCAGCAGGGCAGACGAGGAGTTCCACAGCTTCTCAGCTTTATTATTTTTAATAAATTCTCTTTTGGGGCATTTATTTTTTGTACTTATCTTGTAAATATCTCTGGAATGTTTTTCAAGGGGAGCATTGGCCGGTGTCCCCCAGGAACCAGATGTTGGAGCTGCTGGTGGTGGGAGTGGGGCAGTGCCCGGTGCCCCGGGGTGCTGGGTGCCCAGGCCTTGGACCAGCCACACACACAGCAGGGAGCTGGGATGAGGGAAAAGTCTTGGCAAATCATTTTCATTCACAATGATTCTGTCATAATGCCCACAGGATGCCAAAACACAGGGGAGAGGAGGGAACAGTCACATCTGTCCATCTCCCGTGGAGTCTCTGGTAGCATGACAAGGGGACATCCCCAGTGTCCCCAGTCCTGGCAGCACAGGCAGAGCTTCAGCAGAGTTCAGGTTGGGAGAGCTGGGGGTGTTCATCTGAAGAGAAGGCTCCAGGGAAACCACAGAGCCCCTTCTAGAACCTAAAGCAGCTCCAAGAGAGCTGGAGAGGGACTTTAGACAAGAGATGGAGGGACAGGACACAGAGAATGGCTTCTTCCTACTGACAAAGTGAAAGTTTAGGTGGGAATTCTTCCCTGTGTGGTGAGGCCCTGGCACAGGGTGCCCAGAGAAGCTGTAGAAGTTCCCTGGAAGTGTTCGAGGCTGTGCCACTTGCTTCACTACCCCAGCTGGAGAGAAGAGCCCCGGTAAATTTTGGTCCAAATTAAAGATGGTTTGTTTTGAAATGCAAATAGTTTGTAATCAGAGGGGGAAAGGTGGAAATAGCCACAACTTAATTTCTACAGTCCAAAATGAATCAGGCATCTGTGGGGTTTTTTTAATATGTATTTCTTTTAATAGGGTGAGTAACTTTTGTGTGGGCTGAATTAGCTTTAAATGAAAGCAAACAAGGCATAATTAGAAACTGGTTCACTTTTTTCCTGGTTTCTTCCCCTCTGGAAGGGCAGCAAGGTGAGTATTCAGGGTGTGCATCTGGGAGGGAGGGACATGCCCGGCGGGTGGGTCCAGCTGTGGGGGTGAGGAAGGGGCAGCAGGATCTGCCAGCACAGCTGACAAAGGAACTGGGCACACACTGGGGACCACCCAGTGGCTTTAAGGCTTCTGGATGTGCAGGATAAGGCCCCCTCCCAGCTGCCAGCCCTGCCAGTGGCTGTGGCACTGTGGGTCCCTGTCCCCACAGCCAGACATCCCCACTGCTGGAACCTGCCTCTGTCAAGCAGCAGGAGAAGGGCTGCTTTGCAAAGGCAGCTCGACGTGTAAATCTGGGAAGCTCACACTTGGGAAGTACATGAGTTTCTCATTTAACGTGGTACCATACTGCATTCTTTCTTTATAAAGAGCCCTCATTTAACTTTAGGCGTGTTTGTACATCTAATTAAAAATGGGTCATGTTTAATTGATTTCATATATCACTGCTGCCGCCGCCAGCGCAGTCCAGTGATGGTGGTAGTGCTGCATCCCTGGCACAGGCACATGGCTGGGTCCCAGGTGTTCCCTCTGCTCTGCCCTCATTCCATTGGCATTGTCATGAGTGTCATCAGCCCCCAGTGTCACCATCCCCAGGAGCTCCCTCTGCCCAGAGGAGCATCAGGCTGAGCAGGGCAGGGAGAGCCTTTCCAGCTGCTCCATGGCTTCCCTCCAGCTCCATGGTGCCCACACACCACCACTGTGGGCTGGTGGTTTCCAAATGCTCAGGCTGGGGAGGAGGACGCTGCTTTCAGGGCAAGGCAGGACCTGGAGAGCTCTCTCCAAGGCCCTGCCACCCCTGCATGGGCACTGGGGCTGAGCTGGGGTCATGGCACTGCCTGAGCTTCCCATCACCCTGTGCTCGATGTCCCCAGTATCCCTGCTCCAGCACCGCCGCAGTGAGGGACGTGCCAGCTCCTCAGGGCAGGAGCCTGTCTGGAACACACGGACAACAGGACAGCAGAGAGGGGGACAGCACTGGCGGATGAAGAATTGGAGCAGGGAGCCTGAGCCTCGCACAGATGTCCCCAGTGTTTGTGACCAGTGTTTGTGCTCTGGTTTTATGCCCAGTGTCTGTGCCCACCCGTCAGCCCTGGAGCTGCGGCAGCGATGGGCACTGCTTGTCCTGTTTGTGTCACGGCTCTCCCGAGGAACTGAATCCAACTGTCAGCAAAGAGAGGATGATGAGTCAGCTCCCACCAAAGGCTACACTATTACCTAGCAGCTTAATAATGAAAACTGTCATCATTCCTGCAATAAGGAAAGATAAATAAGTTATTAAAAGAAGAGCCTGCCACCCTGCCTGGGCAGGGCACCGTGCCAGAGGGATATTAGCTGCTGGCCACAGCCTGTCTGTTTGGGGAACGGAGTGGGATACCCTGAGTGCTCAGAGGAAGAGCTCTTTCTCCTCCAGCTGGCTTGGAGAGGGCTCGTGTGCCTGGCACAGCGAGAGCCACCACTCCTGCTCCAGCCACCACTCCTGCTCCAGCCACTGTTCCTGCTTCAGCCACCACTCCTGCTCACACTCCTGCTCCTCCTCAAAGGTGCAAAGATAAATGCAGGCCCAGGAAGGGTCATGGGGCTGTGGGGGAGGACTGAGGCTGAGGAGGGCCCAGAACAGGCTCTGAAGATCTGATCACCCCAAATCCTGAGCAAGGAGTCCATTAATGAGAGCTTTGCTAAGCAGTGTTGGTGGGACCCTCGGCTGCAAGAGCACTGAGGGAGCAACCACTAGAGCATCCCTGTGGCAGTAACTGCAAGTGTTGCTGTGCAGGGAAGGGGCTGGTGCAGATTCCACAGTGGGCCCTGCTCAGGTCTACAAGCAAAACCACTTTTCCCTCCCTGCCGGCCCTGCCAAGCTCCCCTGGTTGGGGCTCAACTTTAGCACCTGCCAATATGTGACACAGCAAAAGGCACCTCTGATGTGGTGAGAGAAAGGTGTGAAGTGGTAAAGGAAGAAGGAAAGAAGTGACCTTCCCTGGCCAGCTGTATTTTACTGGGAAAACATCCATGAGCTGTTCCACCTCTGGCAGGGAATGGTGAGGCCCTGGCTGCTGTGTGGAGCTGGACAGAATAAATGACCTTCATAACATTTTCCCTGTAAAATCCTCCAGCTTTCCACTAATAATGTGCTTGTCAAGGCAGTCCAATCACTTTATCTAGAAATTGCTCCTTCCTTCCTCCCTGAGCAGTCAGAGGATCTTCCCTGGACCCTAGAGCAACACATTCTCCTCCCTGCTGTCTTCTAGGGTTGAGTCCTCCCTCAGCCTTCACCCCTTCCTACATCCCTGGCTGTGCCCCTGTCCCCATTGCTGTGAGCTCCTGGGGGCTAAAAAAAATAGATCAGTTATTGTGGCACCCCTCTCTTTCTCTGGTCTACCTCAGAGCCATTTTTAGCCTCAGCACAGCCTCTGGAACGATGTTTTTTAATCGCTGTGTTTACATGCACCTTCTGGAGCTGCTGAAGTGTCCCGACAAGCCTCTGGAATCAAAGGCTTGGAGCTGCCCTACGGGCAGGGAGCAAAGAGAAAGAATCACCTGGGCTGCCGTGGGGATGGCCCAGCAAGGGCTGCAGGAACACGCCTGGCACAGGCGGGTGGGCGCTGGGCCATGGCCCCGCCACCCACGGCGGCGCAGGCCCCGGCACGCCATGCTCCGGCAGCGCGGCCCACAGACGCCATCGGGGACCACAGGCAAGTTTCCACTCTGGGCCAGGAAAGAGCCCATAAAGTTGGTGAGCATCTTAAAAATTAAGCATCTAATGAGGCCCATCCTGCAGCCAGGGGCTGGGTGCCAGCTGGGCGCTGGCTCCACGCCGTGCCCACCCAGCTCAGCAGATGAATCCCACAGCACCCACTTGGGTGTGGGACTGTGGGGACAGAGCAGGCCCCAGGACACAGCCACCAGTTAAATGGCCTGGGGACACTGAGGAGAAGTGGGGAAGATATGGCCTGACACTGGATTGTCTCACCAAAGCCCTGTGCTCTTCAACTCCCAGAAATATTTTGCTCCCTGAAAACCCATTTTCAGGCCTTGCTGTCACTGGCTCATGTTCCCTCAGCCTCCAAGGGGTGGCTCTCAGGCAAAGGTCAGTCCCCTGCACCCTCAGGCTAAAGCCAAGGGCTTGTCCATGGTACCATCATCCTGATGCCATGGCACCATCTCTGCCATTGGCACGATCGCTGTGCCATGGTGCCATCTCCTCCTTGCTATGCATCCTCACTGCTGGAGCCAGGCAGCAGCAGTCCCTGCTGTGGGCAGCTCTGAGGGACCTGAGGGCTGGGCTAAGGGCAATTTCCATCCCTCCACACTTTCCTAGCTGTGAACAACTCAGGATCCAGTGTGTGGATGACAAAGCCCTCGGATTCCTCACTCTTGCTGCAGGAAGGGACAGCCTCATCCCAGCCCATGGGCTTTGCTCTCATATCCCCCTGGGCAGCTGTCCAGGGCTGTATCCCCTCTCCAGCCACCCCTCCCTCCCCCTGCTGTGCTCTGGCCATGCTGAACCTGACCCCTCCCTTCTCCAGGTGCTCCCCCACCCCTGCCCCAGGCCAGGCCCTGCTCACAGGGCACTCGCCCACCTTGGTGCTCCTCTGGAGACTCCTTCCCCCAGCCTCCCTCCTCCTGGCCAGCCTCCTGCCGTCCCTGCCCTCTACTGCTCTCCTGCTGCCCATAAAAATATATAGAATATAGAACATTATTTTATGACGTACTATAAAAAAAAAAACAACCTGGAACTAGGAGACATGTGCCAAACCTCAGCAGCACATGCAGGAATGCCTTTGTCCCAGCTGTTGCTGGCTTGCCTGAGTCTGAAGGCTTTTCAGGACAGAAACCTTGTTTTCTTGATTTATAGATTTTTTTCCTGGCACTGGGCAGTAGTGGCAGCAGTGGCTGTGCACAGTCAATGATGCCATCTGTCCTTTGGGTCCCATCTCCTGAGGCGCTGCCCAGGGCTCCGCAAACCAGGCACATGCAGAGCTGGGACTGTGAGTATCAATGGAGCTGCAGAGTGTGAGGAGGGGCGGGGCAGGGGCCTCCCGTTGTCCCGAGGATGCTGCTGCAGTTATTGCTCCTCAGCTCCTGTGCCTGTCAGAGCCCTCTCCTTCCTTCCTCAGGGTTGAGCCTGTGCCTGTCCAGGGCCCTTCAGCTTCTCCTGGGGTTTCACAGAGCTGCTGGTTCCCACACAGGCAATTTGGGGCACCCATGAGCAGGGAACTGTCTGTCTTTCTCATCCGGGCTGACGTCAGACACTAAATAATCAAGGGATTCCATCTCACACCCGTACCCACACCCTGAGGTGCCAGCCCCACTCTCCGGGGTGCCAGCCCCACATTAGGAGGTGCCAGCTCCTGGTCCTCCCTATTTCCCTTCCCCTCCTGGGCTGCTGAACTTTCCTACAGCCTTTCAGCCCCAGCTCCATAAAGCTCCCGATTCATTCCACAGATATTTCCTGCGCTGGGGCTTTCCGCAGCATCTGCTGGTTTGAAGTGCTCCGTTTATTCGTCCTGGGGGCACCATTACTTTCTGCTTTAGCAGTTCTGCCTGCTCTGAAGTCTCTGCCAGGCTCCATCCACGGGAGAGAAAATTGATGAAAGAATAATAATGATGATTGTTATAAATATATATTTCATTGCGGTGGCCCTTGGTGCACGTGTTCATCACTGATGAGGAGACCAGAGGGCGAGGGGGTGCTCAGCTCCCAACAGGCTCCACACGGCACATGTGTGTCCTTACTCTGCTGCCCTCCTCCTCCTCTTCCTCCCCCTCTCCTCCCAAGGCACCTGTCAACACATCCCTTCTGTTCTCCCCAGAGGGCTCAGGTAGGACTTGTGGCCAGAAGAGCTGGATATCTCTGGAGACAGGTTTCTGGTTGTGCCTGTGGGATGTGTCCTGGGCAGGCTGGAGTCACCTCCAAGCTCATCCATCCATTGGGATGGCATAAATGGGGAGTGCAGTGGGGAGAGGAGCTGAGATGGGAATAGGGCCTGGCAAAGTGGGGCATGGAGAAAGGTGCACAGCCAAGTCTCCTGGCCTCTGCCTCCATTTCTCCATGGATTTTTGCTCTCATGCAGCCGAGTGGAAACAGAAATCACCAATAATTTCACCCATAAATGATCTCCATCAGCACCAGCAGCACATTTCCCCTTTCCTCAAGGGATTATGCAACCAGGGACTCTGTGAGTGAGTGCAGAGGATCTTGCCCTTTCTCTTAAAGGAAATCTTTTCCCTTTGTTTCACCAGCTGCAGATAATCCCCTTCCCTCCACATCCTCAGCCACAGCAGACTGAGGATGCTCTGGGCCACTGTCCCGGCCCTCGCGGCCACTCAACCTCCTCCACTTCCATTTCCTGCTGCAGAGAGTTTCAGGTATTTCCTGTAGACACTTTAAAATTCCTCAAGGGCTTCTCTGTTTCACCCGCAGTGGGATGGCCTGGAAGCAGGACAGCAGGAGCTGCGTGGAGTGGGGTACCTGGGAAGGCTTTGTACAGATCAACATTCCTTGGCTCATTTTTCCACTGGCCTTCCCACTCAGAGCAGCCTTCCCCTCCCTGCAGATCAGACCAGATAGTTGTACATGGGCCCTCCTGGGTCTGCAAATCAGTAACTGCAATTCCATCTGCAGCAAGGATAACGTTACCACTGCCGGCTCATCCCTGCTCCTGGGCTGCAGCTCCGGCCAGGAGCCATCTGTGTGCTGGGGGCTGTGCTGGGGACACGTGGAGAGCACCAGCCCATGGGGTACTGTTACCTACAGATGGAAATTCATCTCCGAGGTACTGGATCTTCCTTAAACTCCTTTGCAGTAACTCTTCCATAGGACATCTGTTAGATCCCTCCAGGGATGGAGACTCCACCACTGCCCTGGGGAGCCTCTCTCAGTGCCTCACCACCCTTTTAGGGTAGAAATTATCTCTAATATCCAACTGAACCTCCCCTGGCACAGCTTGAGGCCATTTCCTCTCATCCTGTCCCTGTTCCCTGGAACCAGAGCCCAACTCCCACCTGGCTGGCCCCTCCTGTCAGGGAGTTGTGGAGAGCAAGAAGGTCCCTCTAAGCCTCCTTTGCTCTGAGCGCCCTCAGCTCCCTCAGCTGCTTCTGGTGCTCAAGACCCTTCCCTAGTTCTGTTCCTTTCCCTGGACACACTCCAGCCCCTCAGTGTCTTCCTTGTCTCTCCAACTTTACATCTTGCAGCCCAGGGAGGTGGGAGAAAGAGATGGAAATACGTCAATCACCAGAGCTGTGCAAATGTAGATGCAAGATCTGGGATTTGTTATTCCTTATCTAGTGTTAGACCAGCCATAATCTCCACTGGAGCCTCCTCCCAGCTTGGTCAGAGGCAGCAGAGCTCTCCTGTCCCCCCAGGGTCAGCAGCTCCTTCCCCACCTCCCATGCTGCTCCAGTGGTGCACCCTGGAGAAGGGAGCAGCTTCCTGCAGAGCATCCTGCTGTGGCTATCCCAGCCTCATGCTTGCCAGCAGAGCCTTCCAAACACCCCAAGACCCAAATGTAAATGGACAATTCCATGGGAAATCGGCAGCCCAGCTCAGGCAGCAGGTCAGGGATGTTGGCTGACATGGTTTCAGAGCCCAGCGAGAGAGACCATGCAGCCCAGAGGGTCTCAGCTTCCCTTGTTTGCTCCCGAGGAAGTTGGTTCTTATGGCAATTTGTGCTTCAATAAACGTGAAATAAAATCCATTCTGCCCTTTCCCTGCTGGCGTCATCCCCATTTCCCTCTGTTTATCACATCATATCCATTGCCCCGGCAACCGCGGCAGCCCAAGCAGGGATGCTGATGGCAGATGGGGCCTGTGCCAGCCCCACACCCCGGCATGAGGATGCCACTGTCACACGGGTGTCTCCAGTGGGACACACCAGAGGGAGGCAGGGGGGCTGGGAACAAACCCAAAATGGGAGAAAACAGCTCCAGAAGAGGATGCTCGTGGCAGGAGCAGATGCTGGCCCCAGGCAGCACCCACGGGAGTGACTCTGGAAGTGTTTGCCTGTGGGATCTGCAGGTGTGGACATCCATCACTATGGCCTGGCTCCAGCTCCAGGACGGACACAAACAGAACCCCCAGTTCAGAGCAGAGTGTCTGGGAGCAGTCTGGTGACTTGCTGACAGTGCAGGTCCCTCTCTGCACCCACTCGTGGCCTCACACCTCGTGGGGCACATCCTCTGCCTGTGCCTCCCTGTCCTGTCATGCTTCATGTTCACCCCTTTGCCGCCACAGTCCGGAGCCCATTCCCGGTGGATTCATTCCCTTTAGCCCTGTATCGGATCGGTTTCAGAGCTCGTTGTCCCACCGGTCCCAAGTGAGTTTGCGGACCCCACTGGGGACAGCGCAGCCCGCGGGGTTTCCCCTGCTCCGGGCTGTGCGTCCATCCCGGAGAGATTCCCGTAGGAGCGATAGCCCGGCCCCACGCTCCCGCCGCGGTCTCCGCCTGCCCCCGCGCGGCGGCTGCGGGCACGGACCCGCACCCACGGACAGACCCACAGCCACGGGGGAGCCGTGCCCAGACACACGGACAGACCCGCAGCAGTTCGAGACAGACGGGGGTCACAGGGAGGGAAGAACGATGTGAAGGATGGGAAGGAAATGCTGAACCAGTGGGGGACATTTACTCGAGAGAGAAGACTGAGATTACTTAGAGGGTGGTGAGGCCCCGGCGCAGGGTGCCCAGAGAAGCTGTGGCTGCCCGGTGTCCAAGGCCAGGTTGGACAGGGCTTGGAGCAACCTGGGACAGTGAAAGGTGTCCCTTAACTTCAGCTTCTCGTGCCAATGGGGATGGGATGGGTCCTTTCTGTGCTGGAAATGGAACCTCCTGGAGTCTCTGGAGACAGTTTCCTCTGGATTGACCCTACAGGCAGCTGTCATCTCTCCCTGCCCCACACTCTCTGTGGGCACCAGAACCTCACTGCCACGTGCCCAGGAGGGACACAAAGACTGTCGAGCAGCCAGGGGAGGGGGTTGAATGCCGGGGCCCCTGAGGGACCCTTGTGCAAGGCTCCACTGGCCGAGTCAGTGAATGGAGATTAACCAGCCGCGGGAAGTTGCTTCACCTCTTATCAGAGCTGCTCTCCCCTCCCCTGCAGTGACTCATGCTCTGCTGAGCCCTTCCCACCTCATCTGGGATGTGTTACAGCCCTGGACCACACTCCCTCTCCATACAGATGGGGATTCTGATGGAATGTCTGCCTCTTCCTCCTCCTCCTCTCCAGTGTTCCTGCTTCTCAAGTGTCCCCTGTCCAGGTAACACAGCTGTCCCCTAAGCAGGGCTCCCTTTGGCTTGACCCCAGCTCTGGAGCCAGCCCTGGAAAGGGGATGCTCCCCAAAGGCTACCTTCTTTCCCAGAAGCTGTTCATGCCTGTTTCTGCCTGCTTGGTTTGGCTGCTGATCCTCCCCCAGGCCAGTGTAACTCTGCCCTGCAAGGGGAAGGAGACAGACACCCAGATTCCAGGGAGTGAACCCAGATCCACTGATTCCTGGTGACGAGCTGCCAGCTGACATTTCTGAGGAGCTGAGTACGTGCCCCTCGGTTGGGTGAGGTTTAATTTAACTGTCTCAGAAACACACACATCTTTCAGAGCCAGGGACGGTGGTGACACGAGAAGGGAGCAGAGCTAAATCAGATGCCAAACACTGATTCCTCCACATATCTCTGGGGACTGACAGCTGGAGTCACTCTCACCATCTGTCTTCCCGCTGCAGCCCCCAGAGAAGACACACGTTCTTCCAACTAACAATGGACACAGCAAGAGAACAAATGCATTCATTTCCAGGCCTATGGATTTTCCATTCAGGGATTTCCAGAACAAGCTGCATTGGGGAATGTGCTATGTTCATCCCAGTAAAAGGACACAGTTTCTGTGCTTTGCTGTGCAACAGGGACACCAATGAATCGTCTCGTCCCCATCCCCTGCCCAGGGCACCCTTTGGGCAGATGTGTCTGCGTTTTCTGATCCTCGGAGGAAAAACTGTCTGAAAGATTGGATTTATTGTTCCTCGTGCTCTCGTCCTCACCCCAGGCAAGCTCAGAGACCAAACGGGTTGGCCAGAATCTTGGGACACATGATAAAAGCATTTTGTCTCTAGATAGGACACATCTTCACGGGAACGAGTCCAGAATTAATAAGCCATCTACCAGCAGCCAAGCGTGTTGCGTTAACTCAGAAGTAATGAGGTCGTGGTGAATCACCGGGAGTCTGGGACGCAGGGGGAGAAACCAGCTCAGAAAAGCACTGGATCAGACCAAACCTGGATTCAAACCCCACTTCTTTCTTCATGACTGAAACTACTTAATAGTTTGTGTTCCTCTCATTAGAGCTCCCAGGAAAGTAGGAGAGGAAAACCACAGGTACCGCAGGAACCAGCCCAGACCAAGGGGATGCAGGAGCTGGCAGAGGGAGTGGAGAGCTCAGGCAGGTCTGGCCTCTGCCCCCATGGCAAAGGCCCCCTCGGGGCTCCCAGTGCCTTGCCCTGGCCCTACAGGGACCTGTCCCTGCCCCACCCGTGGCCAGGGCTGTGGCTGATGCTGCTGTGCCGGATGAACCAAAAGGGAGGGCTGCGGGCTCTGCCAGCCCAACACATCCCAAGGAGCGGAAGGAGAAGGAGTCTGAGGGCACCTTCCTGCTC
This sequence comes from Dasyornis broadbenti, assembly GCA_013397935.1. Taxonomy (NCBI): domain Eukaryota; kingdom Metazoa; phylum Chordata; class Aves; order Passeriformes; family Dasyornithidae; genus Dasyornis; species Dasyornis broadbenti. The sequence goes on along the minus strand of VZRN01005007.1, from coordinate 516,452 downwards.
TCTTGAGCTGTCCCCCTCCACAGCAGCTGTTCCCAAAGGGTTTTTGTTCCTCAGTAGCAGTGCACTCACAAAATGTGGGCAGAGCATTCCTTTGCAGGAGTTTTCCAGGTTACAGGTGTCTGGGGCTTTGGGAAAATGACTCCATGGTGGGGTCACATCTGAGTCAGAGTTCTAACATTGAGAGGGAGCTACAATAGGACAAACCCTTCTCCCCAGCTTTGCATATTCATTTATTATGATTTGCAGGCTAATCCAGTGCTCCTCCCTGCACCTTGACAGCCTCAGCACCCGTCCACCCTTGAATTGCCTTTTTCCATGCAGACTCTGGCTTAGACCACCCACGGAAGTGCCAAGGCCTTCTCCTACCCTCTGCCTTCCCTGTCTCAGGCGAGTCACCCAGGGATGTGGAAAGCAGCTGGGAGCAAACTCCAGCTCCAAACATTCCTGTGCACAGGGGACTCAGGCTCAAACCTCAACCATGGTCCAGCCAGACCTGCTCTCTGCTCTGCTGTGTCCCTGCCACACTCTTCCCCAGTTCTTCTTCCCATGCTTGTGTTCTGGCAGGTTTTCCTCATCTTCCTCACCCAGCCACTCCAGATCTCTCTTCCTCAGCCCCTGCACAGACGCAAGAACATTTTGCACAGGCATGGTGATGCCTCATCTTCCTCCTGACCTCCCTGAGGGTCCCTGACTCACACTCCCACCCCCACCCCCCAGTATGCAGCTGCACCATCAGTCCATGAATCCCTCAGGCACTGCCTGCAGCAGGAGCATCATCCCAGGACTGGTGAAATTTCCCAGAGCCTGCTAGACAGAGGGTTCCTGCCCTCACTCCTCAGGAACCCTCTGCCTTTGTTCTGGAAATGCTCTGAGGAAATCCCAGCACCTGGAGGTCAATCCAGGTTCTTGGGAGTGAAAATAAAGACAGAAGAAGGGATACACCAGCTCTTCAAGCTGCAAGAGACAGCAAAGCCATCGGACGAAGGGCCCAGACATGCCCCACTTGGACCAGTGATGTTTTATTCAGCACTGATTTGCAAGTCTTTGCATTCTCAAGAAATTGAAATTAACTCTGGTCTCCAGCAATGGCAAAACCAGGCTTAGGCAGGACGGGAGGGAGCTCATCCACTCACAGCAGCTCGGCTCCCTCGGCATTTCACAGTAGAGCAGGGAACAATTCTGCAAACCATGGTCTGAAAAGTGACACATCGCCCTCCTTTGTTTTCTTATCCATCTGCTGAAATATTCGTCTTCCCTAGTTCCTGGAAGGCTCTCCTTGTAATTAACTTCCTAGGAACATGTGAGCCCCACAGTGCTGTGAGCTCCTTGGCAGCAGAGGCGGCTGAGCAGGACAATCCATGGGAAGCTGCTTTGGGAATGCCCGGCCTGACCCTGGTGCTCCCCTCGCCCTAAGATCTCCTTGGCTGTGTGGACACCGATGGGCTGTTGGGAGAGGGCGGGGGCTGTGCACACCCCGACCCCCGAGGGCTCCTCCCCCATCAGCCCTGGCGGCTCCCTCATCACAAGGATTTTGTTCAATCCAGGTGCACTTTTTATTGGATTTTGTTAAATTAAACATGTTAAACATGATCCCATATTATCTGACCCAGCTCTGAAGTCTCCCAGGCCCAGGCAAAGTCTGCTGCCTCAGCTTTTCATTTCCATGTTTATTTACTGCCTTTCAGATTGCCTGGGTTGCGCGGTGCAGCCTCTGATGAATAAATAACCAGTGCCCTTCCAGGCCAGATTGATTAGATGGATTTAATTAACGAGCCCTGCTCCCCTTGAGGACTATCCCAACTAAAATACTGGAACCAGCCAGTGTGTAACAGCGCCAGGACCTATTGATTTACGGGAATATGAACAGGAGATCATTTAGTGACTTCATTGATGCCATAACAAGAAAGAGGCTGCGAGGGGTTGGGTCACTGCCGGTTCATCACAGGGAGATTGTTCCCCTACACTGCTCAGCCAAGTAGTGCCTGCAAACATCCATCCATCCTCCCCATCCCTGCTGGACCTGTGTGGCCAGGGGGATGGGAACCAGAGCAGCTGACTTGATCCCAAGTGGGATTGGGCACACACAGGCACTGGAAAAAACAGGGAATACAGGCAAAACCCTGAGGGAGACATAATGGGGGCCTCTCCAGACCAAGGTGAAACCTGGAGCTTTGCAGGGCAGGAACACAGAACCCACACTGGGCTGGGGTGGAGGGAGCTGTGCTGGGCTGGGAGGAGCTGCTAGGACCAGCCTGACCCCCGTGTGCCCAGGACTGTGTCCCTAAAGGGGACAGACACATGACAGGGTGCTCAGCCCAGCTGTCCCCTGTCCCCAGCTCCACGGCAGACGGCAGCTCCCGCACAGACCTCACCCCACCAGCCTCCGCAGCACCCCGGAGAAGGTGCCACATGGGGTTATTAATTAGTCCATTAAATTATTGCAGAAGTAATTGAGACGTGCAGATGATGAGCTGCCATGGGGAGCACCCAGTGCCGAGCATGCCGTGCCACCTGCCCTGTCCCTGTCCCCGTGCCACCTGCCCTGACTCCCCGCTGCCTGGCACGGGCGGCTGCCAGGCTCATTGCGGTGACAATCTTCAGGTTTTAATTAGTCTCCAACACGATTCCTGTCACAAACACTCTGCTGGGGGTTGTTTGTTTTAATTTGATCAGGGACAGGCACAGAGAGGGGGAAGAAGGAAGGTAATTAAATTTGACTAAAAATCTTGGAATGCCATTAAAGCGGATGTCCCTATTTGCATAATCCGCTCCCTACGGCGCCCTAAACTGCCACCAGTTTATCGTGACCGGGTTTCTCCCCAAGAGGACGCTGCCCATCCACAGAACCTGCAGGCACAGCCGAGGGAGGACAGGGGAGAGCTTCAGTGGGGAAAGGGGAAAATTCCTGACTTTTTTTAGCAATTTGGGGGGCTGTGGGTGAAGTACCAACAGCTGGGTTAGGTGGGTAAAACATCAGCACCTGGGTTGCTCCTCTGCTGGGAATGAGTGCTCCAGAGCTCTCCCGAGGGGCTCCAGAGCAGCCTGGTGTGAGTGCCCGAGTCCCACCCAAGGCACAGGGGAGCACCGGAGTGCCATGGCCTGCTGGGGGCAGGACAGGAAGAGCAGGGGCAGGGTGACAAGGCAAATGCAGCCAGCTGTTTCTCCACATCCCAGCCTTGGGAATGCCAAAGCTCCTGGAGCTGTGGGTTCAGGCCCCTGCACAAGGCCAGCCACGCAGCAGGTGGGTGTGGGGTCAGAGCAGGTTTCTCTGCTCATCTTGTGGCCTTAAATAGCAGCTTTTACCCTTTGGTGCTTCTCTTTCCCCACTTGTGTTTCCCTGTTTAACATGGAGAAAATGGTGTTCCTGTGTTCCCTGCTTGGCTGTCCATATAGTAATTACCTGGTAATTATTTCTGCTCATTGGCAAGTTGTTTCTAATGATGTTTGGTAAAGGTTTGATTATTATTGCAAATGCTGCTTTTGCATCTGGAGTTGGGGCTGGGATGCTGGGGAAGTTTCTGGGAAGAGAAGGTTTTCCAGGGAGGGGCTGGGCTTTATGGAGATATCTCAGTTGGAACCGGAGATTGTGATGCTGTTGGGGTGAGTTTTGTTTGGTTGGGGCTTTTTTGTTATGTTGATGAAATAACAAATTTGATAAACTCACTCCAGGTGACAAGCAGGGGTTTAATGATAGATGGCAAAAATCCTGGATAGTTTGGGAAGAAACATGATATGCCATTAGCTCCTGGCTGGGCTGCAGAGGCAGCAGCTTGCTTGGGAGAGCATCCACAGTGGAATTGTCTTTTCTAGAGGCACTGCGGGTATAGCAAGGGCAGGGCAGGGCCAGGGCAGCATCAGCTGCTTGCCTGCCAGCTGTCCCACAGCACACACACTTGCAGCAGGTGATGTGGTGTGTTCCTGCCTGAGAAAGCCTCTCATAGCTCCCAGCAGAAACAGGATGTCATAAAAATTAATTGCTCTTGGGAGCAGGATCATGTCTGTCCTTACCGTGGATGTGTCCTGGGAGTGCCTTGATGCCACCCCAGCTCCAGCTGCAGCAGCCACATGCGCTGGGGAGAGACTGGATGGGATCCCCTCCTGACCTCTGCACCCACAGTGAGGGATCCACAGGGCACTGTCATTCCAGTTAAAAACCATGGAACTGATACTTTGACTTTCCCTGAGAGGAGAGCTGGAGCAGCCTCTGAGCACCTAGCCCAAATGTCTTTCCATCCTCTTTTATAGCCATGCTACTAAACCATCCTGCTCCCTATGAAACACTCAGTCTCCCACTTCTTTCAGTACCTGGGTCTTCCCCTTGCCACGAGGACCGTCTGACTTCACTTATCTACAGGATCTAGTCAAATCTGTGTTCCTTTTTTAACTTTCAGAAGCCTCAGCTAAAGCAGTGTTATCTCCCATTTGCCCTCCTCCATCACTTTTCTGCCTGAAGGATCTTCTCCTACATCCAAGGATGAAAAAGGAATGCAGAGCCCAATGAGGTCCCTCAGGCTGGGAACTGCAGATGGATAAACTGTGTTCTGAAGTGGGCTAATCCCTCAGGATTCCTGCTGGCACCACTCACCATCCCACAGGACACATGGCAGGCCCCTCTCCAAGCTGGGTGCATGATTTCAGGAGGAGCCGTGTCCATCTGGGTGCTGGGAGCACTGCATGGGTTCAGAGCCCTTTCTTTTACGTAAAAATGAATGGGTTTGCCCCAAATCTCTGTCAGTAGGGTCAGCCAGTGAGGATACCTGAATTCCCATCTTATCCACGGACCAGACAATGTCTGTTTGGCAGGGATGCTGAAGTCAGAGTGCCTGTTTGTGTGACGGCCAGGCCAGGCGGGTGGCATGATCTTCATCCAGCAATGGGCAGAAAGCACCAGGGAAGCCAGGCCTGAGTGAGAACAGAGGGATCGTCCCAGTGGCAAGCAAAGCAAAAGGGAAAAGCTGGCTTGGTTTGCTCAAACATAACGTTATCCCGGTGGGAAGGCGCCTGCGTGGCTGTGCTGGAGTGGGGGCTGCCCTGGACATGACTGCGGAACTCTGCCATGGAGGTCACACCTTTGAAATCCCAGGATATAAATCTATGCCATGCGGTTGCACAAGCCTTCCCCGAGCTCCTCGGGGTCTGTGTTGTAGCATTCACTGGGCTACGTGGCCCAGAGGCTGAACCCATGTGAGGAGGTGTCCAACAGCCCTACATCATCCCAGGACTGGGAGGAGATGCAGTCCCAGGAGCTGGACAAGGACTGCTGCCAAAGGGTGGGAAATTCTTGGACCACTAACAAAGCTCATGTTGAGAAATACAACCGGAGTGTAAAGCTGCTGTGACAGCAGGGGGTGGACGTTTGTACCAGGCTTCACTTGTTTCTCCTGGGTTTTATTTCTCTCTCTTCATTAGCATTATAATAATATTTTGTGTTGCTTGCTAAGCTGTTCTTACCTTAACCCACAAAGTTTCCCTTTTCTTTCCCATTCTCATCCTTACATGGAGTGTGGTGGGAATGAGTGGTTCTGGTCTGAGCTGCTGGCTGGGGTTAAAACCCCCGTGTGGGTGCAGGAAGAAATACCAGTTCACTCATATCCTCTGAGAAAGTTATTCCAGCCCACTGGAAGCCCCCAGCATGAAGATACTGCTTAAATCCCCTGGGACAAGAGGGTCTCTCCTGGATGAGGCTGATTTAGGGCAAGGGGACCATTCTCCCTACAAAGACAGAGAAGTTGTGGAGCTGCGAGGGCTGCCCAGGGATAGGCACATGGTCAGGCTGGACAGGCATCGCTCTCATGGTGGGGATAGCCTGCACAGCCGGCCGGGATGGCTGCAGCTTCTCTTTGGAAGGAGACAATAATAATTCATTTTCCCCAGATGCACATTTTCAAGTACCTATAATGAAAGACAACTGTGCATGTTCCTCCCTGTAATTGGGCTGTTTGCACTCTAAATACAGTACAGCTTCTACCTGACTGGCTAATAAGGAATGATTTTCTCTCCTTTTATCTCTAATTAAGCTGAACTGAGCCTGGCGTTGCTGCTCTGCAGTCATTTCCCACTGCAGAGGTTTGCTAAATTGCAGGGATTGGCTTCTATAAGGTTTGGAAAGATTAATCTGTAGTAATGTGCAGGGAAAAAACATAAACCTCTGTTAATGAAACTTGGAGGATTTCAATAAGAAATTGATTTTAAATGTTAGTTTGTGCAAAGCAGAGGTTGGAGGAAAACACTCTTGGATTGATCAACTGAAAGTGCTGTGCAGAGGTGGATTTGGGAGTGTGGCTGGAGCGAGCCCAAAAGTCCTGTGATGCCTCCAGCCAGCTTTGCAGAGGCTTTGGGGTGTTATTTAGCATCTGCATCCAGCACAGCATCGTGCAGAGGGGTGGGGAACCCCTTCATTCAATCCACGGGGGACTTGGGACCCAGGGGTGGGGACAAGGTGAGGCCGCACAGGGTTCCCTGTGGTACTGGGGGTTCCTGAGAGCCTGCGCCCCTCCATCAGCAGTTTGCCTGGGTGGGTGCCTGGATTGCTGCCATCCTGCTGCGGCCCTGGAAGATGAGATGCCAGGCTACCCTCCATCCCAGGTTGGGGAGGGTACTCTCTCTGTCCCAGTGCTGGAGCCTTGGCCATGAGTGGATTCAAGACGAGCTGGGGCTGCCCCAATGTCTCTGTCCTCATTACCGCTAAAACCCAGAGCAGCCTCGCTGCTGCCAATCCCACACTTTAGCCAAGCTCAGAGAGGGATTTCTTCCTCTCCAGGCTTGATTCTCACAGACTTTATTACCATCATCTTCACCTACTCCAGCATGTTCCACCTTGTTCCCATCACTGCTTCCAAAACAGGAGAGAGAAGCATCTGCTCCAGGGAATTCACCAGCACAACGTGGTTCTTCTTCATCGGCATCACTGATGCTTGATGCTCATCTTCCTCCTCAAGCTGCTCTCCCTGCTGCAGGTGGCAATTCCAGGAGAACCCTGGCAAGGCCCTGGAGCACAGCTGGATGTGGGAAATGCTGGATTTGGGTCTCTTCACCCACGCTTTGGGGGCAGCCCCAAGGCCGCACATTGCTCAGCCCTGGGCTGCTCTGGTGCTGGAGAAGCCCTGAGTATGGAGGTTTCCTCATCAGCCAGCACATCTTGTTAGTACTTTATTAATTGCACGGATGAGAAGAGCAGCCCCCATCCAAGTCAAACAGTTGCTGCAGTTTCATATGATACAAAACAAAAGTCCCTTAAATACAAAATACCTGGCTCCAAGTGAGCATCACCTGGTGCTGAGCTCTGCCACCAGAGTTATATATTAATATTCCACCTGTACAAGTATTTATAGATAGAAAAAAAGAAACACTTTAAAAAAATATCAGGAGAAAATTCACTCCCCCACATGTTAGTTATATTTATATATATATATGTATAAAATACATATATATAAAAACACAGACTAGAGGCTGATTTGTGCTTTTCTTTTTACCAAAAGACAGACAGACAGCTATGGCCAAACTGGCACTGGGGGTCCCCAGCTCATGGGTCGTGTTGCCTTTCAGTTGGAACGATGTCTGGGAATTTGGGCCCCTGCCTGAATGGAGAAACCAGGTCATCTCTGGCGTGCTGACAGCTCCAGTGAACAGTTCCTTCATGGAGGGATGGAAGGGGTGGAAAGGAGAATGGATGTCCCCGCAGGGAGAAGGTGGGCATGGGCCATGTGTGGCTGCCCAAAGAGGGGCAAATCCCAAACAACTGCCCCTCCTGCCATCCCTCCTCCCTCTCCAGGTACAGACCTCAACACTGAGGGCAGAACAAAGGGAGAGCTGATCTGGGGATTCTCTCCCCGCCTCAATGCCTCTTTCCAGGCATTGCCACTTCCCACTCAGGAGCAGGTGCTCTGGGGCTCCAGCAATGTCCTGCCCCATCCAAGTAACGTGTCAGCTGTTTGAGGGATGGTCTGGGCTTGGAACATGGTTCATCCACCCTCCACCCAGTGACACCCAGTGCAGAGAGAGGGCTTTCAGCCAAGGAAGAGCAAGGCACAGGAGTACAGGGCTGCTTCTTCCATGAATTCAGCACCAATGCTGCAGTGGGTTTCCTGTGCCCCTCAACAGGGGCTGGCACTTGAGCTGTACCTATGTATCTATAGGCAGCCCCCTCCTCCCAGAACAGCAGCCTCTTCCACCACCACACAGTGACTCCCTGTCTGTCCCCACCCACTGACACCATACACACAATCCCCCCTTCGCTGCCCACCCTCCACTTCCCGACCCCACGCTGTGACTTGCAGACACAGCCCCATCTTCCCCGCTTGCTCCTCCTGCCTCACTCCATGCTTCTTCACTCCTGCTGTTGCTCCTGGCTTGTGTGGGGGGCCCCAGCTCCTGCCACAGGCTGCATCCATGGGTCACCCCATGGCCACTCTTTCCTTCTGCTCCCCTGCCCCTCCTGTGGGACACCACGGCTGGCACACAGGCCATGGGACAGGACTGCCCAGCCTGGGGTGAAAGGACGGTTATAAATATGTGCCTCTGTCTCCCCCTCCACGGGCACTGCTGACACCGTGCTCCCTGCTGAGAACCCCAGTCCAGATCCACCAGCAAGTCCATATCTGACAGGACAGTGCATCTTCCTGGTGCCTCAGATCTTCGTCTCAGGGCCGTTGGGACTCAGGGCTGGGAAAGAATCTCGGATCCTCACCAGCTCCATGGCACAGAGATGGCCAAAGACCCTGTTGTACCACTCGGGAGACCGGCCCCTGGAGAAAGGAAGAGTCAGGAGCAGGTGAGTGGGCAGGAGAGACCCTGGCAATATCATGGAGCAGCACATCCTGCTGCTCCATCCCCTCCCCAGAGGGGCCTGTTACCTGAGGTCAGCCCTGCAGATGTGCGTCACCCGGGAGCGGCCCATGGCACTGGGCTCGATGAGGTACTGGGACGTCAGCACGATGGCCTTGACGCCTCCCTCCATGGGCACCTTGTCATGCTCCACCGAGAGGGAGCTGAGCAGGCAGGCTCCCCGCGGCAGGTCCGTGCGCCAGCGCCTGCGGACACAGTGGGAGTCACTGCGTGCCCAGCACAGAGTCTGCAGCAGGATCGGACAATGGGGGAGCCCGGGAAGGAGGAGATGGGGCTGGAGTGGAGGAAATGCTCCAAATGGAGCCCAATCCCCCCACGGGTCCCGGCCGCCCTCACCGGAGCACCATGCAGTCCCTGCGCGGGTGCGGGGCCATGCTGTCCGTCACATAGTGGTACACCTCCATGTCCTTGTCCAGCGCCTCCACCACCCTGCTCTGCAGCAGGTCCTCGTCCCACAGGTGACGTTCCCGCAGCACCCGGTGCAGCACCGTGGCAGGAGGGGCCTCGATGTCTGTGGAGACCTTCCACAGGCGCAGAGGGTGCCCGTCCCCGACCTGAGGGGACGAGGTGAGGGTCACACAGACTATCCCACAGGACCCCCTGAGCAGCTTCATGGATGACTCCCAGAGCCAAAGAGCAGCACAGTCCCATCTGCTGGCTAGTGTGGGATGGGGTGGGACCTGCTCTGGCTATAGGTCAGCCCATACATATTTCCCTGCCTGTTCTCAAGTCCCTCCACACAGTGGCATTTACCTTTTTGCAGGACAGCTCGGTGTTCAGGGGCCCTGGTGTGCTCAGCCATCCCTTGAATTTCTCTGACGACTCTTTGAGCAGGTTCTGGACACTCTGCTCAAAGTAGGAGTGTAAATCCTTGCTCTCTCCCTGGCACACCAAGTCAGCCAGGGGGTGGGGATAAGCATCTGCGGCCATGTAGGAGCTGCTCAGCTGCAGCAAGATGTCATGGGAGACCTGCAAGCCAAAAGCACACAGATGTTCAGCAAGGCAAAGGGATCCTGTGGGGACTTCGTGAGGGGTCCTGGACAGACAGAGAACCATAACTCATTAACCCAGGGACTGGGGAGGATGGACACACAGCCTGCACCATCTCCTGCCCCAGGAGATGCAGCTGGGCTTGGTCCCAGGATGATTGGCTGGTGACAGCTGTCATCCCTCTGAATGTCAGTCCCACTGAGGGATGGGTGCCCTCAGCTTGTCCCAGGACCAGCACCTGCTGGCAAGGTCACACCTCCCTCAGGCAGCACTGGGCTGGGACACCATTGCCACCCACCTGGAAGAGCTTCTTGCAGTCAGTGATCATATGGGACAGCCCCTGTGTCGCAGCCATGTTCTCATTGAGGTCCTTCTGGTCCGGCTTCCCCATGGTGCCCCTCTTGTGGATGGCCCTGTGGGGGATCAGGTAGTGCTGGCACCAGTGAGCACCTCTAGATCCCCATGGCTCTCATTTGTATCACAGAGCTGAGCCAAGAGCCCGCCATGTCCCACCATTCCCCGCTGGCCCCCTCCCATAGCAGGCAGGGAAGGGGCACTGGGGAGCTGGGGCTCAGCCAGCCCTTACCTGGGTGATGTGCTTTCCTTCTTGGACACGTTGAGATGGAAGATGGAGGGGGCCAGGCACACGGCCAAGTTCCCAGCTGTCATCTGGTTCTCCTCGGCTGAGGCGATATCGCTCAGGAAGTAGAGCAGGGTCTGCAGCACCTCCCGGTTCTCATCTGGCATGAGGATGATGGCAGCCTGCACTGCCTGCAGCCGCTGCTCCTTGGACACAACTGTGAGCATGGGGCAGCATCAGTGAGGCATCCCCACGGCCACCACCTCTGTCCAGAGAACAGAGGGCCCCCTCCTCCCCAGCCCAGCCCTTACATTGGTAGATCTGCAGGAAGGTGTCGGTCAGCTTGCTGGTGAAGATGGGCTCGGGCAGGTCGCGGAAGTACTGCTTCAGCAGGTCGGCCACGTCGTACGCTGACTGCCCCGAGTAGTTGACGTTGTCGGGGCTGGTCTCGTTCATGTGTCGGAGCGCCTGGATCCGGGACTTTACCCCGGACTTGCGGAAAATGCCAACCTGATGGGGCAGAGCAGGGGGTGAACGGGCACCGGCGTGGTGGGCACCCGTGGGACAGGCAAAGACACTCCTTCCCCAAAGGGCTCATCCCTGAACCCAGAGGAGGCACTGAGTGAGGCATGGCCAAGGCGATGAAGCTAGGTGTGGGGTTCCCACAGACAACCCCACCCTCCCACTTCAGCACATGCCACAAGAGGTGAACAAAAGGACCCCTAAAGCTATGTTTTTTCTCCAAATCCCAGTGCTGCTGTCTGGCAGCTGCAGCCTCACCTGGTCCAGGCACTGGCTGCGCAGGTAGCGCATGGCCTGCTGGATGCTCTGGGGCAGGGGCTGCCCTGTCCGCTGCACGTTGACGATGGGCGGCACCCCAAAAACCATCTTGTCCCTGTAGTCAGGGACTTTACTCCGCTTCATGAACTTGGGGACAGTCCTGCAGAGTGGGACAGAGAGACATCAATGCAACAATCGCTGCCCTCAGCACTCCCTCACAGGGGGAGTAGGACCCTGGGAACACAAACACACACATTTCTGCTGTGTTTGGAATACAAGTGAGGCAGCTTCCCAGCAGCAATGACAGCACCTTTCATTAAGACAAAATGCTTTGATATTTGGCTATGGAAAGAAACCACTGCCCCACTCTCTTATGTGGCTGCAGCACTTTTAATGCCCCACGAATGCCTGCAGCCCCCTGCAGCAGCAGATGATGCCAGGACAATGCCAGGAGCCTGGGGCTCAGCCCTGGCTCACACCTGCCAGAGCAGACAGCCCTTGGTTTGGCTTTTCCCCCCTCCACATTCCGAAGCTGCCCCAGGCTGGGGGCACAGCGGGAGCTGCAGCCTGTGGGCCCTGTCCTGGTCCCCTTGCCCCAGCTCACCACGTCCAGGCCTGCTTGTGGGGCACAGAGTACTTCTCCATGATGGCGGTGAGCCGGAGCAGGGAGCACTTCTGGAGCAGGTTGAGCTGGGCCGATGACTGGCGGTTGATCTCCAGCGAGGCTGAGTTCAGGCTGGGCCGGTGCGAGTTCTGGAAGCTGTGCCAACGCAGCTTTCTAGGGACACACAGAACATTCCCAGCTAAGGAAACCTCACTGCTCTCTACCCCTTCGTGGTTACTGCCACGTCACCTTCTGGCACCGGCCTAACTGGGTGAGGAAAGCCACAGAACTCGGCAACAGCCCCAGTTCTCCTGGGGAAAGCCCCAGGGAACACTGGCACAGGAGAGGCATGTGCCTCCTGCATTTGTGCTTGTCATTAGTTAATGAAAAACCTTTTAATCACGGGTCTGTGCAGGCAGACAGGGCCAGCAGTGGTGGCAGCGGTGGCAGTGGTGTCCTGCGGCCACCAGAGCGCACCAGAGCCCCGCACTGCGCTCCCCTGCCCGCACCGTGCGGCTCCAGCAGCATTCCCCTCCCTCCGCCCGCTTCTGCCGCCCGGGAAGGGACGATCATCCAGCCCCCCGAGGCCGGGATGCGGAGCTGCTCCCCCGACCCATGGGCTGCGCACCCCTCCCTGCTGCATCAGCCCTGTTCCTGGGAGTGTTCACGGCCAGACTGGAGGGGGCTTGGAGCAATCCGGTCTAGTGGGAAGTGTCCCTGTCCATAGCAGCAGGGATGGGACGAGATGGTGTCCAAGGTCCCTTCCCACCTAAACCATCTCGGGATTCTGTGATACCTGCAGGGTCTTGTGAGTGACGCTCCCACCCCCGAGTCCCGGCGCTCCCGTGTCTCGATCTCTTCAGCCTCGTTGAGGGAGTTCCCAGTACTATCAAAGTCACTGGCAGAGGTGCCAACATCCGACATGGACTGCTCTTCAAAATGCAGGTTGGAGGGTTCCCCTCCTGAGTCCGACTCCTCCTCATCCTCCTCTTCCTCGCCCCCTTCCTCCCCATCCAGGCCAGGGGAGATGGCTTTGCACCAGAGCTCCACCTTCTGCTGCAGCCCCCACATGTGCTGAAGGATGTCGTCGAGGTTCTCGAAGGTGACCTCCCCGTCCTTGCAGAAATCCTCGCTGCTGCCGCATTCTGGCACGTTGTCGTAGATGCTGACCCGGCTGCCCAGGGAGCTGCAGGAGCCCCGACGCTGACGGGCAAAGCTCCTCGGGGAGGACGAGCCCTCCACACTGCTGCTGCTGCCGCCCCCGCCCAGCCCCACGGCCGCACTCCCTGCGTTCCAGTGGGTCAGCGAGCTGCCGCCCAGGGGGCACAAGCTCTCGATGGAGAGGGATTTGGGGAAGGTGCCGGGCTTGTGGTCACAGGGGATATAGACCAAGCAGTCTCCATGGCGAGCCCGGCGCTGGCACTCGGCAGCAGCCCAGGTGCCACCAGCGGTGGTGGCCGTGTCGTAGTCCTCCAGGTAGACTCCACTGCGTTTGGGGTCAGAGCTCCCTTTGGTGCCCCCAGGGCCAAGCAGGCGGTTAGTCCTGTACGATACCGAGAAGAAGTGGGTTTTGCTGTGGAAAGAGGCAGGTATCCCTCTTTTAGAGGAGTTGGTCCTGGTGGCTGTAAGGTCCCCATTACTCTTCAGGGAGCTCCATCCTGCTGGGAGAGTGACACTGCTGTGTGGAGTCGCCCTCCTGTCTAGGCTGGGTTTCTCCTTGTCCTTCCATCGCAGGGACTCAATCCGCTTCAGGAAGCTGCGAGACCGTCGCTTCTTCAGCTTCTCCTTAGAGCCCTCTCCCTGGTCTGAGGGCTGCTCCAGCACAGGACCCTCGCTCCGGCTGCAGCTGGAGGTGTTAGCAGTGGCATGGAGTAGGGACGGGGACAAGGATGGCATGGCCGCCGTGCCCAGCGTGCCACCTGTGCCAGCCATGCTGCCCACACTGCCCGTGCTGTGCAGGGATGTGGCCTCGGGGTTGGTGCTGAGGTCTGAGAGGACACTCTCGCGGCTGGACACCAGACGCATGCTGCTGCTCAGGGCCTCCGAGCCCTGCGACAGGACATCGGCGGACCCAACCCGGGACCACCTTTTGCTGTCCCTCTGGAAGGCCCACCGGCTGCTGATGGCACACAGCTCTTCCTCCTCAGAGTCTTCATTCTGTGGGTCATTGAGAACAGGGGATGATCAAGCGGTTGGAGCTGAGGAGGGTCAGCACATGCCCCCGCCCCAGGGACAAGCAACCCAGAGGGGCACAGCCACCAGCACGGTCCCAGGTGGGGAGGAGAGCAGTGTGTTCGCCTCCTTAAACCAGCTTGGGACCCCTTTGGCAGCGGAGGCCTCCAGAAGCGACTCTGTGCCCAGGGCAGACCCGGAGCTCACCAGGACACTGCCCCAGTGTTGAGCACTTGATGCCTTGCACCTCTCAGCCCCTCACCTGCCCCAAGTACCCAGGACTTACCTGTTTACGCTGAAAATGGACATCCAACTTCATGGAGGCACAAGTGTTCAGGGTCATCAGCCTCCTGCAAGAAACAGAGTGGCTGTACCTTGGTCCCAGCCCCTATCCCAGCCCTGCTGCAGTCACAGGGCTGGTTTGGGCTTCTTTTAATTTTCCTGCCTTAGAGCCTTGGCTGTGTCTGTCACCCATTGCTGTGGCTCCATGGGTCAGAGGGACACCCAGCTAATAGGGGGACAATGCCAGCAAATGGTAGCCCAAGCCAGGCCATGCACATGCCAGCTGCTGGGGCCATTGGTTCTGCAGGTGGGCAGGGGTGACTTGCTCCAGGCTATTAAAGCAAAACCATCTCAGAAGCTCCTGTGCCCGGGACAGGGAAAGACTAAAGGACCTGAAAGCTGAGACAGGGCAGGACAGGCAGAGACCTCCCATCACCTCCTGCCTCACTGCACCCAGGAAATGGCGCAGGGATCCCCTCCTGCCCAGCACAGCAGCCTCTCTGACGGGAAAGCAACTCAGAAACAGACCCTGTTCCCGCCTCTTCTCTGTTCTGGGTGGGAGGGACAGTGCGGAGCCAGCGCAGGGACACGGGTGTGATGACGTGTCCTGAGAGCCAAGGCAGGGCTGAGTCACCCGCAGCAGCACTGGGTGACACACAGCCCATCCAGACAGACCATCCAGTCAGTGCTTCGCCTTGAGTGCCAGCTCTGCCTTGCACTGTCTCCCCCCACGCTGCTCCCTGTACAGCACTCCCGGGCAGCTCCCAGGGCTGCTCCCAGGCCCATTGCTGCAGCAGCACTGTGCCTAGGTGGGAACGCACAGCCAGGCTGCATTGCATGGAACTGGGATGACCAGTGTCACATGGAGCATAAAAACCAGTTCCCCTGGAAGCACCCAACACCAGCAAATGTTGCCTGATTTGAATGACTGAGTTCTCAATGCAGAGCGAATGACTGGAGCAGGCTCTGAGACCAGCTGAGGTGCAAGGCTGAGCCCATCACACCACCAGGCACTCCGGAATGCCCACTGCCCCATCAGGCACCCCACAGTGCCCACTGCCCCATCAGCCTGGGCAGCTGCCCCAGCCCTTGCCTGTGGCAGGTCCCCATGCTGATTTCATGTGCAGATGTGCAAGGGAGCGTTACCTGCACAGGGATTTGAGGGAATCCTGGTCCAGGAAGCTGTGGTCCTTCTTCACAGCACTGATGTCAAGAGGGAATGACGACTCTGGGGAGGGAAGAGACATTAGTGGCAGATCCTGAGCCAGCTGCTCCATCAGGCATGAAGGGCAGCAGGAGGCATGGGACAAGGAAGAGAAACCCGAGTGGCTGGAGAGCACCTGGAGGTGGTGCATGCCCAGGGTCCCAGGTACATTAGTTGAGGTCATAAGGTGCCCAAGGGCCTCCACTCAGTTCCCTGCTCATCCCTGTGCACTCAGAGACAGCTCTGCTGGGATCATGCACATGGGATCTGGACCCTCAGCCCCAAGGGTCTCAATCCATCTGTTCATGAAGCTAGGGAGTGTGATCACCACAGGAGGGGAAGCAGAGGGAAACACTTGGGGGATGTGGGAAGTTCTGTGGAGAGTGGCTGCAGAAGGGTTGGTTCACTCACAGACCCCAGCACCAGCACCACTCCTCACTGCCCAGCTGTGAGCACTGTCTGGGGCCACACCTGGGGCTGGGTGTCCCAGCAGGAACCCGGCCTGTCCTTGCACGTGGGGCCTGCCCCCCAAAATAGGCACCAGCAGCAAACAGGCTGCTCATAAAACCATTGCTGGGGGGCTGGTGCTGTGGGGGGTGGGGGAAGCGCCCGGCTGAACAATGGCCATGGCTGCGGCCGCCAGAGCCCCACTTCCCGCTATTGTCCGGCCAGATGGGGCCGGCTGCAGCCACCACTCCTTGCATCAGCCCCAGCCGGGACCAGGGTCCCACCATGGCTTCCGAGTAAGCACAGCTGAGCCTGAGGCAAGAGCCACCACCACAGCCACCCTGCCACTGCCCTGAGTGCCTGGCACTGGAGCTGGGAGCAGGAATGCTGGGGAATGTCCATGCCCCATGTCCAGGAAGGCACAGGGACATGGTCTGCTCCAGGCAGACCTCACTGAGTGCTCAGGAAGGGCAGGGGTTGTGGGAGTGGGCAGGGACGGAAGGAGGGAGAACATGCTCGCTCTCCTCATTACCTACACTGGCTGACCCTACGCTCCCACCCATGGCAAACACTCCCTGACCCTCTTCAGAGCTGATGGCTCTCCAAAGCCTGGCTGCCCTTGGCCGGAGCAGCCGCCCCAGAATTCCTCAGAGCCCTGCCTGAAGGGGAAAAGTTCAGGAATGCAGGGAAGTTAACTGGCTGGTTCTCCACGCCATGGCCAAGGGCTCAAAGTGCTACACACAATCATACAATCAGTGAACAGTCCCCTCTGTCCCCTCCTCTCCCCAGAGCTGTGGGCGCTGTCCCTGCAGCCCCCCTTGGAATCTGGATGAGACACAGGCTCTGAGCAGGTACAGTGAAGGGTCAGTGGGAGGAGGTAGCTCTCACCTTCGTACAGCTGGGCATACTGGGGGAATCCCGCTGCCCGGAGCCAGTCACACGCTTTCTTTGCTTCGATTTCTGGAAGAAAACAAAGAACCAGCCTGAGCATCCCACCAGCAGCAGCAGTGCCCCCAGAACTCAGCCCACTCCCCAAGGCCCCAACACCAAGCTCATGTTCCATGTACACGGAGCAGAGTAGATACGTGGCTGCAGGGCCAGGGCTCCCACCAGCAGTGGGGTCCCGGGCAGCTCAGCTGCAGCTCTCTGCTGGTAGCAGGCAAAGAGCAGGAGCTGATAGGAATGACAGGGCCACAGGACACACTCTGAACCCACCAAACCAAACACAGTTCTTGGCCAGGCAGGAGAGGAAAATCTTTCTTTGTAATCATGAGCTCAGAGCTCGTCAAAGCTCAGGGCTGATCACTTCCGCAAACATCCCCCAGAAAAGGCTGCCAAAGCAGCCCTTCCTCCCCCACTCCTTCCCACCACTGGCCCTCCCCACTTCTTTCAAGCTGCTGTTCATCCCAGTGTCTGGAGGTGGTTCTTCACCCCTTGCCCAGCTGGTTCACACCCCTCACACGGGGATCAGCCGTCACCCAGATGATCTCATTTAGCAGCCAGCAGTATTTCCCAGGAAATTCCTCCAGTTTAGAGAGCTTGAAGGAAAACAGCCCAGAGCTCCCACAGCCACAGCAGCAAGTCATTGCCAAGTGTCAGCACCCATTGGCCCGATGACATTTCTACTGCTGAGGGTGACAACATTTGACCTCAAGGGTAGAAAATGCCTTGGCAGCCTCAGGGTCTGGTCTGTCCCTCCTGGAGACACCACACGGCACAGAGTGGGCTGAGGCCGGACCCACCCAGCACGGGAACACCCCAATTCCATCCCCATACGCCCACTGTCTTGGCCCAGAGCTCTGGCTACAGTTTGCATTCCCAATTCCAAACTTACAGCAGTGAAAAAAAAGCTTCAAATAAGCAGCTCAGTTCAGGACAGGACCAAGCCAAAATGCCAGACCCAAATACTTGGCAAGTTTTGGGAAGAAGTTTTGGAATGAGCATCTGGATCTGGGTCCAAACCACACAGCTGTCCTTAGCCATGCCATGAGTCCCGCCAAAACCCAGGGCTGACCCCTCCCGCCCCAACAGGGCTCAGACCCAGCAATCCCAGAGGAGAACTCAACCCTGGAGCTATCCTAGGTCAGCAGGTCCATGTGGAGCACCACAGCCCTCCCAAAAAGCCCAGCACCCTATGGGGAGGGAGCCCCACAGCTGCATCTGTCCATCAGGAGGACACCAAGACTGGTGGTCCCTGGGAATGCTCTTTGGCCATGCCAGGTGTGGAAGCAGATCCTTCCCACACTCCTGGGGTGGGCAGGACCCTGGGACATTTCCCACAGCCCCAGCCAAGGGATCCACCAGTTCTCACTCCCTTCGCTCTTCAACAGAAATTCCATGGGGCCGATCCCAGTCAGCAACTGCAGCTCTGGGTGCCCCCAGCCATGAGCAAAAACACCAACCTCCTGCCTGCCCCACAGATCCTGCCCCACAGATCCTGCACTGGGGACGGGTCTGGCAGAGGGCAGCAGGAGTAGGGCTGTGGCTGAGCTTACCCCTGCCCACAGTGGGGCTCAGCTGGTACCAGAGCATGGCCGGGCACCGACTGGGGACACACCGGAGCCCAGTGACACCCAGCGTGGCCATGGCCACCCTGCCAGGCCGGGAGCAGCCAGGGCCCAGGGCTGCAGCAGGATGCTCCGTGCAGGGCCGGGCTCAGCCGCCCATCGTCCTGCTGGAAACGTGGAGTCAGAACACGACATTTCCTTCCCTCTGCTACCTCCCCACACAGGAGCTGGAGGGGGGCCAGGGCCTCAAACCTCCACCTCTCCTCACCTTTTTGGGAGCTGGGCCCCAGGCTCTGCCTGCTGTGGCAAGTCCTGCATCCTCCCAGAGCCCCTCAAACAGAGAGAAGCCCCCCGAGAGCTGCAGGGCCTCTGACCAGCATAGGCTGAGCCCTCCTCATGTAGAAGCACTGTCACAGAAAAGGTTTCCAAGTGTCCTGTCCCAGAGGGAGCCAGCAGCCAGCTTCCTCCTCCTCCCACCCTTCCCATGGACGTGCTTTCCCAGGGAAGCACAGGAATGGCCGGGCAGGCAAACTCCCCTGCCGTGGGGCATGGCTGGATGCTGGGCACAGGCTCACCCATCCCAGCCATGTCCCCAGCCCTCCCTGTCACCTCTCGGGAGCCTCACTGACCGGGGCACGGTTAAGGGACCTGAGCCCCGCACACACCTCTGCCTGCAGCCTCCACTGGAGTCCAGCCTGACCCCAGGGATTGCTGCCTGCAGACCCTTCACCACCTCAGCCTGAGCCCCAGGCAGCAGCGACAGACATGAGTTTCCAACCTCTCTAGGTGCCAGCATTCTCTGATGTCCTAATACAGGCTCATCAAACTCTACACCCACCCTCAGCAAAGCACAAAGAGGGTCTCCTTGCCTCCACTGGTCAGAAAACAATTTCCAGGAGCTTAAAGCAACCCAGTATCTTTTAAATCTGCAGTTTAAATGGTGCAGAAACGATCCCATTCGTGCTGCATCATGGAAGGAACAGGCACAGGGTACCGGCACAGTCCATGCATCCCTGAGAAACGAGGGGATAAATCCCACCAGCTTCCTGACTGCAGGCAGGGAAGGTAGACCAGCAGCCCCATTATGTTTCATGCTCCAGAGGAAGCTTTCCATGGGAGATGAATCCTCAGGAAGTGCCTGGACATCCCCACGGGGGGAAACCAACACCAACACCCTCACTGGAAAAATGGTGCACAACCCCTATGAGCCACCAGAGAATCACCCTGCTCCAGCAGGAATGGCTCCTGGCTGTGGAGTGCCTGGAGCCTGACAGCTCTCTCTCAAGTGCTGTTGGTGCTCCATCCACCCCACCCTGGCCTGGAACAGGCGTGGACAGGGAAAAGCCCTGTCATTCCACAAAATGTCCACGGGACATTCCACAAAAGCTCTGAAACGAGCAACCAGGAACAGCAGAATTACAGGCAGCAAAGCCACTTCCCAGAACCCCAGCTCTGCACTTTCACTTTAACAATCAAAACGACGAAGGAGAAGTCCCAGGCCAGGCTCTCAGCTTCCCACAGCAAGGCTCCAAATCCCCATAAAACGTCCCACACAACCAATTAGTGTGTGAGGAGAAAACCCCGCCACAAAATCGCTCACATGTTACCTCATGGAAAGCTGGAAGCAGCTGCCTGGCACTGCGGGGGAAGCTTCAACCCCAGCACCAGAGGGAGAAAATTGCTCTTTTTTCTTTATTTTTGGTGTGATTTCTTTCCATCCTGCCTGAAAATAAAACTGCCTACAACAGGGACTTCCCTTCCTGGCTGTAAGCAGAAGTTCCTTGCCTGTTTTTTACAGGAACAACAGAAAGTCCCAACATCTGTCCTGAACCAGGGGGATGTGCCTTCCCTGCTTGAGAACTTGAGGAGCTGAAGCAGGTGTCCCATGGGAAAGGGGTATCCTACTGATGCCGAGAGTACCGGGGCCAGCATGGCCAGGAACAGAGGGACTGACTCTACCTGGAGAGATCAGAGCTGCCTCCCTGAACGGGGAATGACTCCCACAGCAGCCAAGGGACAATCCCAGACCCTCCCAGGGGGCTTGGGAGGAAGCCCTGGCACTGCCCTCCTGGCACTGGGCATGGCTGGGACTCACTGCCCACCCGGCTGGGTTCTTGGGGCGGAAGGCACACAGAGCTCCACATGGGCACCTCTCGCTCCCAGCTCCCAGCTCCACTCAGCAAAGTGCAGAGATTTTGGAGCTGCCAGCACAGACATGGACAGGGCACATGGACAGGAATGAGGAATGCTGTTGGATGTTCTCCCAGACATGGCACGTTTCCATAATTAACCTTCACACAGCAAATAGGTCTCATAAGCTTTGGGAACTGCTCCTTGCTGTGTCACCAACCAGGAATTGCTCAAATGCCTCCATCACCTCCAGCCCAGAAATGTCTGCTCCAAGGGCATTACTCCCTGGGGATGGCACCACGGGGGCACCAGAGCCCTGTGCCACCCCACTTCTGTCCCAGACAGCTGCTGTGTGGTGCAGAGGAACACAAGAGACATCCAGGGCTAAAAACGAACCTAGAGGTTGCACGGACATTGCTGGATGGTGTCTGAGAGCACCAACCAGTACAACCCAGAGAGGAATCCCTCTGGCCACCACAGGGCTGGGAGACTGTGGCTGTTGGGTGTCTGGATCAGATCTGGATCACAATCTGTGCAGGGTGGGCATGGAGACCCCCAGCAGCACCATCACAGCCCCCCAGAACATCTCCCTGCCTTATGTCTGCCCCGCTCATCCCTCGGCTCCGCTCCAGAGCTGCGTGTACCCACCCTTATCAGCTGGATGTGGTAGCCCTCATTTCCTCCCCTCAAACGAGCCCAACGAGCAGCCTGAGGTCTGGTTTATTCTGTTCTAAAAGCTCAGCCAGCCCTTTGCAGCCGCAGTGTGCAGAGCTTTGTGCTGCACAACGCAGGAATGTGGCTGCAAGGAGACCCAGGTGATGCTGCAGCATCTGCCCAGCCAAAAGCAGCTCCTGCCCTTGCAGGCTGGCACCTGGGAGAGGACCTGGGCCCAATTTGGGCAGGGAACACCCCTGCTTCCACTAACATCACTCAGAACAACCTAAATTCAGGTTTGCAGCCAGTGCTGTCTATATTAAAGATGAGAAGGAAGCACTGAAGCAGACACATTAGCCTCAAATAAATGAGGCTCAGGATGATGGAATCATGGAATGGTTTAAGCTAGGAAAGCTGTCTCAGATCATCGAGTCCTGCACTGCCAAGGCCACCCAAGTCCCTTCTTCACACCAACACATCTTCACAGATCTCACAGGGCTGGGTTGAACAGGGGACAGCCACACTCAGGGGCATGGGATGCACCAGGATAGAAGGATCCGGAGACACGACATCCAATGGGATATTGGCAGCAGGACATGCTGGGGTGGCAGAGACCAAGTCAGCGTCCCCTGGTACTGCTATGATGGCTACGGGAGTGTCCTCCAGCACACTGCAGAATCCTGCTCCCCCAGGCAGCTCCTGAGAGCCCTGCAGCCCCCTGGGCCTACAAGACACCTCCTCCCAGCAGCTCCAGAGCACTCGGGAGCGCTGCGGCAGCTCGGGGGTTACACATGCCACTGCTCGGGCTGCAGCTGCAGAGCAGATGTCTGGGGGGAACAAGGGATGGAAAGAGAGAGGAACAGAAACAAAGGGCCAGGTAGGTGAGGACCCTGATCCATCCTTAACTCCCCCACCTGCATCTCTGCAGCTGCTCTGACCCCAGAGGGAAAACAGAGAGGGCGAGATTGACCCACTGTGTTGGGAGCACACAGCAGCCCGCCACGTCTGAGGGGAAGCCCAGCAGGAACCTGGGGTTCCATCTCTGAAGAGGCAACGGCAAAGCAAGCTCAGGGCAGAGAGGGTGTCTGGCTCCAGCCTACCTGTGCACCACCCAGAGAAGGTCTGTCAGTGCCAGCAGAGCCACCAGCCACATCTTCTGGATCTGGGCTTGGGGTGAAGCTCCTGCCTTCTCTCTGGTGTTTGCTGAACCCAGAAAGAAAAATTCAGAAGAGAATCCCAGAACAGTTTGGGTTGGAAAGGACTTTAGAGTCATCTCATTCTGCCTGTCTGCATAGGCAGGGACACCTTCTGCTAGACCAGGTTGCTCCAAGCCCCATCCAACCTGACCTTGCACACTTCCAGGGATGAGGCATCCACACGGAGCAAGATGAAAATAGCTACTCAGATGCTGAAGAAAATTAATCTGTCTTGCCCATCCTGTAGTCCACCCTTTCTAAAATTGCACTGTTTTCCTGTTGACCATCCCATGGGTCTTACACGCATTTTGTTTGGACAAGTGGACGCCATCACTCTGAGGGCAGCCAGCGGTGCTGGAGTTTTGGCATCGCTGGACACGGCATCCATCACCCACCACAGGTACCAGCCAGGCTGCACCTCCCAGTGAGGAGGGATCACATCTCACGTTTCTTTACATGGACAACTGCGAAAGTCCAGTTTTCACCACCTGGAAGAGCATTAAACCCAGCATGGACTGAGGTCAATGTCCGGAGCACTGCAGGCTGGTGCTGCTTGCGGCACAGCACTCTCACCCCAGGCTGCACGAGACCCAACACCAGCCATCACCAAAGGCCAAGGAAGGCCAAGACAAAGGAAAACACCAACAGTTCTGCTAAAAAAGCAGAACCAGCAGCAGCTCTGGCTCTGCAGGGAACTCTCAGCTCCAATCACCCATTGGAGCATTTGTATCTCCCATGGATGTGACCTGCTGCAGCTGCTCTCCTGCTTCCCACGCCGGGGAACAACCCCCAGCTCCTACTGCTAAATCCAGGCACTAAAAAACAGTTACTTCTTTAATACACGAGGGATCTCCCTCCTACTTTTATGCATTTATTTAGCATAAACACATGTGTTACCAGAGGAACCCATGGAGCAGAATTCCCTCGTGGTCTTGTTGCAGCTTTTTCCATGTTGTCCAGAATCACAAACCCACCCCATTCCTGGCTGAAGAACGATCAGGCTCCAGCGGCCTTGGTGGGAGCCCTACACACCCCGAGGGACAGAAAGCCCAAACCAGGGCTGTCACACCCAGCCGATGGTCACAGTCACAGCCCTGGCATGGGCACAAGCCCTCGCAGGAAGGAACAGGCACTGAATTCCCAGCAGAGGCACAAAAGGTTACTTTAGGTCTCTCCTCTTCTTCCCTTCTTAAAGGCTGCAATACAGAAATAACCCCAAACCAAGCATTTCTCAGCTCTGCACAATAACCTGCCTCATCCCCCACCAGCCCCAGCTCTGGTTTATCGACCGGACCCTGCTGCCCGGGGGGGAGCACAAGTGCCTTCATCTGCTCCTTGCTAAAGTCCTGAAATCCCATCCCACATCAGGAAGATCTGCAAAATTCAGGAGTTTAACCCCAAGGAGTCCTGGATGTGCTGCCGCACACAAGCCCCCCCTCAGCCCATGGGAGATGCAGGCACAGAAACCCCGTCCACGTAGGGACCCCTCTGGGCACTCCTCCGGACACATCGAGGCATGGCTCAAACCCCGAGTTTCAAAATGCAGCCAAGCGACATTTCTGAGGGGAAAGCAGGTCTGTGTGCACTGGGGCAGGAATGTCACCAGCTCACAGTCTCTCCCATTGGGACTCCCTTGTGCTTCACCCCACACCCTCTGGCACTGCCTGGGCATTGCTCACCGCAGCTCCGGGGGCATTTCCATCCCCACCCCACAGCTCCAGAGCCCTTCTCATTCCTGCTCTCCTCCTTCTGTGTTTAAGTCAGTGAATTGGTGTCGGCAGGTGATGCCACATCCCACAGCACCCCTGGCCATGCCGGCTGCCGCCGTCACTGCCTGGCAGGAGCTGGGGTCGGGCTCACACAAAGGCATTTTGGCTCGGGCTCAGGAAACAATCGGAGATCGGGAGGAGCTGGCAAGCGGCGCTCCCCACGCTCCCACCGGCTTGGCTGGCTCTGGCAGAAATAAACCCAAATATTGCCGGGGCTGCAGGTCTGCTCTGCCTGCTGCACCTCCAGCTGGGAGCAGAGAGGAGAACGAAAAGCCCCGCGCGGTGTGACTGAGGCCAGCCCGGGCTCTGTCGCTGACATTGCCCCTCTCGTCCCTGCCCCGCACAGCCGCACCCCCGTGTCCCACCAGGGCACAGGGCTCCGTGCACGCCTCGCCGCAGCCCCGCTCCGGGCACACGCTCCCGCAGGGCGGCAGCTGCACAGCACTTCAGGGGAAAAAAAATGGTGAAAGAAATTCTGTTTTTCAAGAAAAGATAAAAAAAATCCCAACAATTTAACATCAACACAGGCGACACCTCTGAACCCTGCCCTCGCCCCGCTGCGAAAAAGCCAGAGCAAACCGCCCTGCTGCACAGGAAACACTGCTTCCAAGAAATTTCTAACAAGAAAAAAGGTCATTTTACAGCCTTTCCCACCTCCCCCGAGAGCGTTTGCTGGCTGGAGCTTCCCAATCCAAACACAGAGCTGGGACACGAGCAGACTCACCATGGCAGGAGCTGTTAATCCCGGCTTTGTTCATTGGAAACCGTGGATTAAATGCAGAAAAAAACATCAGCATGACCCCCAGTCTCCTTCATGCCCTCCTCGGCCACCCAGCACTGTCCACTGGCGGCAAGAGACCTTCGCACAGGCACCCCATGGCAGAGCTGCGATTCTCCCCCGCAGGGCTGTGCCGGGCTGAGCCGACGTGTCCCCGCTGCCCGGCAAACAGGACATCCCGGGCTGAGCGCCACGGCGGGGGTGGGAGCAGCGGGGAGGGCTCCATCCGGTACCGCTCCAGCGCCGCTCCAGCGCGGGCAGCCGGGACTATCCTGCCCAGCACGGGATCCCTGCCCAGCCAGGTGAGCTGCAGCTTCCCATTCCAACCGGAGCAATGAGGGCTGAGGGTAAAGCGTCCCGCAGGGCGGCATCCAGGCGCGGCGAACGGGGAGTTTGGCACTCACTGCCCGGCAAGGGAGGGAGGAGAGGGATGGACACCCCAAAACCTCCTCTCATCATCAGACATCAGCTACTCAAACCACTGGCCGTGAGCCCCAGCTGAGGCTCCTCTCGGCCGGCTGCTGGTAAACAGTGCCCAGCATATTCCGTGTGCCAGGGATGGGAAAACTGGAAGTCATCATAAATTTCCCAGTCCCCCAAGGTACCAAAGAGGATTAAAACTTCAAAAAGATGGTTCAGGGACAAGAACAGGAGCACCTGCAATCTGAGATATCCAGACTGAATCACCCAATTCCCTACAAATTTCCAGTTTGTGCTCAGCCCAGTGTGCTCCACCTGCCCTGGGAATGCTTCTTCCCCATGCAGCAGGACTCGGCTCACCTCTCACCCAGAGCAGAGGGGTCAGAACGGCACAAGCAAGAAGCTGTGGTTGACACAGGATGAGCCTCCGCAATGAAAGCCACATTCCCTGTGGCTGCACTTCCCAAACCGGTGCTTGGCACAAATCCTTCCCAGAATGAGCTGTGAGACCGACCCCCAGCTGAGCATCATCTCACCTTGCTTCTGATTCCCAGTGAGAAACACGATCGGTGTCTCATTCCTACCCAGGGATATGGCACTGGAAAACATCCCGCCCGCCCCTCAGCTCACACCTGGCAGGTCAGACTCTGCAGACCCAAGACCCAGGGAACCAGGAGAGACCCTGGCCCCTCCAAACCACGTTTTCCCATCACAGCAGCGATGGAAGCTCAGGTAACACACCCAATATCACCCCAAAAATGTGGGGGTCAGTGAAACCTGCAGACAGGGGTGGAAACACACAGCAGGGGCATGAGGTTTAGGGATGTAATCGAGTCAAACATGATCTACCTCATTCTTTTCTCCCCTTTCACCCAGCTGGAAGGAGACTTTGTTGGGGCTGGAGTTGAAGCTCAAGGCTTCCCATTCTTTATGGAGCCAATATGAGATGCCAGGACAGCTGGACAACGGCATTTTGAAGGAGTCTTAAAGGATGTCACAGTTTTTCAGAGACACAAAGGAACATTAAAAAAAAAATACAGAAGTCTCTTTGCCAGGAATGTGGGGAATGTCAGGGAATATTATAAAACAAAAAGCTGGCCTCAAGCGATGTTAGAGACTCTTGTGCTGGCCTGACAGTCAAGATGCTGAATCCCAATGGAAGACCAATCATGGGAATGGCAGAGTCAGCTTACACAGTTCCATCTGCCTGCCTCCCACCAGAGAATCCAGCACAGCCAGCTCTGCCAGCCATCCCTGCGCCCCTTCCCACAGACAAGCCCACCCTGCGCCCAGGTATAGACCAAAACAGGGCCCTTCATGCAAAAAACAGCATTTCTGAGGAGCCAAGGTAAGCAACGCCTTGCAGGACACAGTGGAGAGTCATGGATCAGGAAAGATCCAGTGATGCACCAAGGGATCTGGGCTGCTCCATGGCCAAAAGACAGTCCCAAATCCCAGACCTTTGCTGTAAGCCAGGAGTGACTCTTCCCAGAGATGGTTCAAACAACTCTTCTTCAGTTCAGTTCATTTACTGAGCACTTCCTGGCCTTCCAAGGGATTTACAGTCACAGGAGCTCACACCCCTGGCACAGCTATTCCAGCTCACAGGAAGTTATGACGCTGAACACACCGGAGCCAGAGTGGTGGCTGCCGACAGCAGGGTCAGGAGCAGAGAAACAGCTCCCGGGGTCAGGCCAAGGAGAAGCCCAGGGGTCAGCAGGCAGCAGGAAACCCCAGTTCCACAGACCTACCGCTTGCAGTAGGAAACAGAGGCCAGTTACTGGCAGAGCAGCACCTTTGGCAGGAATGGGCATGTTTGTTCCAGCTTCCCTTCCATGTGAAAGCCCCTCTGTAAGGAAAGGATTTGTCACAGCAAGACCAGCTTGGGGTTTTCTCATCTGGCTCTGACAGCACAACAGCCTCACTGGTGCTCACAGCCAGACATGGTGAGGATGGGGCTGCTCGTGGGTGACAGATCCCCTCCTGAGGGTGGGCTGATGCCAGGACTGGCAAAGGCTCCAGCCCGTGTTCAGTGCTTCCCAGAGGTGATGCTAGGAACACTTTGCCCTAAAGACAGTCATTCTGGAATACCCACTGCGATCACACAGGGAGGAAGCTCCCCAGCCAAACCCCCAGCATAGCAGCTGTGCATGGCGGGGAGCCGTCCCCAGCAGCCGGTGCTGAGTCCTTCAGACCAACACTCTCAAATGCTCATCTTTCCCCAGGCAAGCGCTCCTTTCCAGTCCCAGCAGTGTGCAGCAGTTGCCCCGCTGGGGGAGGGCCTCAGCAAAGCTCTTCCCCAGTGCTGCTGGCTGACGTGTTTGTGGTCAATCTGTCAGCTCACACCCTTCTAGAACTTTGTCCGTCTATTTTTATGACCACTAATTTTTGACTCTCATACGAGTTTTCAGAAGGCACCTAAAGCCCAGCATACCTCAGCAACCTCAGCATCTTTGGGGACGAGCAGCACCTGCTCCCAGCCCCTACAGCCACTCCAGCCTCATGCAAGACAAGCCTATACCTTGCTTTTGCCCAAAACCCCCAATCTCAGTGCCTGGACGCATGGCTGCTCACCCAACACCACCTCACTGAGCCGCAGCCGTGCGCAGATGGCCGGCCATGCTCCACTGCCCTGCCCGGCACGTGACAGGTGACACTGACCCGCCACTGCTGCACAAGGACTCGCCGCTCTTCCCGCCGGCTGCTCACCGAGTGTTTCATTCCCACCTGCCCACGGGACTGTGAAGTGTGACAAGGTCCCTCGAGGCTGAGAGCACCGAGCGGGGCTGCAGGAGCTGATCTTTGCTCTCCCAGGTCTCCAGAGCATTCCCAGAGAGAGATGTGGGATACGGCATCTCCTCGCATTTCCACTGCAAAATACCCCTGTGCCCGTCCCCACCCATGAGATGAGCTGAAGGGGAGCAGTGCTGGAAAAACAGGGAAAGCACTGACAAAGTCACCGGGGCACCACTCAGTGCCATGATGGGCAGAGGAGACCAGCCAAGAAATACAAATGCTCAATAATCCATGAAACCCAGTCTTACACAACATCCTCCAAGCTGACAGGAGCCCTTCACGGCTCAGCCCCTGCTCAAGGAGCAGCACAAACCACTTGAGAGCAGGTAAATCCCAGGTGAAGCAGCCAGGCAGGTGATTGGCTCTGCCAGCACAGCCAGAGAACAGCACAAGGACAGCCAAGACCTCTGTGGGCGCTGGCAGTAAGGAGAGACTGGGATCGCTGAGGATTCGGGTTCCATCCCAAGCCAGCACTGAGCACTCAGGGGGAATGTGGCCCTGCTAAGACAGAAGTTCTTAACTCACAACGTTGAGAGACCTTGTAAACCACTGATAAAATATTAGTGAACCTTATCAAACGTCGATCATTGAGACTCCTGACTTAGCTATCTCTGCCTTCTCCAACCGCTGCAGCCAAAGAAACAGAGACACGAGATTCAGGCTCATTCCCCAGGACCCTGCCTGGGGGACCCCAGCCCAACCCTCAGAGCAAACACTGACACCTCAAAGCAGGAGGGGAGCAGGGGCTGAGGTGGGGGCGGCCACGGCACAGCAAAGTGAGTTTGCTTTGCTGAGGAGGGCAGGAAGGAAAAGCGTCAAATCACTGAGCTCAGCCAAGGGCCCGGCGCTGCTTCCGGCCACAGTTCTGCAGAACTTCATTAATGAGACAACAGCTGCAGCTCCCCAGCCTGCAACAGCGTTCACAGAAACAAAAAGTTAATGAAAAAACAATCCCTGCTGCTCAAGCAGGTGGGAAAGCCATGGAGAGCAGGAGCAGAGAGGCACCCTCACAGTGTGGCTGCAGTGGGATGGCCGTGCCCGAGCTCCAGGGACAGCGTGATCCCCATCACGGCTTCCACAGTCAGAGGAAGAGATCTGGGCACACCCAGCTCCTCTCAAAGCAGTCTCTGCCGGTGGGGAAGGTGACCCACCCAAAACTCGCCAGGTCCCAGCCTGCTCCTGCTGCACCTCCCTGTGCCCAGGATCCTGCAGCCACCCAGAGCCGGCTGGAGCCACAGCTGCCAGACACTCACCCAAGGTCAGGCTGACAGCGGCCGCGTGCCCAGGGCGGAACGTGAAGCACAAAGCTCCAGGCCACCAACAAACTCTGACTGTCACCTCTTCTTCAATCCCATGCCACATTCCTGTCACCACCACAGGGATCACGGAATCATAGAATCTTGGAATTATAGGATGGTTTGGGTTGGAAGGGACCTTTAAGCTCATCCGGTTCCACCCCTTGCCATAGGCAGAGACACCTTCCACCAGACCACGTTGCTCCAAACCTCATCCAACCTTGGACACTTCCAGGAACAGGGCAGCCACAGCTTCTCTGGGCAACCTGTGCCAGGGCCTCACCACCCTCACAGGAAAAAATTTCTCCCAGTGCCTCAGCAGCATCTGAGGGTCATCTCTGAACCCTCTCTTTGCATTTAAACACTCAAAAAAAATTAAAATTAAAAATGCGTGCTGCTTCTTATGTGCTGGGAACTGTCCTCACCACACCAACCAGCACCACCTCGTTTTATTTACCTCCTCTTCCCTGCCTCCTGCCATGCAGACACTGTGCATCAAGCCAGCGCTACCTCTGTGCCTGGCCCAGCACACACCGATCCCAGTTTGCAGGTGATGTTTGCAGCCAACACGCTGCAGCTCGCTGCCATTAACCTGAGGCAGCCCCCAAGGAGCCCCCCAGGTGCTTTCAGAGGCTGCCTACAGAGCACCAGTGCTCCCAGTCCAGCCATTCCATGGCCGGGACCACCACTCCTCGGGCTGCTGGAGCGGAGTGACACCCCAGCGCTGCCGGGGCCAGGAGCCAAGGCGAAACAATGGGAACCATTTACAGGGCAGGAAGCTGCATCTGCTGGATGAAACGCTATCTTCAAACAAGACGTGTTTGGATAACTCCAGTTTCATAACTCGCCTCTTCCGATGTTAGGAAATCACGGTAATAAAAAGAAAACAAAATGGGGGGGAAGAAACTTGGCACGGGGAACATCGGGGAACAGCTCAAGCCCCCGTGCTGCCTGGGGGAGCCCAGCCTGTGGTACCAGGGTCTGGCTGCAACCCCTGCCCCAGGATCAAGGTCTGATCAGATATCCTCGGGGAAAGAGTTAAATCTGCTCTACAGACCCCAGGGGCACAGCGAATGTTGATGATCTGGTGCACTACCACGTTGTCTTGTTTGCCTTTTCACTGGAAATCAAAGCCATCCTCGGAGAGGGAAAGCGGCCACACCAAGCACAGGATATGGGGTCCAGCAGCTCTTATCTTCATCATCTTAAAGATAATGGAAGGGATAGTCTGAAAGCCCCCGTGACACCCCATGGATGCCAGCTCAGCCCCACTACGGTGGCAGCAGCTCTGCCAGGGCACACGTGGGACCCCTCAGGACCCTGCTCCTCACGCTGCTGTGACAGCCGGCCCAGCCCGCGCCTCCTGCAGCTGCCACCTCCACAATTCGGGACAAGGAGCCAAAAGCTGAGGTCACCCGGCTCGGCCACAGACCCTCCCCAGCACCCACCTCCTCTCCCCACCCTCCCCAGGCCAAATATAAACTTGCTTACAGGAAATGCCTTAAAGAAAAGGCACCTCCCTGCGTCCCAAAGAATGCCCAGAAAATAAACTGTCTCTGGACATGAAGGAAATGGCTTCTTTTTTTTTTTTTTTTAAATCACACTGCAAAGCAGCTTTAACCCCTTCAGTCCCTGCTGCAAATGCAGCCCCCATGTGCCTCAGGCCTTAGGGAATTTCAAGGTGTCTGGACTCTGGATTGGTGACGTGAGAGGAACCTCTTGCCAGAGGCCACCTGTGGCATCACCAGATCCTGAAAAAAATGCCACAAAATCCAGAATCCAAACATAAAACCTCTGTCTGGCAAGAAAAGCACGGGACCCTCAAAAGGGGCTCATAGCTGGGGACCCACTCCTGATTTCACAAAAGCTCTGGCTCCATTCCCAGAGCCATGGGGCAGAGCAGGAACTCGCACAGCTGCTGGCATTGCTGGAGGTCCTGCATTGCAGCCAGGGGAGCCAGGGGGCTGCACCTGCGCTCCCCTCCCCATCCTGATCCCTTCTTCAAGGGGCTGGAGTGGGGTGTGTCAGTCGCTGTCCTCACCAAGGGTCCCTCAGGGGGTGTGCTGAGATCTCCAGTCACTGGAAATGCGATTTCCTGGGTTCCTGCGGGGCAGGGATGGGGTACCCCAGTGATGCAGCCCCCACTGCAACTCCTGCCCTGTGCCAGCCCAGCACTGCAGCTGCTCCAGCCCAGCAGGGACACACGTGGAGGCTTAGAAAGCACAAACACTGCCTTCACATCAGCGTCCTGACACAAGGCACAAGAAAGCAAAAAGAGAAGAAATACAGGAAATGCAGGATGCAGAGAAGCAGCTGCCTCAAACAGTCAGTCAAGGACAGACCAAAGCCAGTGTGAAGGGGAGAGAGTGACTCTTCCCCGTCACTCCGCCATGGGACAGGACAATAAATAAATAAATAAGGTCAGTGCCAGGACCTGGCGGTGTTGCCATGCACTCACAGGTCACAGCCACAGAGAGGGTGATTCCATTCTCTCTCTCCAGAGGAGGACACTGAGGCAGGAGCAAGGCCAAGGGCACAGCCAAAGCACTCCCTGTGTCACCAGCCCCTCTCAAAGTCCTCTTAGTAACCAAGCACTTGGGGCTCTCAGCCTCGGAGGCACGATATGGTTTGATCCAATTCAGCTGCTGCTGAAAAACGTCTCCAGTGCCTGCTGTGGTTTGGAATTTCTCAGCGCAGCAGTGGCGCTGGAAGAGTTGTGTGGAGGTGTGAGGCCAGGCGTGGGAAAGGGAAGTGTGGGGTCAGCTGCCACTTGGCTGGGAAGTAAATGCACGTCCAGAGCAGCAGCCAGGGCTCAGGGTTCAGCAGGAGATCACCTGCCTGGAGAAGAGAGGTAATTTCTGCCCTGTCCCTGATTTTTCACTGTGTATGCCCATTATTTTTAGCTGGGGGGGAATCACTGCTTCCTACACCCTTGCTGCTCCCAAAACAGCAGCACCACAGCTCCCAGGATTTCATCCCAGGAGAAATCACTCAGCCACAGTCCATGTGTGGCCCCCAGTGTGTCTGTGCCCAGAGGGCTCATGCCAGTGAGCATCCCATCCTGGGATTTGCTCAGGAAGGTGTCCAGAAGCCGTGGGGCAACCCTCTGGAAAAATAGAGCTGGAACACCACCCCTGGCTGCCCAGACATCCTGCTCTTTCCCAATGACACTGATGAAACGAGGCCAAGTGCACTCTGCGTCACCACTGTGGGCACCGTCCCACAGCCTTGTGACACCTCTGCCCGCCCCTGCCCAGGGTCAGTTCCAGTTTCAGCAGGAGCAGCAGAGGGAACCGGCTGCCAGCCAAACCTCTCACACCCTGCAGAGCAAACCCCCACCCACAGCCTCAGAACCACCCCTGCCCCCAGCCTGGCCCACTGCCCCAGCCCAGCCTTCAGCACTGGCAGCAAAGCCTCCTCCTCTTCACTCATTTTCCTTTTTTCTTTTTTCCTTTAAATGCCAGCTTTCTTGTCCCCTCCACCTGCAGGACAGGAAATCCCCCAGCTCACCCACACTGGGGCGCAGGGGCACCTTGGGCTCAGCGCCAGGGTGCCCTGGGAGAAGCCACCAGCTCCTGCTCCCACTTAATGGGACCAAGCCTTGTCTGCAGCACCCATGGAAATCCAGATGTTCACCCCAGGGACCACGCCAGAAGCCAGGTGTCCCAGTACTTATCCTGACCACCCCATCAGCCTCATTTCTCCTGTAGCCCCCGGGCTGTGACACTACATCCCTGCTGGGGTTCCATGTGCCTCTAGTGCAATGGGTAGGAGCTGGCTGAGCCCCTGGGGAAGGGGCCCTGAGCTGTTGAAGCTGTTCCCAGCACCAGCCGTTAACGTTTACTCTGCCTGTAACTGGCACGGGGTGACAAGTGCCCTGTGCTGATAAGGGCTCTGCAAACAGCAGGGCCAGCGCCCACGTGGCACGGGGACCTGTCAATGATTAACCCAGCAGCAGCAGGGGACAGCAGCAGGATGGCGACACGGCCACCCATGGGTGTCACAGCTCCCGGAGAGAGGGGACACATGGGGACCCACTAGGAGCTACATCCCATGGGATCAGGGTCAGTACCTCGGGGGGAGCATCGGGCAGAGGGTGACAAGCATGGAACGGGGCAGAGTGAGGCCGGCACAGCTCCACACTGACAACGATCCTCATGCAGAACATGCAGGTAACGTGCTCAGTGAATCAGAAAGCAAACAGACAACAAAAATCCACAAGCCATCACCTTTCGGCACCAGAAAAATATCCTCTTACTGGAAATGTAGGGACAGACCCTGTCTCTTTAAATCCCCACGCCCAGCCCCGCAGCCTGGAAAGGTTCACATGTTCCCGAGGTGCCTCTCCACATGGCAGGAACCAAAGGGCCATTGCAGCTCAATCATTAACCGTGTGGAGACCCCCGGCCTTGCTGGAATGTGCCGCCGCTGCTGGTCCCCTCCGGAGCTCTGCTCAAAGGTTCACAGGCGCTCCTCTGCCCTGGCCACCAGCCCCTGGTGGCTCCGGCTGCTTTCCAGCACAGCTTTCCTCCAGTGCTGAATCCCACTGAACACCTCTGTCACACGTCTCAGAAGGGCTGGAACAGCATGTGCAAGAAGGGAAGTTGAGAAACAAGAAACCCCAACTTCTAGGAAGACGTTGCCATGCTAAGGTCACCTGGGACATGGTTTGGGGAGCTGCTACTCCCCTTGGAATACTGTTGCTGCTGCGGCAGGACCGGCATGGGCATGGCATGGGATGGGAAGACTGGCAGGAGCAGTAGCATCCCAGCTTTTACAGCCCCCACGCCACTTCTGAAGCTTTTAATGTGCACAAAACCAGCTCAGCTTTCATCCCTGGGCTCCGGCAATCCTTGTCACCAAATCCAATGGGCAGAGGGATGGAGCAACATCTCTGCTATGGGGGTGGAGGCAGCGAAGGAGACCCTATCTTAGGGGATGCTCTGCTGGGCCAGGGAGATGAGCCCTGGCATGGGGCAGGAGTCCCACGACACCACAGGACCCCTCCAGCTTCCCATGCATCAGGGCCACAGCAACCACTCCAAAGGCATTCCCTGCCCCGCAGCCCCACTGCCAGCACCTGCGTAAATTTGGGCATTAAACTCCCACAGACACCAAATGAAAAATCCCTTCCAAAGCCACACTGAGGACTAAAGCAAATCCCAAACCCCTGCAACAGGCAAACCGCCTCAGGTTTTTCACGGGGTGGTCAGTTGAAGGAAGGAGACTCAGTTCTTCTCTCTAATGGCAGTGATTTACCCTCAGCACCGCCTGCCAACTTCCCAGCTTGGTCCTTCTGCCCAAAGTCATGCAGCAACCTCAGCATGCCCTCAGGGAAAGGGCGACCTTTCGTTCCCCGCTCACTTCAATTGACTTTGAGAACCTTCAAATCTTTTTGAAATTAGTACAAAACTAAAGGGAAGTACTGACGTGCCCTTGGGCACAACCACATTTTGTTCTTTTACGAAACTGAACCGCTGGCAGCCTGTCCTGTGAACACGCTGGGGTTTGGGCATTGGAGGCGATGCAGACAAGGAATGCTCAACGGAAGCATGGCTGGATTTATGCAGTCTTTTATCAGAAAAGGATTGCTTGGAGGAAGTGCGAGCACATGGCACGAACGTGAGCTGCTCCTCAGAAGCAGATTTGATACCTGCTCTGCACTGGGACTTTGTGTTTTGTCACATACAGAAAATATTGACAAGCTTTCAGGATAAGGGTGGGAGCTGATTTTTCACCTGCAAGAATGGAGGGAGACTGATGGGATCTGAGCTGATCCGTGGCCCCTGCTCCTGTTGGCACACGCATGCTGAGAGTGGTGAGGGGTGGCTGCACAGCCACCGCCCTAGCTGCACTTTGGTGAGAATGCAAACAGAAAAAGGCACAGCAATCAGTAAGAGTTCACGTATGCAAGTGGAAAAGAGCATGGGTTTCTGCCAATAACTCACGATTGGTACTCCAACACCCTGAGACTGTACAAAGGTCTTTAAGTAGAAGAGGCTCTGCTGCCCTCGGCACACAGAGTGTTCCAGAACAAAAACCACAAATCCAAATGCACAAAGAGCTGGTGTTTGAGCTCGGCACGATCAAACAGTGCCCGAGGAAGCAACCTCTCACCTTGGCAAAACGCTTCTCCAGAGTCACAATGGGTCACAATGTGATGAATGACACACACACAGCAAACCCATCCATCCCTACCAGCGACAAAGGGCTCCAAAGGAGTCAATCCGCTGGAAACACGTGCCCATGGCACTGAGAGCCAGGACATAGAGTCCAGCCTCCCCCACTGCAGTGAGAGGGCCTGGGGTCTCCTGATGTCAGCACGGTTTTCCCAAGAACTCACTGACTCTCTCAGACAGATGGCAAATCTATGTTTTCCCAGCCACCGGATTAGTCCTCACTAGTCCCAGGTAGAGGAGGTGAGGAGGAGCCCTGGGAAAAGCCAGGTGGCCCAAACCCCACATTCCTCCTGAACCCTGCCAGCAGCACATGGGTCAGCACAGCAGAGCCAGGGACTGAACGTGCCAAACCCGAATCCGGCTGCTCCACTGGCAGCAGCAGATCCTCACCCCACACACTGCCGTGACCCAGCCTGGGAATGACAGAGGGGGATCCAGTTCCTGCATGAGGCTGTCAGGAGCTGTGCAGCGGCTCCAAGCTTCTCATCCTCCCCGGCTGCAGCAACAGCCGCCTCGTACAGGCACCGTGTCCGTCCACACGCAGACACCGGCGCCGGAGCACACCCATCCCACCTGGCGGCATTCCAGTGCTGCTGGAGGCCACAGGGCCGAGCAGCGTTCTCTGGAGCCACAGGTGAATCACAGAAACAGCCAGCTTAGAAAAGCCCTCTGAGACCACCAAGCCCAGCTGTTCCCCCAGCATTGCCAAGGCCACCACTGACCCACATCCCCAAGTGCCACATCTACACAGCTGTTAAACCCCTCCAGAGACAGTGACTCCACTGCCTTGGGCAGCCTGTGCCAGGGCTGGACAGTCCTTTCAGGGAAGAAATTGCTCCTAATATCCAACTAAACCTCCCCTTGCACTACCTGAGGCCACTGTATCTTTCCGTCTTCTCGTGTCTACTTACTCCATTACACACAGAGCTGTAAGTTGATTTCAGGAAAGGATTCTGTCATGCGTGTGCAACGTTCAGAGCACAGCGCAGCCCGAGCCAAGGGGCAAAGCCAGGAGGTTTCACAGATTGCTGGATACTCTCTTCTGAAACCCACCTCCTCCTCTCCCCTCACACGCCGCATCCAACGCAGGTTCCCGATTTACCTTCAGGCTGTGCCCCGTCCAGCCGCACTCTCGGGGGACCTGTCGAGGGACGGGGACGAGAAGGGGGTCTGATAGAGGGTGCAGAGGGGGATCCCGGCGCCCGGGCCGCCGCGGGCAGCGGGCGGGCTCGGGCAATGCCAGCCGACGCCGCGGCTGTTGTCGGTGTGAGCGCGGCCGCGGCAGGTGCGGGGCTGTGCTGCGGGGAGCGCCCGGGACCCGCCCCCCATCCCCGGGACCCGCCCCAGAGTGCCGGGATCCACNTGTTCACCTGGAGAAGCTCCAGGGAGACCTCAGAGCCCCCGACAATGCCCAAAGGGGCTCCAGGAGAGCTGGAGAGGGACTTGGGACAAGGGATGGAGGGACAGAACAAGGAGGAATTGCTTCTCACTGAAAAGCAGAAGGGTTAGGTGGGATATTGGGGTGTAAATCTTCCCTGTGAGGGTGGGGAGGCCCTGGCACAGGGTACCCACAGAAGCTGTGGCTGCCCCTGAAACCCTGGAAGTGTCCAAGGCCAGATTGGATGGAACTCGGAGTAACCTGGGATAGTGGAAGGTGTCCCTCTATGGCAGAGGTTGGAATGAGAT
Organism: Dasyornis broadbenti; assembly: GCA_013397935.1. NCBI lineage: Eukaryota > Metazoa > Chordata > Aves > Passeriformes > Dasyornithidae > Dasyornis > Dasyornis broadbenti. Next base: position 479,139 of record VZRN01005007.1, on the reverse strand, counting down.
GAACTTTAAAGTCCCTTCCTACTGAAAACATTCTGTGATTCTGTGACATATGTAGAACCCAGTGCAACCCCAAACTCCATCTGTGTCCCACACTGCCCCAGGCCCCCGTCCCCCTCCAGCTCAGCCATCCCCCTCCTTCCAGTCCAGACCGGCAGCAGCAACTGCAGGGCCTGGCCTGGGCCGTGGGCTGGGGACAGGGACACCAACAGCTGCCACCTCCCTGCGGGGCTGAGCACCCACGGGAATCCCTCAGGGATCCCTTTGTTCCCCCCACAAAGAGGCTCCCCAGGACAATTTCTGGACAGACACCCGGCTGTCCCCAGCTCTCCCTGTCCCTCAGACCAGAGGATGGAACAGCTGGGGTAAAAGCCACAGCGAGGCATTGAGGGGAGCAGTGGGGCTCCTCTCAGGGACTCATGACCCCAAAAATCCCCTGGCACTGCTCTGTAGTTACCAGTCCAACAGCACAGGGTGAGGAGGACCTTCTTCATGGCACACAGACCTCACAGCCTGGCTCTGGACCAGACTCCTGTCACACCAGAGGGGAGAAGCCACAGGTGATTTAGAGGATAAGGGAGAAGAAGGGAAATGAGGTTCAGAATAGAGGGCTAAGAGGGAGAAACAGTGTTTAAAGTGGATTTGAAGGAGAAATTTTTTGTGAACAATGAGAGGTGAAAGGGCTGGAAGTCAGGAAGCACCAGCCCAAACATGGAGGGAGAGGCAGAGGAGGCAGAGGGTGAGATGAAGGCAACAGGACTCCAAGCAGGAGGCCTGAGGGAAGCACCGGGCACAGACACAGGGCAAGGAGAGGCAGGCAGCAATCTGGGGGTGGGATGACCAGAAAAGCAGGAGAGAGACCAGGTACATCGCAGGGATGGCAGAAACCAGCTTCCCTCTGGAAATCACTGCCTGGAGGGATGCCCAAGCTCCCAACATGGGAGAATCAAGTTTAAAAACAGGATTTTCCCCCATTGTTTTCATAGTCTGAGAGGCACATCTCCTTCCTTCCTTCCCAAGCTCCTGACTCTCCTCCCACCAACCTCCGTCTTGCCTCTGCCCTGCCGCAGCCCCCCCTGCCCTGGCCCTCACCACGGAGGGAAGGGGCTCCAGCACAGGCTGCTCAATGCGGCCCTTGTTGGCTACAAAGTCCTCCCGCAGCTCTGTGCGTGAGAGCCCCTCACCAGCTGGAGCCCAGGGGCGGGCAGGGGGTGGCAGAGGGGTGACAGCAGGCAGCCGGTGCCCCCCCCCATCCTTCAGGGTCAGCCCCATCGAAGGGAGCAGCTGTTGATCGGGGGGGATCACTGGAAGGTCACTCGAGCGAGGAGTGAAGGGCTGTGAGCGCCCGCGGGCAGAGGAGGGGTCAGGGGGATCTGGGTGTCAGGACCCAGCCGAGCCTTGACCCCCACAAGTCCCAGCCCCTCCACAGACCAGCTCCCTGGCTTATGGGGAGGGGACAAAAAGGGACAGAGGGGGAGCAAAGCCTCTGGAAATATGATAGGTGCAGAGCCTTGGGGTGCTGACCGATCGCCAAGCCGGCACCCCGGGAACATCCGGGATGGCTGTTCCACTCGGGTGGTCCCAGCACGGTGACAGCCACTGGAAAAGCGCCGGGCTCAGAGATTTCAAGCATTTTTCCGCTCGTTCCTCGCATGAAGCAGGAATAGGGAGGGTGTGGAGTCAGAGAGCAGGAAATCTCGCGGAGACGCTGAGCTGGAAAGCGGCGGCGGCGGGGGCAGAGCGGGGCGGCCGCTCCCAGGCGGGGCCGCGGCTCCCGGGGCTCCCCACGGCCCAGCAGGACACGGTGCCCTCTGCTGCCCCGCGCACATGAAACCCCCTGGAGGAGTCACAGCGAGGAAAAGGCGTAAAAAAGGGATAAAAAACTTCTCTGAACCCGCGGGAAAAGCACCTTCGCTCCAGCTGAGAACGCCCCACAAAAAGGGAACCCACACACCCCCGGTGGACACATTCTGCACCACCGCGCCACGGCCACTTCACTGCTGCTCTTTTCCAACAACCGAAATAAACAAAGCGGGGAAAAAACGAGTTACAGTTTTCTTTCAGGTATAAAAATAAAAACAGAGCCCAGAAACGCACCCAGGGGTGATGGGGTGTGGGGCATGTGTGTCACACACAGCTACCAGGGGACTCCTGCTCTGCTCTTGCATTACCCATGGCTCCTACTTTTCCACTGCTGTGGATGGAGAACAGGAGAAACTCGTGTTATTTTCACACGAAGGGTGTCACCCCCTGGCAGAGCTGGCCCAGCCTGTACTGGCACCCTTGCCCACCTTGGGGTGCCCCATTTATCTCTCTGTCCAGCTCCCCTAGTGCAGAATACTTGCTGGCTTTTCCCAATCCCCAACCCTAAAAGCAGTGCCCAGGCACTGCCACCACTGCCACTGCAGCCCTTCCAACCTCTGGGCACCCAGCAAATCTCACAGGGCATCCCCAACACCCATGCAAGCAATGAATCTGCAGCACAGAGAGCCCAGAAACCACCTCTGCCCCATCCACCTGGAGCTTCCAGGACGACAGGGAAGCTTCAGCATTGAGCCTCACACCAGCGGGAAGTGAGCAAACGAGCTCCAGCCAGGAGGAGGAGGATGGCTTCAATATCCTTCATGAGAGGAAAATCAGGGGAAAGAGGTCGACTGGTACACCCGAAATGGCAGCTGGAGCCGTGTCGGCAGCTGCATGAGCACAGCAGGCAGGATCTCAGCAGTGCTGAATTCCCCGGCTTCCAAAGGAGGAGGGCGAGAGGGAGAAAAAGAGAAGCTCAGAGACACACACAACAGCATCATTCATGGGAGCCTGGTTTGTGCAACAAGGGTCCTGTGTCTGGCTCGGAGCTCCGGGCAATTAAAACAGCAGCCACAGATCTCAGAGAAACAGCAGGAATTTATCCGAGGAATCTGGATTATGTGGCCACTGTTGAAGCAGAGCAGAAAGCCCCCAGCTCCTGGAAGGCGAAATGCTGGCGAGTGATGAGCAACCAGCTCCATTATCCAACCGTTCCTGCCTCACTCACTGGAGTCAGAGCCTCCTCTCACCACATCGGGCGTGGGGGGATTACTGCTGCTGGTCCTGCCTCCATACAGTCCCACCAAGGGGAGGGTGAGGACCCTGGTCCCCAGTCCACACGTGGACCCGCCTGCAGCAGGCAGAGGCAATGTCATTGTGCCCGCAATCGAGGGCAAGAGGGGCTCGGTGCTGCAGGGCTGCTCGGGGGGCTTGTGGCAAACTAAGCAGTCTGGGGTCCCAGAGATAAGGGCGGCACTTTGCAAGCCTAGGAATATGGTTTTCTGTTCTGGTCCATCCTTGGAAGCACGCACGGGGTTGCCAGCACATGTGAAAAGAGACAGGATGCTGAGCAATCTCTTGAAAATCTTGCTGGCATGGCTGGCTCCTGGGAGCAACCACAGACCTTCCGGGAGACCCCAGAGAGGATCCGTGTGCTCCCTGCTCTCACGTGGATGATCCCAAAACAACCTCCTGCTGCCTCTGTCTCCTGACCTGTGGGGCCAACAGCCCGTGGCCACAACTCGCCCTCTGCGCCAGCACTGAGCCCGGCAATGTCACTGGCATGGGGTCTGGCAGCACGAGCTCTGCAGAGCACTCTACTTCCCCGTCGCCTACGACAAACTTAGCTGATCTTCTCATCCCTGAGGAATAACCCCTGTCCACCCAGCATGTTTTGGTTCATTCCTAAAGGGATCATTTATCAGCAGAAGGAATGAGTCTCCAACATGAGTCTTGGGGCAGGTATGAGGTGGAATTGTCCACTGAGCATCGCAGCTGATGGAGAAACCAGCCAGCAGCAGTTCCTCCTTCACACAACCCAAAATAAATGGCTTTCAAGATCATTACCCACACCCTGTTATCACAGGCATCTTTACAAGCCACATCAAACCAGGTTTAGCGCTGGAGCTCCGAATGAACAAAAACTCCTCAAGCATTTTCACAGCCTTGACACGATGACTGATACGAGCATCATTAATACATTATCAAACACCAAAAAATGCTCTTTTTTTGGATGAAAAGTGGAAGTTCTTTTCACCTGACGCACCCTCGGGCGGGTGATCTGCTTAACCAGTCGGCTCAGGACAGTCCCCCCTTGTCTTTGTGACCGGGGCCACTCAGACACGACAGACAGGAGGGCACAGCCCAGAACACCACCAAAATCCCTCGGGTGGGGAAGCAAAGCAGAGCCCGAGCCCCTCAGCCACGTCCCTGCCCGCGCTCTGCCCTTTGCACCCACCGCACGGAGCCCACCCCGCGCCAGCCGCCTGTCGCTCTCCTCGCTGCACAGCAAACGCCACATCCTCGCTCTCGGCGCTGCCCCGCACGGGGCTTGCCCCCCGCAGCCTCGGGCCCCGCACTCACCTGCCCGCCCGCGCCGTCCCCCCGCGCAAGGAGCCGCGGCCGCCGCGCGGAGGAGCCGCAGCCCCAGGGAGCGCCCGGAGCTCCGGAGAGGAGCCGCGACCCCGGCCCTGGCCCGGCGACCCATCGTGCGCTCCGGCGGGACGGGCGAGAGGGCCGGCTCCTCCCCCGCCGGGGTGCCGGCACGGGACCGGGGCCGCTCCCGAGGAGCGCCCGCTCCCCTTCCGCCCGTTCCCCGCACCCCCGGCGGAGCCTCCCGGCCGCGCCTCCGGCCGAGGAAGCCGCTCGCACCGGGGGACGCTCCCGCCCGGCTACCGCGCTCCCCGCGCCGGGTACCGTAGCATCCCCGGACGCGCTGCCTGGGACCCCGTTCAGCCCCTGCCCCCGGGGTCAGTCATCACCAGGGGCCAAGGTGAAGGTGATGCTGAGCCACATGTTCCATCTGCATCCTCCTAAAACTCAGTGACCCCCGCTCCGGTGCCACACCCGGTCCGCTCCCGCGCTCACTCCCGCCTCCACTCCGGGGGCGGGTGGGTGTTCAAAGCCCTGCGGACGCGCCAGGCACGGCTCAGGGGCTCTTCATTAAGAGGAGAAGGAATTAACGTGATCAGACTGGCCTGCCAACACCTCACACTTTTTCCCCATCTGACCTCTCAGCCTTTGAAAACAAACTCCCGTGAGCATGACGCAGCCCAGGAGGCTCTCGCAGCCCCGTGCCTGCTCCCTTTGCACCAGCTTCTGCCCAGAAGGACAGAGGGGCTGTTTCAGGCACAGAAAATGTTACCTTCCTGTGCATGTTAAGACAGTTTGCATGTCAAAGTTCTGACCAAAGAAAAAACATTGCACAGCCAAACCTTTCTGCCAGTTTTCAGTGTATTTTCTCATTAAATTTCAGGGAAATGACCACACTAGGAACTTCCCTCTTGACCCTTTCAGGCTCATGCAAACCACCTGAGGATGCAGATAGAAACGTACTTTCCTGCCTGCAGTTTCCTTGCAGTCAGTCTCAATCGTTCCTTGCTGCCATGGGAAAAACTTGGCGACACTCCGGGCACGAAGTGGCTGAAGGGGCCTTTTCCCAGCTCATTCCTTGCCCTTCCCACATGCTCCGCAGGTCACCATCACAGAAGAACCTTCTCTCTAACACAGGCTCTTCCTTTCTGCCCTTCAAAGAAAACCCCCCAACCTGTGAGCAGATCCTGCTGTCCAGAGCGGGGAATCTGTATTTTGTTAGCTACAGGAAACGGGAAAACTTCCAGCCCTGGAATTAAAGCCCAGAAGGAAGGAGCTGAGCTGGGGGAGGGGGCTCTGTCACTGCAGCAGTCATCAGGGGGTCAGAGCTACACAAATTTTATAGGCAGAGGCACAAGAATGAGAACTGGTGATTCACTAGCCAAGCCAGAACCCAGGAGGGCAGGGAAGAGGAAGAGGAAGGAGCAGCACAGAATCCCCTCATCACATGTCCCACCTAAATCACAAATAATCACATTCGGTTCAGCTTTTCTACTTCCCACCTCTCTGACCCACACCCAACCCCATGACTGCCTTTTCCACCATGTAACAGCAGCAGTTTCTCAACGAGTTCCAGAAGGGCCCAGGACGAGTCCCTGCTGCCACATCCAGCACCCCACTCATCCCATGGATCCCCTCTGATCTCCCTGGCCCCAGTGCCAAGGGCAGCAGCACTGGCCCCAGCACACCCACAGATCCCAGTACAGCCCATTCCAGCTCCCGGCCCCTCTGCCTTCCAACACATTCAGACAATGACAAAACCAGATCCCAGTCTCTGTTTCGGCACCTAAACCCAGGGAACCACATGCATGGGCTCAGGTCAGGGGAGGAATGGGGGCCTCGTGCTCAGGCCACAAACCCACCAAGTCAGTGCAGCAGATTTCTGTGCGAGGAGAGAAGAACAGCTCAGCTGTGACAACACATCAACAACAGCTAAATTTAGCAGGTTATTTTCGGTAATCCAGATGCTGGGTAAATACAACCTTATTATTTCATGCAGGGGCAAAAGTTCAGCCGAGTCCCTTGTGCTGCTTTTCACTGTTAGTTCACCACATCCAGCCACAGGAGCCCACCCTGAAATCCTGCAATGTCACCACTGTCTGGCTGTGCTGGCAGCAGCTGCCAGCTCTGTCCCTGTCCCTTGACAGCAAGAGGAGTCACTGTTCCATGACATGGACAGGGCACCTCCAAATCCCTTTTGGAGGGGCCTGGTGCTGCTCTTGGTAGGAATTTATTCTGAGGATGCAGTTTTCAGGTGCATGGCCAGGCTGTAAGCCTTTCCTTTCTTCTCCAAGCTTTTCTTTTCTGCTCAGTCCAGAACAATACACAGGAAGTGAATGCTGGAGAGGAAGCAGAGGGTTAGGAAATCCATGGAAACCTGACCCAGCTGGGACTGTTCCAGTAGTTTGGCTTGGGGCTGTGCAAGGGCTCTGTGTCCCACCCAGCCAAGGGTGCTGCCCAAGGGGACCGCAGGGTGAGCCAGGGATGGGTCTTGCCGCAGGGCAGGGCAGGGCAGCGGGAGGGAGAGTAGGTACACGGGAGTCCCCTTGTACTTCGTCTGAAACATCACCTCCAAAAAAGGAGATGAAATCCAAGTTGTTTTCCACCATCACTGCTGCAGGAGCTGCCACGGCATACCCAGGTACTTTAATGGCAGGGGGAAGCCACAGTGATCCTCATCCAGCTGGTGTTCAGGGGAGGGGATGTGGCAGCACAACCACAGCTCCAAACAGGGGGCTGGGAATGGCTCTGTCCATGTCAAAGCAGCTCGGGGAGTTTGCCAGGTGTGCTGGGAGAGCAGCAGTGCTGAAGGGGGAAAATCAGAGGCAGGCTCCAGGAACTGATGGAAGAGACACTTTGGCAAGAGCTACTGGGATAAAGCAGAACCAACTCCACCCTGCCTCATGCTGCTGTGTCAGGAGCTGAGGTCCTCGTGCCACCCATCCAAAGAGACTGAATATCATCAGGGAAGGGAACAGTGTCCCCACAAGACCATGGCCTGAATGCCCCCTTTGTCCAAGCACCTTCTGGGGACAATGAGTGAAGAGGACAGCGGGCACCTGCCCCGGCCCCTTCCCAGGGCTTTAAAATCCCAGGGGAGGGCACAAATCCCCTGCAAGCTTGCTCCCTGTCCAGTGTAATCCACGGGAAAGGGAGAATTCCAGCCTGCCCCAGGCAGTGTGCTGCTGCAGGTCACAGTGACACCAGGAGCCGCTACGGCCCCGTCATCACATCAAGCCACAGGTGACAAATCCCACAGTGAGAAACTGTGCAGCTGGTCGGGACACGAGGCTCCTGCTCCTCCTGCCCCCAGAGCCCACGGGTGCCCAGCATCCCTCCAGTAGCCAGAGTTGGGACAGGGACATGTGACAGGCCAGTGTCAGCTGGGGTCATGTGAGTGTTGTTGAGCCTTCACCAGGAGAGGTCTGGATTCTACAGGCAGTTTTAACCAGGGGGAAAACACCTATAAAATTCTTTGCCCCAAAATCCCAGTCACAGTGTAGTCCATAGGAGTTTTCCTTGCTCCTTCCCTTCCATGGGGCTCTTTAACTCTTTTTAACAAGCTCTTGACATTTCTGTTCTTAATCTCTCCTGTGCAAGGGCCAGAGACCACCCAAGATACCTCTGGGACTCTCTCACAAAGCACCTTTTGTTACTCAGAGCTCTCCTGTGCTCTGGTCTCTTGCCGGCCACACTCAGAGCTCACCTAACCCTTACGTGCATGAAAACAAGAGGCCCTCAGTGCATCACCCTTCAGGCAGGGAACTGCCTGGAGATCCCCAGGCACATCCCAAGGGCTCCCTGCATGGTGGGTTTCCCTCTCCATGGGGCCAAGGCTCCAGTCAGCGGTGTGGGCAGCCATGTTCCCATCACGTGTCACTGGAGAGACCTCCACAGCACTGACCAGTGGGATGACGAAAGGTGGGATCTCTACCCCTCTGCCACAGCCCCGTCCCCAGCCCTAGTTCCTGGCCCTACTAGCACACACACTCTCCTCCTCCTCCTCCTCCTCTTCCTGCCACAGACCACCACCAGCCTCCCCAGCACCCACAAGCCCCTCACGGCAGGGCAGCACCAACTGCCAGCTTGTGCCCCCACCTTGGCAGCGGTTTGATCAGGGCAGCAGCAGCCGTGCACAATCCCCATGGATCAGCCTGGAGCTGCCGGAGAGACCCTCCTGCCCCACAGTCGCAGGTGAGACACTTCAGTCACACAAAGCTGAGGGACTCCGAGCCAGGGGGGACCTCTCTTCCCATGGCACTGCAGTGTCAAGGCTCTGGAGATCCCCATGAGATTATCTGCTGAGCACAAAGCTGCTCACCACAAAGACAAATTGAGAAGGAACCAAGGCCCCTTTACAAATATACCCCCTTGAAAATAACAGCCTGGGGGAAAAAATCACACTGCTGGGAGAAGAACCCAGCAAGGGGACATTCCTCTCCCTGTGACACCTGCCCACCCCACAGCAAAGGCACTCTTGCCCCAAAAATTATTGCTGCAGCTTACCTGCATCTTTTTTATCTTCTAGCAGTGTGAATTTCTGTGAAAAGAAACAAACAAAGAAAGAAAAAACAGAATTGTTCTTTTAATCATTTTGATTCTCACATTTGTGGAATGCTACCCCTCACATCTGGGCTCCATCCCTGCTCCAGCCTCCCCTCTGCCCAGAGGTGACCTGAGACCAGCAATGCTGATGCAGGGCTGGGACCAGCAATGCTTCTCCAGCTCCCAGGACAAGCAGGGCCCTGGCAAAGGCTTCTCCCAAGGGCATCAGCCCCACTGGTTTTAAAACCATCACCAATCCCAAGGCCCTGAGCACTGACAAACACGGTGTGCCCAGCACACACTCACCACCCCAGCTCCCGAGGGAAAGCAAGAGAAATAGGATTCACAGCAGCAGAGCCTCAGCAGCACTTGGGAGACAGCAGCAACTTGCAGAGGTGAAGGGGCAGAAGGTCCCCACTGCCCAATCCTGTGGTGACCACAGAGCCCAGGATGCTCCCCAGTCTCTCTCTGGATGCAGATCAGCCCTTCCAGCACCGCAGCCCCGCAAATGGGCCAGAGGTGCCGGCGAGATCACTGCAGGAATGTGCCACGCTCCTGAGCCGGACTTTCCCACGGACCCCTGGGACTCCTCTTCCTGCCGGGGCAGCAGGGCTGAGGATAACCCAGGGAAGACTGGCTTAACCATGTCCCTGCTGCTGTGCTTCCCACTGCAGTGCCTGCCCAAGGGGTGCCATCACCAGGGCTGGAGTCATCGCTGCGGCCTCACAGAGTGCCCGTGTCCACAGGCAAGGTCACCAAGCTCATCTGTCTCCTTTGGCATTGCCCAATCTGTTTCCACACCTTCCTTTTTCCATGAAATCTTCCACCAGCCACAGCTCCACGTGGCTCTTTTAACCTGGAAAGCTTTAATCCCACAGACAGAGCCCAGCACGTTTCTCCCTCTTCAAGAAATTCCTCAGCGAGGAAGGTGAGAATTCTTTGCCTGCTCATGGTGAGCGGCACTGGCATGGAGAGGAGAGCGAGGCCAGGCTGAAGCAGAAGCCTCAGCCCCACAGGAGGCCGCTGGTGTCCACGGAAGGCAACCAGGAGGGTGGTGCCCTGGCCAGCTGGCCACCAGACCCCACACTGGGCCAAAGAAAAGGGCTGAAGACAGTAGCCTGCCAGGTGCTTTCAAGGAGGCTGAAATCCACAGGCACCAGAGCTTGTGAGGGCCAGGCTGGAGCCATCCCAAACTGCAGCTCTGTCTGTGGTGATGCAGGGCCCGGTGTCCATCTCTGTGCCACCACCAGTACAATGGCAGCGACAACACGCAGCAGGCAGGGACGAGCAGGGTTAACGAGGACAGCTAAGCTCTCCAGAGACAGCGGGGACTAGACAGCAGGGACAAGACAGCCACTAATGTTACCAATGAATTTCACAAATGTCATTTTTAGACTCAACTATTTTAAGCATTGCTCTGAAAGCCTGAGGGACAGCGTGCATTCCACATCCATTTCACCACGGCAGATCCACTCACCCAGCACAGCCCGGTGTGCAGCACTGCCTGTAAAGGGATTTTACCACTTTTCCCAGTCTGAAGCTCCCAAAATCCACACTAACCATACCTCCAAAACCTCCCCAGCTCACCTCCCACCACATTGCATAGGCTGGGGACACAATAAACCAACAGTGAGAGGCAGGCAGGGAGAGTCACTCATCATTAAGGCAAAAGATAAAGAATTAAATCCCAATGAAAAATCTCAGATGTCATGCCGTGAGAACTGCTGCTGCAGGAAATGAAAAACTGGGGGCCCTCGGCCTCACTGCTCCTTTGTCATCCTGCTCACAGCTGCCAAGACCCTCCAGGTTGGCTGTGGTGCCACAGCTACATCTAAACCCAAGCCTCTGGGTTTAGAAGGATGTCCCAGCCCAGCCACATCACCCAAGCAGGCACGGCAAGACCCTCTTGGCACATGCTGACCACCTCGGGGTGCTGAGGGTGCGCACACACACACGCACACACACACGCACACAGAGCCCAGTGCCACATTCGCCTGGCACAGCACCCTGCCCGCCCAGGGCTGCCAGTGCCGGGTCCCGGTAACCCAGTAAAGGGCAGCAGGCGAGCTTAGGGCACAGGGACCAGCGCACCCACACACGGCCCAGCCAAAATTAACCCCCCATGCACGTGGGGCACGGGCCCGACACCCCCCAGAGCAGACGTCGACACCGTGAGCAAGCCTCGCCTCGCCGGGGACACGTCCCCAGTGTCCCTTCCAGAGGCTTCTCCTGAAACTGGACGGTGTCAGGGACAGACACCACGGAGCAGCGCTCCCTTACCTTGGCTCTTTTGAAGCAAGCCCAGAAGAAATCCAGGAATGGCATGATGTGCTGGCCGGGGGTCGGCAGAACCCCCTAGACCGCGGGGAGAGCCCCCCCCAGCACCCCCATGGCAGCGCAGAGGCAGCGGAGCCGGGCAGAGCCCAGTGCGGGCAGCAGCGGCCGGGGCGGAGCGAGGGGCAGGAGGCAGCCGCGGAGGCGGGCCAGCATTCAAACCCTGCACCGTTATTCAGTTGGTTGGGAACGGGCTTGGACGCGATTGAAATTCCCTGAAGATGGCGAGTTTTAAACAGCTCCAGGCTTTCCTTCCTGCCTGGAACGCACCGAGCTGCTCCCATCCCCAGGCAGTGGGAACGGGCGAGGGGTGACCGACACTGCAGAGCAGAAGGGGGAGTTTGGCTGTCAAAGGCACGTGCAGGACGTAAGAAACGCAAAGCCTGGACGGTTCGGATTGTCACTCCTCTCCTGCCCAAGCTGGCTGGCAGCTCCCAGAGCTCTCCTCTGCAAGGGACAGGGTGTACCCAGCCATGGTGCCACCCTTGGGTGCTCAGGTGCTGCTGGCCTCACTGCGGGCACAGCGGGCACCCTTGTCACGGAGCAGGAGCACCCAGGGCCAGCCTGCTGGTGGGACCCCAGGGGGGACGACAACACAGGGGAATCCCCCTGACCATCAAATGTGGCTGAGCCGTTCACTCCAGCTATTCACAGCAAACATCATTCTGCAAACATCATTCGTTCGCAAGCACCACAATAAAAAGGTCACTTTGCAAACATTTGTGCCAGCCCCCCACTCACAGCGCCCCGGGCCAGGATCCTTCTTGCAGGCACATAAGAGCACCCCACAAACTGGTGATGTGTGCCAGCAGTTCAGAAGGAGCCAGGGCAAGCAGATCCACAGGCTCAGCCCTGTTCCCACAGGATACTCGGTGGTTGTAACCCACCCTGGACTGGCATCAGACTCTCCAGTGGCATCACTCCTGCCCACTGCCCATCTCGGGCTAGTGTCAGCTCCACTCTGTCAGGACCTGCAGGTGGGAGCACGAGCCAGAGCACAGGGGTTCTGGCTGGGATGTGACACATGTGTACCCCGACCCCCAGCAGCTGGTGCCAGGACGGGGTGCTGGGGCCCCAAAGCATAAGGATAAGGGGGATAAGGCAAGGACAAAAGCACGGAAGGCCATGGCACAGCAGAGCTGGAGCAACTGCATCTGCCTGGAGAGGATGGCAGAAGGCACTGCCAATGCTGCAGCACCCAGCAGATCTGACCCTCACCCAGGGCCCTGGATTGGCAGCACTGCCCTGGTGGCACTGGCACAGCTCTGCCATGGCCCAGTACGGCCCCGCTGTGGCCCCGGCAGCAGCTCACAGGCAGCATCAGTCCCGGCGCCAGCTCCAGTTGCTTCCTTCCATCTCCCCCTCACTCATTCCTCTGCGGGCTCTGGCACCACTCCCGGCCTTGGCACCAGCTGCAGCTCCTCACCCTGTCCCCTGCCTTACTGGTGTTACTGGGCCAGTGCAGCAGGGCTGGGGACACACAAGCACAAGCGCTGTACATCAATCCCTTTCCTCCTTTGAAAACCTAGAGCTGGGAAGACAGCCTCACCTCTATGGCACATTGCCCACCAGAGTCACCGTTCCTAGAAAGGATTTTCTCCACAGGATTTAAAGCCCAACTCTGCTGCCCGACTGTGGGCACCCTCCAAAACTCACCCACTGCTGCCTCCAGGCTGCAGTGTTTACCCCAAGGACTCATAAATAGTCCCCTGCAGGGACAAAAGCAGCTGGGGCACTGCCCGCTGCCCACATTCTCGTTCAACTTACTGGGCACTGTGGTCATAGGGCTGAGGCTGCCAGGGGACCACCACTGCAGCCAGGACACAGCAGGCACTGCCACTGCAGGGTCCTGCGAAAGGCTCTGCCGTCATCATTCTGGGCAGTCCAAGGAGACTCTTCAGTGCTTTTACAGGCTCTGGGGCTTGTGGGTCTGGGCTGGAGCTGAAGGCAGCTCTCACAGGAGGGACTGTCCCTTCAGAGAGGGTGGCACTGCCAGGCTTGGTGGCAATGGGCTTCTCTTTCCGTCAGAGGCTCACCCTTCAGCACTGTGCATTGTTCTGGAGCAGAACAGCCACCCACCTGCTCCAGCTGGCACAGGCAGCACACTGAAGGGCAGACAGACATCTGACCATCCATACATCTGTCTGTCCATCTGTCCATCTGTCCGACCATCCATACACCAGGCCCTCAGGACAGGCTGGGGGACATGGCTCTGTCCTGCCCCAACCGGGCAAGCCCTTGCAGACAATGGGACAGCCCTGCTGCTTCAGCCATAACCCTGCCAGGACCCAGAGAACTGCCCCTGCCAGCCCCTGCTCGCTCCAGTGGCATCAGGTCCTTCTCCCACTTCCTCCAAAAGCCAAAAAAGCCAAGCTAGTACAAATAGAAGCAGGCTGTCTCCTTCCCAGGCCTGGGAGACAAACCACAGCGGTTTCTGCATACTTGTGTAGCTTCTTCCTACCAGGTCATCCCAAAAGCATTCCAGTAATGCTACATCTTGGATCCTTCCTCAGCATGCCAGGACACTACCCTCGGCAGGAATAGCTCCTGGGGACTGGATGCATGGGGAAGTGGCAGGAGCTGTGCACACCAAATGGGTATTTCTGCTGAGTAGCGCAGGGACACAGACCCCACTCCTGCATTAGGCTCTTCCCAAAATTCCTAGTGTACCCACTGAGCAGACAGCTACAGGGAAAGCAAAAGCAATGTTCATTCATTCAATATATATACATATATATGTGTGTGTGTAACACTATCCTCATCAGACCTACATGAGAACCCATTTTAAATTGAGTTAATTTTAAGAGGCTGATTCTAAGGAAAACTTCACGCTGTACATACTCACTAAGAGCTTTCCACTGCTGCCCACCGTGCCTGGAGCTGGGATGGACACAAGGATGTCACCAAGCAGTCCCAGCACTGCCACACACATCCCACGTTCTCTGAAAGTCATGGGACAGGGCCGGTATTTTGGAGGACAGGTACAGCCTCTTCCCACAACAGATCATTCCCTGGAGGATCCCACGTCCCCACGGCTGGAGCTATTTCTGTGCACTGATGAGCGATTGCTGTCGCGGCTGTCGCACAGGATCGGTGACAGCTCGGGCCATGTTCCCGCAGCCACAGGAGTCCCCGCTGGCAGCGCTCCCGGGCTAGAGCGCTGGGGTGTGTGCAGGGCTGTGAGTGGGGGGCTCCCCTAGGCCGGCCGAGCCCCGAGCCGGCGGCACTCAGGGATTTTCCACTCGCCGCTGTGCACAGGCATTTCCCGAGGCTGGGAAGGGCGCAGCTCCCGCCGAGCTGGCGTTTCCCCATTAGCATAGCGGGAACAGGGACGCTTTTCTTCTCCCTACGCCGGGCACGGGGCGGGTGCTGGCGGTGCTGCGGCTGTGACACCACGAGGGCGGTGAGAGAGGAACGAGGGGGAGAACATGCGGAACATGCAAACCCCGGGAGCAGCAGCGGGGAGACAGAGAGGCCAAGGACAGCGCTGAACCCCGCCGTGTGCCCCCGGGCGAGGCTGTGCCCGGGAAGAGCCAGCACACGGAACCCCATGGAACCCCACAGCTCCCCAGGGCTGGGGCTCCACTGCGGGACCGCCCCTGCTCAGACCTTGGCGCTCAGCTCCAGCTCAAAAGGCCAAATGTCTCTGCTGCCACCAAAGAGGCACCACCACGGCCAGACCACAAGAAGCCAACTGAGAGATGTGAATGCCAAAGGGCAGCAGATGCCCCCTCTCCCAGCACTGGTGGCGCTGGTGTCCTGCTGAAGCTTCACGCTCTAGCACCAGTGACACTTTCGTTTAGCCCAGCTGTACACTGGACTCCCAGAGACAACCCAAGGGTTTGTGACTTCAGCCAGGGCTACAGGAAGCCCCCTGCGCTCCCTGTCCCCAGAGGGGTCCTGGCACAGGCAGGTCTGTGCATTTCCCCACACAGGATGCTCCAGTTTGCAAACACCAGTGAGAGAATTCACAAACACCGACTGATTTAGCACACACACAAAAGCCAAACAAACTTTGCAGCTGACTAATCCTCACAGACAGGCAAAACCTTCCAATTTCACTGAAAAAAAATCGGTCCATGATGGTTCTGGGGAATGTCTGCTGCACCAGCTGGGAGATGATCCTGCACCCATTCCCAGAGGCAGAAGGGTTGGGGAGTTCAACAGGGGCCTGGGGCTGTGCTCAGCCTGGGGCTATTTAAATGCACTTAAAAGAGCATAACTGATATGGTGACATTTTTGAGATACTATAGACAAGATACACAAATTACAATAGACTCAAGCGATACAGAAAGAAACTGAGGTTTTTTGAGAGCCGTATTCCCATTCAATTTTAACTTCAATTTGTATTCAAGCATGCAAGAGTTACTGTCTGTGAGTGTCTACAGAGACTCCCATGCAGGACAGAACTCCAGCAAAATCCTGCTGCTGCACTCCAGTTCTCTTCAAGATGCCTTTGTGAGAACAAGAAATATAAATCAGGCTGCATTTTTAAGTACAAAAGGCGACATAAGCAGAATGCTCACCAGGCAGTTTTTCCTTTCCCTGGGAATAGCACTGAGCTGCTGGAGCCCGGCTGAGACATTAATCCTGGGACACTAATCCCCTACCCCCAAGGCAGACACCAGAGCAGCCCAAGGAATTGCAGCAGCTCTTATTATTAGCTGGAGCAGGGAGGGTCCGGTGGCGAAACAGCCGAGCACGGCACAGAGTGGGCTGGCAGCACAGGTGTGTGCTCACACTCACACACAGCCCTGGTACCTGCCCCTGGCAGCACACCCAGCAGCTAAAAAACAACTACAGGCAGCAGGGACACCTCCTCCTCTGGCTGCCACAATGAAATGTCACTTAATAAACTGCATCTGAGCTACTTGGGTATTTTTGCACATAGCTCTGGTGACAGCTGCTGTCTGGGGAGGAACCCAGCCCTAATTCTGGCCAAGGGTTGGGATTAATTCCAGGACCGAGGAATCTCGTCAGGTGCAGTGCTGGCTCCGTGTGAAGGCAGGTGTCGCAAACTGAATCCCTGGCATGAATCCACATCAGCCTCCACTCGTGGAGGGTTGGGCCATTCATGGACCAAGTTTCCCACACCCAAATCCAGAGGCAAACCAGTTCAATCCAGTGCCTTGGGGGGACGCATTCTGCCCTCAGCCCCTTGACACACTCCCTGCTCTACTCAGCCACTGTCCCAGGGTGAACAGAAATCCAGTTCCTATTTGGGTAGAAACCCCTCAGGGTACTAAGATCAAGTGTTAAAGACAAACCAGAGGAAATCCAGTGCAGCTTCGCAGGCAGAGCTGGGCACATGGCACCAGGACTGGGACACAGGACAGGTGACTCTTCAGCTCCTGGGTGCCAACAGTCAAATCCCTGATGGCTCCGAGATGCAGCCCTGGAGCAGGTGGGAGCAGGGAGGTGACAGGGACCTAAGGGTTTCCGCAAGCCCAGCAGTGCCCAATTGGTCACACTGCAGCACTCTGGGGTCTTTGGAGGATTGCCACCATGACCCACAGCCTGGCTCCACCACGGTGCAGAGACCAGCAGCCAGGAGACCCTCCCTGGTTGTCCTCTAGAGCCTGGGGCTGCTGTCAAACCCCAGCAGAGCCAGGCTGGTCTTTTGGGCACCCCAAGAGCAGAGCACTGCAATGCTGAGAGGGCTCAGGGCACAGACAGGAAGCAGCAGTGGGGGCTGCCAGGGACATGGTGCTCTTCCCTGTCAGGAACACTGCAGCAGGATTTACAGCAAACCAGCACCGGGCACATCTTCTCTTGGCACCTGTTCAGTCAAAACCATTGCCAAAGATGCTCTTTCCTTCAGGCATGGACAAGGAGACATTCCATACTCAGGGACACCAAGTGCCCATCCCATGCCCAACCTGTGCCCATCCCGTGCCCCCGGGCACAGCACCCCGGGGTATTTCCAGGTTGGACGGGAGCCACTCACCACTGTCAGCCTTCTTTGGGGACGCCAGGAAAGGCTCTGAGGCAGCTTCAGAAAACCCTTTATGCCAACCCTCACACTCACAAAGCCTCATTATGTGACAGCGAATTCTTTTCACCCCCTGCAGCCGTGGGGGCTGCCAGGCTTGTCCCAGAGAGGGATCTTGCTCCCAGCCCCGTGCCACTGGGCTGAGCTGCAGCCACGTGCTTCCCCACTCCAAAGAGACTCAAGAGGTAGAAGAGGCTTCTCAGGGGCAGATCTTGGCTGCAGGCAGGGTGCAGACCGAGCTGTTCCCACACGCTGTGCTGGGCTGTCTCAGGCTCCTGTTCCTGCTGCTGGGAAGAATTCCAAAGCCCTGAGAAAGAAGAGGCAGCAGCCCCAGCCCAGACCTCAGCCCCATGGGTTTCACTAAGGGAGGGCTGAGTTATGGGTAGAGAAAAGTTTTAAATCAGTGCCCAGGATAAATAATCACATCCTGTTTATGATCCTAAGACAGTGACACAAAACACCAGAAAAAGACTTGAAAAGAACCAGAAAACACAATCCCTGTGAAATCCAGCAGTTCTTGCTGAGCTCTGAAATTCACCCTCTGCCTTTTTCCTGTGGATATCAATGAGCTCATCAGGCTCCTGCCTTGCAGCAGCAGCAGCTGTGGGAAGCACAAGAACAGACACAGGGATGGGGAAGCACCAGGAGAATGGCCCTAGGAACGAGGCTGCTCCAATGGCTCTGTCGGTCCCCATGGCTGCTCTGCTCCAGGGGCTCTGGAGCCTGGTGTGCTCTGCAACCAAAATAACCAGGACCAGAAGTCTCGAGGCCCTCTACGCTCACGTGAGTTTCTTGTAAGCACAGGGACTCAAAGAGGGGACAGAGACGTCATTGGGACCCTGCAGACAGATAGGTTGCACAAGGAGCGCAGACACTGCAGTGAGGGAACCCAGCTGGGAGCCTGTGGGTCCACAGGCAGGAGGGGAGCCGAGAGAAAAGCCCACAATGCCCAGACCAAACACAGAGGAAAACAGCCAGTGTCAATTCCCCTGGCCAGGGTGGCCTGTCCTCCCTGCAGGGCCTTGGGGGGGACACATTATGCCCTCAGCCCCTTGACACACTCCCTGCTCTATTTGGCCACTGCTCCAGGGTGAACAGAAATCCAGTTCCTCTTTGGGTAAAAACCCCTCAAGGTAGTAATCAACTGTTCAAGGATACAAAGGCAACTTCACACACTGGGTTTGAACTGCACATCACCAGCCTTAAGCAGGAGTTTAGAGTAAAAGAGAAAACAAAGCACCTGTGTCTGCCAGACCATCCCAACTTCAGGACCAGTCAGGCACCTCGAGGGAGCAGTGAATGGGCACAGGGAACAGGCACCTACAGTCACCACGTGAAACACTTACCAGCTGCCCAGGACATGTATTCAGTTCCCCAGGAGACACAGAGAAGGCATTAACCTTGTCTTCCTCCCAGTCCAGGGTGTTGTGGGCTCTTCTCAGGTCTGCCCCGAGCAGCCCCACCAGATCTGTTTTGTTGTGCCTGAGCATGTGCCCTGGCTTTGTCTGGGAATGTTCATCAAAGGCCAACACTTCACTGCTGCTGAAAAATTCATTATGGCCTCTAACATCCCCTCTGTGTCCTGCAGGTCCCTGTGGGAGGCTGATGAATCTTGATTGGTGCCTCCTGGTTCTCCTAGGAAAAGATCCCCACAGGGAGGGCAAGGAATTGTCATGGATTAACTCATAACCAGCCTCATCCTCGGGACTGCACTCACTGCTCCTCGGATGGAGGAAGACAGATTCACCTTTCTCATCTTCAGCTGACGAGGAAGAGTGCAGGGTCGGGAGTTCATCCTGCTGGCCTGGAGACGCTGGCGGCTTTGCTCGGTGCTCAGCACTCATTGGCTCCATCGTCTGTGAATGGAACCTCGCTGACACTGGCAAAGCTGGCAATGCAAAACCATAACTCGTTAGAAAGAACCACACAGGAGACTACATTTATTTTGCTTTTCCTCATTTTCCTTTCCATTCCATCTGATTAGAAAGGGGTGTTATGGTCCTTACTCCAGGAATGTCCATGCTTTCCTCACCAGAAGTTGCAGACCCATGGCTACAGCTTGACCAGCTGGGTCTGTAATCTTCATTTCTCCTTTAAAATACCAAACTCTTTCTACACTTTCAGAGGACGTTGTGCTTCACATTGCTCCCTTTTCACTGCTGGCAATGCAATGCTGGGGGAAAAGGGAGGATTTGGAGGGGGTTCATTAGGATGGATTTTAGCTGCTGTCTGAGGCGTGTTTCTGGCTCGTGCGAGGACCTGGGGCCGAGCTTTCTGCACAGGTAGGGGAAGTTTGGTTGAGGCAGGGAATCAGTCCATCTCCTCCTGCCGTCAGGAACAGCATCAGTGCTGGGGAAGAGCAGAGTTCCCAGGTGGCAGGACCCTGCCTACTCATGTGCCTCGCTGTCCCCAAGGCTTCAACAACGTTCCCTCACCTCTGACTGCAGCACAAACAGCAGGTCCTCAGACACAGAGAGCTCAGAGAGCGGATGTGCCGAGGTACCAGGCATGGGGAGGCCGTGGCACCCCAGAAAACCTGCCCTGTTCCCTTCCTTGAAACATGGACATAGGGGACAAGGTTCAGGGAGGGTAACCAGGGCAGAAACACCAAACCTGTCCTTCCTGCAACAGGAAGTGCACTTATTATTGCTTTTTATTCCAATATTCCAACTAGGATTTGGAATAAATAGAGCAAACCTTCACTCCTGTCTCTCAGACACTCTGAGCCCCCCAGCACAGGCATTGCCCCTTGACAAGGTGACAGCAGAGCAGTGCAGTGACCCTCATGTCTGTCTCAGCAGCTACCCCCGGTGCTGGGCTCCCTGTCACACCTGCCCTCGGTGACGGTCTCCCCGATGTCTCTGCTGAGGAGCCCTCCGTGCTGGGCACTGCATGTCCTGTCCCACCCCATCACTGACCTTGCACCAAGTACCTGCAATGTGGAGATTCAGCAGCCTCCAGCCTGACTTTCAGCTCCTGCAGCCATGTCACCTAGTTTCCCTGCCAGGAAAGCCAAAGGTCAGGAATCAGGCTCACAGTCCCAGCTGTCAACAGCTGCACCGTATGAGTTACTTCCTGATTTTACTTGGAAAGTCCTTCCTTCCACTGTAACCTGCCCCATTTATTTGCCCTAGGGTACAACTCAGCATGCAGAATATTTGCCTTAAAAGATTAGCTTGGGGAAAGCTAAATTTGAGCTTTATCCAAATAAAGTGTAACTACAAAGCCCAGAGCTGCACTTGGGAACACCTCTTTTGAGCAGAACACTTGCATTTCCAGGATTGGCAAATTGTCCTTTTTTTGAAGAAAATGCTCCTTGTTGAATGAAAGTGTCTTCTTGCCCAAAACTGGTAACTATCACTGAGCAGGCAGAAACCCTGCAGCAGGGGCAGGTGGGGCACCACAGCCCGAGCTGGTGGCTGGCGGTGGTGGCTGAGACTGGCAGCTCACAACTCACCTCCCGGGGCTGCCTGCGAGTCCGGTGCTGGCTGAGGGACCGAACACACCGCCCGTGCTCCCCAGAGCTCCCCGGGGGCGCCCGAAACCACGGGGAGGGGAGGGGGGGTGAAAACTGAACTGCAAAAGGCTGCCGGGGACGGCGCAGTCCTGCCGCCCTCTGGTGACCACCGAGCCATGGTGGCTTTCCCCAGCCCCGCAGCCCATGCCCGGCACAGGGGCAGTGTGTCCCTGCTGCCACCAGTCCTGCTGCCACCATTCCAGCTGCCGGCCAGGGCTCCCTAGCCACGGTCGTGTCATGGGTGTTCTCACTGTCACCCCCAAAGGACAGGACCCCCTAGCCAGGGTCGTGTCAGCCCCAAAGAACAGCGTGAGAACATGGACAAACTCCTGGCCACTGCCTCAAATCCTGGTGTGGGTCAAGGATGGGTTTAGTTGCCATTGGTTCATTAGTCAGGGCAGGAATGGGCGTTAATTGCTATTGGTTCATTAGCCAGTCAGGGATGGGGCTTCATATGCCCTTCCTAGCAGGTTTCTGCTCCCCCACCACCCTCACCTCGTTCAGCCCCAGGTTCCCCGAGCCCTGGCCAGCATCGCTGGGGCACATGTGCGTCCTTTGGGTGGCTCCCGAGACCCCCTGGCCCTGAAGCCACCAAAACCCCAATTCTGGGGTACACCAGCCCCACTGCTCCTTCCCCAAGCAGTCTGTGAGCACCAGCAAGATCTGAGCCCGGGCACGGCCGTGTCCCGGCTCAGCCTCGAGGGTTCTGGCATGTGTGGCCCACGTGTCCTGCTCTCTGTGTCGGGCCAGGGGGACATGAGGGCAGGGACTGGGGAGCTTGCCCGCTCCTGCCCCGGCCAGGCCAGGGCATCTCCCAAGGGATGCTGTTCCTCACCTGATGCAGCTGCTACAGGTACAGAGAGCACAGAGCTTCCATCCATGTCACGCTGCCCCTGTGACTTTCTGCTCCATTGAATTTTTCAAGTTAAAATAAAGAAAATATTTTCCTTTTTATTGGTATTAAATAGATCAAAATTAAACATATACAATAACTTCTGCTGATAAACAGTATTAAAAAAATCCTAGTAGGAAAGAAAGCCTGGTTTGTGCATTGGAAAATCAGCCACTTCTCTGCAGAGCAGTTCAGACACTCTATTAAAGGCAACACAGCTGCTTCTCCTTGTCTCCATTCCCCAGCAGCTTTAAACAAGGAAAAGCCTTTGTCCCTGGAAAGCACAGCAGTTTTTAGCACAGACATTTCCAGCACAAATTAAACCTCACTGTTGTGGTGACAGGGATTACTCCCCTGCAGAGCCCTCAGGAGGGACGCACACCTGGGTGGAGAGGATGAGGGACACTGAGGGAGCACTCGGCACTCTCAGGTGACACCAGCACTTTAAAGGACTATCAATCAGCTGCATTAATTCTAGGCATCTGCAAATACCAAACAAGCTCAAAGCATTTTGTTTCCCTGAACCAAAATGGTTTGGTTGTCATTAATGTGTCCGTTCGCTTTGGGACCACCCGCCCATCGAGGGACAACTGGTTTTGTCACAGCAGGGACTCTGCAAGACCTCCAGGGGTGGCTGAGGAACACACCCCAGTTTGGGATTTTTGACTTTCTGAAGTCATGTAAAAAATTTCAAAATGTTACTGGATCAATTAAATGCTACTCCAATTATCCTTCAGATAAAACAGCAGCTCGAGTCACAAGTCCCAGAGAGAATCCAAGGATTTCTTTGAAAATGTGGTTAAATTCTTGTAGGAAAGAAAGATTTGGCTCAAGGAATCCCACTGTAGCCATCAACAGCTTTACTACCCACTTCCCTTGAGTATTTCTTTTCATCTTCATAAAGCTGAACTAACATTTAAATGAGCAAAAAACTGCACACTTAAAAGAAAAACCACATTCCATTCTAGTAATAATTTAATGGAAGCTTAAAAATTCCCCTTTCCATGGTTCCCATGTCTATGAACCACCACAGCTCCCCTCCAGTGCCTTGGTGCCACAGCCAGGCCCTGCCACACACAGCAGCTCATTAACCACAAATGCAAAAATGCACTTTTAATCTGAAATTCAGCAATTTCCATCCCAACTCCCACCCACTGCCAGTGTTTACAGCACAGACTGCTCTTGTACATAGAACTAGAAATCAGGCACATTCACACCCCAGCAGAACTCACAGACCTCAGTTTCAATCTATCTGCACAAATGTAGGAAAAAGGACATTTTACAGCAGCTTTTTCATCCCAGATATTTCATGGATTTCTGACCAAGAACAACAGACAACAGGAATAATTTCTGTACAGTTTCCAAAAGCAACTCCCAGCTCCCAATGTCTGTGCCAAAATACACCTGACTCTTGCACACCTGTACCCAGGAGAGGTACACAATGCACCTGCAGTGGCTGGAGAAGCCCCCTTCCTTTTATTAAAGTATTAAGCAAAAGTGAAACCCCACAAAACAACCCACAGAACAGTGTCTGACATCTCATGGTAAATACAAGGGAACAAAACGCACATTTCCACACATTTCTTTCCTGTCCCTGTGAACAACCAAATGAACAGTCACACAGAGGCAGGTGAGAGCAGAATTCACACCCTGCTTCAGAGCAGCCACCACCTCTAGTACCATTTACTTCCTTTCCTTCAATCTGTTTTAACACTTTGGGGCCCAAGCCCTGGTGTGGTTTGTCAGACCCAAAGAGCCTGTGCAGCAAAAGCTCAACTTCCTGCACAGAACCCTTTGTTTTTATCATACATATACATTCTTGATACTTTCCAGGGAATTTTCCCTTCCCAAATGCAGAGAGCCCAGTCCCTGCTACAAAGCCATCTCAGCATTTCTGCAGGACTCTGAGCTCTGTCCCCTGTGGTCACAGGTCTGAAACTTGCAGTGAGTCCACAGTCCCCTCACGGATGCAGTGCTGAAGGCACCAGGCTGGAACCCTCTTTCCTGCCACATGAAGGGATGGACACACACAGCACATGGATATGGGCAAAAGCAACTTCCTGCCACCAGCTTCAAATCTCTGCAAAGGGGACTAGCTGGGTTTTGGCTGAAATCTCCTTTCCTGGGAAAGCCCAGTCCCACAACGCCCTGGGTGCACATCCCACCACTCTATAAGGGAATGAAAAGGAGTCAGACACATCTCTTTCCTCTCCACACATCATTGTAGTGAAGTTCTATGGTTTGATAAGGCATTTTCATCTTCAGTGAGAATCCAAGCACAGGCAGGAAATCTGCCAAGTCATGTGAACTTCATCTCCCCAACAGCTTGAAAATCCAGGATCTCCTGCTCTCTCCTGAGATGGAACAATCCCTGTCCCAGTGGGCATTGTTTAATTAACACCAGTACAGAACAGGGCTAAATAAACCCCTCAGCAGCTGGACCTCAGTATCTTTCACAAAGAGGGACACACAAACGAGCACTTTTTGCAGCTCTCTGGCTTTATCCCACAACCTGCCTTTTTACAGTATCCCTATATATAAATTAGAAAGAGATAAAGCCAAGGATTCACTGCAGCATCCATTAAAAACTCCAGTCCGTGTCCCAGTGCCTCGGGATGGTGCTCACTGGGGGGTGAAGGTGAGGATCATCCAGCTGATGACGAAGTAGAAGAGGAAGATGGGGTACACGACGAGCGCCTTGCGGTTGGGGGGCTGGCTGTCTGCCAGGAACGCCGTGGATGCTGCGGAGACACAAACACATGGAGCAGGAGCAGCAGAACACTCACAGACCTCACTGCATGGCAGCAAACTGCAGTGAGGATCTGCACTGCAATTGTGTTGAAAAAGAAACCACTGCTCAAACCAATGGGCTGTAATCACCAAGTGCAATGTCCTTTATCATACAGAATGACAAGTCATAGAATCATGGAATCACAGCATGGTTTGGGCTGGAAGAGATACCCACTTCCAACCCCTGCCACAGGCAGGGATACCTTCCACTAGCCCAGACTGCTCCAAGCCCTGAGTAATTAACACTGTACAAAGAGAGCCAGACGTATAGATAAAAAACAGGAGAAATAGCGCAAATGCATCTGTATAAAATCAGCATTTGCTAATAGTATTTATAATATAATCATAGAATAAAACACCCAACAGTCTCACATGGAGTTTAGTACTAAATTATCCTCCTGCTGGCCAAGGCAATTTGCACATGACCAAGGAAATCACCAGGAGCAGAGGCAGAACCTCTGCCAGCTCAAGGATTGGAAGAAATATTTCTACAGCCCTTCAGCAGCCCAAGGACACTTTAGACCAGAGCATCCTTTGGTTTTGCCTGAGGGAATGAACACAGATCAAGCTCCCTAAACACCAAGCCACACACATGAGGAACTCACCCAAGGTGGACCAGCCGAACATAGCCCCCACCACGATGAGGCGGATGATGAAGCTGACGGTGCCCGCGCCCGCGAGCAGCACCAGCCTGCACACCAGCATGGCCACAGTCAGTGGCAGCACACAATAGCCCAGCACACACAGGCTCTGGAAGAAGGAGCTGCACAGGGAAACAGCAATGGGGAAAGAGCAGTCAGACCAGGCAGGACAGAACTCTGTGCACAGGAGTGCGTGAACTGCTACAAAACAAACCCGCACTCACATGGTCCCTCCCAGAAGCTTCGAGTTGAGCGTGATGACAACAGCCCCAAACCAGATGATGACAAAGACCTCGGCAAACTGGGGACCTCCATCATCCTTGCTGTCTGCAGAGCCACCCTGCAGCATCCTGGAGTGGGGAACAGGGAGAAACAACTGGAGCAGGGAACAGACAGACAGAAGCATTGGCATTGATGGAGTTTTCCTAGACTGGAGTAGGTGGCAGAGTCCCATCACTGATCCCCAGTTATGCTGCAGGCCCATAGGTTTTCATCCATTTTTTAATTCCATTATATCCTCAGTTTTGTACAGGAAAGGAAAATGGTTGTGAATCAGCTGAGGTGATTTCAGTCCATTTGTTTCACTGTTTTGAAGGCTGTGAAAGCACTCAGAAGGGTATCAAGCCATGGATGACAGGCTGAGATGGAAATGAAAGTACCAAAGTTTTGGTATCTCTCAAAGCAGCAGAGTAGTGTGTGATTGAACAAACCAGCCTCAGAGCAAGCCTGGAATAACTATGGGATGCAGGCATCACAACCAAATCAGGACAACTTGGAACACCTTCAGCAAAACCATTTCTAGGACAGAGCTCCAGGAAGAGTTCATTCTTAAATCCTGAATTTAAGTACAGGAGCTCCTAATGGGCTTGAAGTGTCACAAACACATTTTATTAGAGAACCTAACCAAACAGTGCTTGACAGAGAGGGATCAGATGAAGATGATCGTAACACATTAATGAGTAAATTTTAACATCTCATTTTTCTCATATACCAGGCTACAAAACCCCAAATTTCCCTGGAATACTCACAGAGCCAGGGAGACACACAGCACCAATGGGCCCCACAGATCCCCTGCAGGGAGAGGGAAAACATAAGTTACAGAACCATCTCAGTTCCACTTTCCTGCAAGTGACAAAGCCCCTTGCCCAACTCCCAAGATGCCATTTTCCACATCTCACTGCTTACAACTTTCTTACTCAGCATCTTACACCACAATCTATAATAAAATTCATTCAAGACCCACCAGCTGCTAAAGCTCCCAGTTCCACCCATTCTGACCCATGTCCCCCATCACAGAGCCCTGGTGACATCCCAACTGTCATCTCTGCTGTTCAGAACAGAGATGTTCCCCCTGAATCCCTGTCCCACTGGACTCCGTCTCTCCCCTGGAAGTAAAGCACCCTCTGGAGATCAGGAAGGTCCTCAGCACATACAGTCCCTGAGGAGCGCACTGCTCTTCCTGGGATACATGACATGGACAAACTTCTTCCCAACGGCCTTCAGGTCCCTCATCTGAAACAAACACAAAACACTTTAATTTATCCCCCCACAAAAATTACAGCTTCCAGCTAAAGCAGAGAGACAGAATTAAAGGAACAGTGATGGTAAATCAGGAGAGGATCCAACCCAAGAAGTTCTGCAGCATCCTCTGCAACAAACAATGACTACTTTTCCTACATTCCTTAAGAGCCACAGCATCACATCCTTCTCTTTAACAACCACAATACTGTACCCTTTAATAACACCAAAATATAATCAACAATTTGTTTGCTCCTCTAGGAAAAGAAAATAAATGAAAAATACCTTCAGTCAGCAGAATTTCTCATGAGGTCCCACTGAGGCCTCTGCTGTCACAATGATTTTGGGATCACAGAGAAACTTTGGCCCATAATTCAGACACTTTTTGACCCACAGGAATTTGTTTTACACGACGAGTTCTAAAACAATCCCCACTTAGGTACAGGTGGAGCAGAAGTGTGCAAAAACACAGGTTTTGCACAACAGCTACCAAAGACACCAGAGAACTTGAGTTTTACCCCAGCCAGGGGCTCAGACTCACAATCGTGTCCTTGACTGGCTCATCCAGTGTGGAGTAATCCTCATCAGGAGAATGAGATCCCACAGGGACAGTGATCTCCCCTTCCACTGGGATATCCTGGGATATCGACACATCTGCCAGACCTGGGAACTGAATGGATATAAACCTTTAGGAAGAAACACAAACGTGCTCGTGTGCACTTCAGATGGGTTGGGGATGGACACAGCTGCTCAGAATTCAGGGATACAATGAATAAAAGGTTCTGCAGCAGGGTTGGGCTGTCGCTGCCTGATGTGAACAGTTCATGGCCTGATGAGCTGAGCAAGTGTGTGTGAGCCGGTCCCCTGTCACCCCCAGAACCCACTCTCTATGCTCTGTTCCGACAGCAGCAACTAAAGAAGTAAAAAGCTGCGTTTTAAAGGAAGTGATATCTGAGGACTGCACAGCCACAGCCGCAGCACCCTCCGACAGCCCTGGGGAGCTGCACGGACACCCCCGGCCCGGGCGCACACCGAGGCTGCTCAGAGACCAGGCTTAACCGGGTCGATTCCCTCCCCGCATGCGGGCGAGGAAAGCTCTCGGATGCCCGGAGGTGAAGGCAAACAAGGCACAGCCCGACCGGTTCTACGGTAAACGCCGGGGCAGGCGAGGCAGGGAGGGCACGGCGAGAGGCCGGTGGCTCTCTGTGCCTGCTCCTGTCCCTGTCCTCTTGGCTATCTTCTTTTCCTGTGGCCTTCCCCATCACTGTCCTCGTCCTCTTTCCCCGTCCCCGCCCTCCGGACGAGCCGCCGCCCGCCCAGGCCTCCAGACCCCGCTCCGCCTTTGCCCGGCACCTGACCGACTGCCTGGCCCTGCTCAGGGAGAGAGGTAGGGCCGAACGCCCACAGCCCGCCCGGAGCCCGGCCTCCCGGGCCCCTCTCCTGACCCACCCAGCTCAGTGACCCCAGTGACCCCCCATCCACACTCACCAAAGTCCCCCC
>VZRN01005007.1:358007-450608 GCA_013397935.1 Dasyornis broadbenti | reverse complement strand
GGGCGGCGGCGGCAGCGTTCCATAGGCGCAGCGCGGCGGAGCCGGGCCGAGCCGCTGCCATGGGGCACCCGCCGCTGGAGTTCAGCGACTGCTACCTGGACAGCCCCGACTTTCGCGAGCGCCTCAAGTGCTACGAGCAGGAGCTGGAGCGAACCAACAAGTTCATCAAGGAGGTGATCAAGGACGGCAACGCGCTCATCGCCGCCATCCGCGGTGAGCGGGCCGGGGCGGGGGTCCGGACAGGGCTCGGCTGGTCACTGGGGTGTGTCCCGTTCCCAGGGCATCGCCTGCAGCCCCGTGCTGGAGCCGCTTTGGCCCGTGCCCTGCATCTGGGGAGGGCTGGCGTTCCCCGGGCAGCGGCCACCGGCCCCGCCACCCCCGGCGTGTCCCTGTCCCTGCACTGCCACCCCCGGGGCCACCCGCAGCTGTCACCACGCAGGGACCGGCCGGATTCCCCGTCCCGCAGGGCTGACACTGGCGTCGCGACCGGCCGAGCCTTCCCTCCAAATCTGCTCGTTTGGGGACAGTGATCCCTGTTTGGGGAAGGTGCTCCGTTATTTTGCATCTCCCAAGCGCGGGGGGAGCGTGGCGTGTCCATCGCGGGGCATGTTGTCACCCTAGGGGACCACTGTGAGCATGAGAGGGCCCTGCAGAGTCCTGCTGTAGTCCTCCTTTTGTTATCGGTGTTCTGACATTTTTTAAATCACGGTGAGCATTTTTCCCAATGAAATCTCGATTTCAATGTTGACTTTGCGGGAGTCGCCTGTTCAGAAGTGCTGACAGATCACCGGAGCACCTGGGCCAGGTTGTGTCACCTGAAACCACCAAGTCCCACGTGTTTGACACTTTACTGACCTTCTGACTGGTTAGATTTGTGTTCCCTTCCCACAGCTGTCGATACACCTTCATATAAACCTTCCCTGTGTTATCTCCCACGCCTTCCTGGACTGGATGATCTTAAAGGTCTTTTCCAATCCAAATGATTCCATTATTCTCTGCTGTTATCAAAGCAGTAGAATCCAGGCCCAGGCCAGCAGAGCATCTGTGGGGCCAGTGGAGGGACACAGACAATCCACGCTGGTCACACACGGTTTTCCTGCCAGCTGGTTGGTTTCAGTTGGTGTTAATAGGTTTAGCTGCTGCCCTTTTGTTCAGAATAATTCAGAGCTTCCTTGTTATCGAGGCCATGGCTGGAATAGCCCGTGTTTGCCCATCTGGAAGCAGCAGAGACAAAAGCTGGTGTGACTGAAACTGCTGACGTCACAGGTCTGTGAAACCTAATGTGGGTACAAAACCCCAAATCTCTGCACAGTCTGAGGCAAAAAAAACCCAACAAATTGAAATCAGAGGGATTTAAACAAACCTCCTTGTTAATGGAAATGCTTTTTTTCATCACTTTGTTCAAAACCATTTCCCCTTTCAGCGTTTGTAGTACACAGGGATGTGAGGGATTTCGCTGGGTCAGCAGACCCGGCCCAGGGAGACTGGCCAGGGAGGAAGGGCAGAAGCAGAAGAAAGCAGAGCACACCCAGACAAGCACTGAGAACCCCCAGGGCTGAGGATTTCTTGCCTGAAATGCTGTGGGGTGTTTTTGTAGCTGATCCAGCAGGCTTCCAGGGAGGTGCTGGGGCTGATCCCTCCTATACTTCCATCAGCTCCCTGTGTTTAGTTAACAGATAACTTAAAAAAATAGATATATCTCTGAATCCTATCCATGTAGAGCTGTGGGTGGGAACATGGGATACTCACTGGCCATGGCCTCCCCATGACCAGCTGGCAGCTGGCGCATCCCAATATCCACGGAGAGCCATGGCTGACAATCACTCCCTCTGTGCCTCTTGACAGGGTGGGATGGAGGTGCCTTGCAGCCGCTGGCATGCAAAGGTAGTGGTGGTCCCATCAGGAGAATGAGAGCCAATGAGGACAGAGGGGGAAGTACCTGAAGGGCCCTAAAAGAAAGTGGAGGTGGAGAGGGGCTTTGGACAAGGGATGGAGTGACAGGACAACGGGGAATGGCTTCAAACTGAAAGAGAGCAGAGTTAGATGGGATCATGGGGAGAAATTCTTCCCTGTGAGGGTGGTGAGGCCCTTGTGAGAGGTTGCTCAGAGAAGCTGTGGCTGCCCCATCCCTGGAAGTATTCAAGGCCAGGTTACCTGAATGAGGGTGGCACTTTGGCGGGGGGGACTTTAAACTCCTTTGGGCTTTCATGGCTTAAGAGAAGCTGGTTCCATTTCTTCCACCCAACTGATGTGTCACCAGCTGGAAAAAATAAAATTCTAGGGGTGAAGCTCTTCCAGGGGCCTGCAGCCCACCATATCCTGGTGAGGGTTATCCTGCAGTTACGGCCCCACCAGTGCTGCCTTTGAATGTGGTATTTTCTCTTGCTGACTGACACCCCACAACAGCCAAGTACAGTCACAGCTATGTGGGACACCTTAAGGGCACAAAGTATAAGGGTTTGCCAAGCAGGGGAATTAAACTGACTAAAGCAGAGGATAATATTGTTCATTTGTAACAGTCTTGGGTGTGAAAACCAATAACAGAAAATAAGTTACTTTGAGTCAGAATTGTGAATTATTTTTGTTGCAAAGTTGGCTGCATCCCTTCTTTTTCATGCCAGGAGTGCGGAGAGTCACTGGCAGTGCCAAGTGATGATGCTGGTTCTACATGTTGTGCTGGCAGTGCTAAGACCACCATGGCCTGTCCCTGGTCAGGGAGGGAGAGGGACTGGGAGGTGTCTGTCCCTTCAGGCTGATGCCCATGCCCTTGGGCTGACTAGGACCAGGGTCTAACGTGGGCACTGGGGTTTCAACTCCAACAGCAGCTTGTCCATGCCCAGAGTTCACTGTGGCCAGCACTGGTGTGACAGAGGAGCCTCGCTCAGGGCACATGCTCGAGGCCACAGGGGTGTCAGAAGTTGTGCCTCTGTGGCATCACTGTAGCTGTAAGAATGGCTGCTTTAGAGCAGTTTCTTTCTCTGCTTCAGTGTGAGTTTCTTTAATCTCTCCTGCTCTCTGTGCTCTGCTGTGTGTGTGTGATAATGCAAACCCACCTATTTCCCCTGGTCTTTGATCTTCTCTCCCAATTAAATATCAAATGGAGTTGGAGAAATGTCAGATTGAGGCTTTTCTCATTAGTGCCTGTGAGTGCTGTGATGGTGAAAATTGTCCTTTGAAGCTTGAAGAGCTGTGAGTTCTCATGCAAATGCTGTGTACGTGGTTTTGCACTTGATTTCCATCCGGCGTGGAGCTCTGCAGAGTGCCTGGGACTGTGCCTGGCAGTTCCCAGCATCCCCAGGTACTGTGAGCACCTTGTTCTGAAGGATAATGTGATAAAGGAATGTGCAGGGACAGGTGGGCTTTCCCCAAGAAGGGGGTTCCCTGGGCACCGAGGGAAGGTCCTGCCATCATCATCATCCCTGCATGTCCTGCAGTGCTGTATGTGGGAACTGGCCTGTCCCCTCAGGGAACTCTGTGTCCCTCAGCATGGCAGACCTGTTCTGGACAGGTTTCTGTGCTGTTGTTGGATGTGGTGCCTAGGGGTTTAATGCTGTGGAGTGTGGGAAGCAGCGTGGCATCAGAACAGATTATTTTAATAGGATTGAAGCTACCCAGAGTGGCCTGTCTGCCCAGTTCCCTGGAAACCCATGTCCTGGTTCATGGGAAGGTAGGGACAATGGCTGGAATCTGTTCCTGCAGTGTTACAGCCAGATCCTGGATACTGTGTCCAAACAACCTTAAAGCTCCTCTGGAAAAATGGGAAGAAGAAGGAGTCTGTGCCACTCCAGGAGAGGCTGCAGCTCTCCAGGCGAGCATCAGCTTTGCTGGAAGGCACAGCTGGACACTGAGGTGCCACACTGACGATGTCCTGTCCTACAAAGACAGCTTAGCCATGAGACAGTATGGAGCAGAGGGGAAATGACTTGCTGGAAGATACATCACTCTCCTCCAGCAATAATGTGATCTCTTGTACTTGTCAGTTCCTTGCTGATTGTCCCCATCCTCACTGGAGATTTCAGCCAGTAAGGGCACCAGTTACTGCTGGTAACTTGTGAAATTGTCTCCTGACTTCCCAGCTCTAATTGTCTCAAGAGATATCACACCAATAGCCAGACCCCAGCTCTCCCTGGGAACATCTGTGCTATGCAGGCGTCCTCAGCACAGGTGGGCAGAGGAGGTCTCTCTGCAGCCAACAGCTGCTGATGAGGCAGCTCCTACTTCTGGGCTGCAGGCTCTGAGTACAGGACTAGGGCCCCAGTTGATGCAAATCTAAACCAGACGTGCTTTAACCAGAGACTAAAACACAATAGCAGAAAAAAGAACAAAAGCTCCCCCAAAAGCCAACTCACCCCCAGCTGCCAGAGCTGTATCCTCAGTGCAGGCAGGAGAGATGAGGGGCCAGCACAGGATCTAGCAGATCCAGCTATGAGGCAGATCTCACCCTGTGTTCTGGGGCTCGGGGATGTGTTTGCTGCATTTTGCACCCCCTGGAGCAGCTCTCTGGCCAGGCAAGTTGTCACTATCAGGTTTGCTTTGCTGTTGGCTGAGGCGCGGGGCTGGGCACAGGGAGGCTTGACCATGCTGTCATGGCCCCAGGCTGGGCTCTGTGTCCCTCGCTCCCTCCCCATTCCGGTCCTTGGTTCCCCAGCCTCCTGCCCAGGAACCACTGTCTTCTGCTGGTTACAGCTGCACCATCCATGCCAAGGTGTGCCCAGGGCTTGGTTTGTTTTAGGAAGCCCAGGGCAGGAATATGGGCAGGGGTGGCTGGCAACAGCACACAACAGCTGTCCCTGCCAGCTCAGGGGCTGGTGGGTGGGCTCGAGATCAGCCTTGGTCCAGCTTAAACAAACCAACGTGTAAGGTTTTGTGATGGCTTTTTCCAACCCAAATATGCTTCCTGAGGACTCGCCTGCGTACAGCAGCACAAGGGGCCAGGATAAGAGGTGAAGTAGTTTTCATGTGTTTAAGGATATTTTTTCTTGTGCTGTACATGAGGCACGCAGGGAGCTTTTCATCCATCTTCTGCTGCCTTTTCTGGCTCCTTCCCTGGGAGGATGTGGGTGTTATCCATGCTCTGTATGTCTCACAGCCCACGGCTCACAGCAGTGCTGCTGCTGACCTAAGAGTTTCCTCTTGAGTCACTGTATGAAGACTCAGCTTTTCTGGCTTTTTTCTTGAGATATTATTGGAATATTTTATTTCCTAATGCTGTTGGTGGCACACTGGTAACTATGGATGTGACATCCCATGCTTGCCCCCAGGCTTTTCACAGGTGGCTTCTGTCCTGCTGGGTGCCAGCCTGGCTCCGTGGAGTGACAGCAGTGTCCCTGCTCAGTTCTGCTGCAGTGCGTGGCAGGGCACCTGTGGCACATCCTGGTCATGCTGCATCCTCCTGCCCACAGTGCATGGCTCTGGCACCGATCCCTGGTTGCCTGACCATAGTCTGTGCTGCAGTGCCAGGATGGGCCATTCTCCAGGGAAAGAGGGGTGAGCGCTGCTGTGGGGGCTGCAGTGTCCCAAGCACTGTCCTGTGGCACTGCCTGGCAGGAACACAGAGGTTTGGAGAACTTTGGATTCACAGAAAAAAACCTCTGATGAATAATCAGCACCATTTACAGGTACTGAGCACCAAAATGCAGCAGCTTTGGAACTGCTGGAGAAGTTCAGCAGGCAGCAGTTATTTTTCCTTACTCAGCATTAAATGTATCTTCCAAACACATAAAGCTTCTGTCTGAAGTTCTGACACGTGTGAGTGAGAAAGCTCTTGGAACCTTGTCTTTTCTGTTCTGGTGATGGTGGATTCTCCACACTGGCCTGTGTTTTGTCTTGCCGACTGCTCAGTGCTCCCGGCCGAGCTGCTCTGCTGGGAGCAGCGATCCCAGGCCGTGCTAGCTGTTCTCTCCTGGGGCACATTCAAACATGGTCTCTCTGCCCAGTGTCCTTTCTTGTCACCAAATTCTCCATGCAGGTGAACATGCGGTCATGAGTTGTTCAAGTGATGATAAGAGCAGCAGAATTGCTTGAGATAAAGTCTATAAATATAAGTACAGCCCAGAAGTCAGTTGCTCTCTCAGTCTGATCTCTCTCCTTTTTATCCTGTTCCCCCAGCCAAGCCTGATTTTGAAAAGCCTGGAGATGTTTAGAACAAGAATAGATTTATTGATGTTACTATACCTTGTAGCTGTGAAAATGGAGAACAAGGGAGACGATCTGTTCCTGTGCCATCACAGGATGAACTGGGGATCTGCGGAACATCGGGGGACCCTTTGTGGTGGAAGCGCAGAGCCAGACTCCCAAGTCCTTGCAGAGGTGCCCAGAGTGGGGCAGCTCTTGGAAAAACCCCCCTCAGTGTGCTCTGCAGGTGGGGCTGCTCCAGTGCCAGTCAGGTTGATCATGCCATGGAGTGTCCTGGGAGGTGCCAGCTGGTGCAGAACAGGCCATGTCCACGCTGGCATTGTCTCCCAGGCTGGATCAGGAGGGATACGCATTCCTCCCCGCACGGAACCACTTTGGATCACTGGTAAGCCGCTGGCGATCCCTCCCTGGCGTGCTGTGTGACTCAGCTGGCCTCCAGCCCAGCCCCGCTGCACCCTTATCGAAGGAAACTCTGAAATCATCCGTGCTTGGAGCGAGCACGGCTCCCTCGCCCACCGCAGCCTGCCCTGCCTGGGAAGAGGGGCTGCAGGGAGACGCATGTGAGGGCTCTGCAGATCATGAGATGTCTCCGTGGGGATTGCTCGTGCTCTGCCCTGGATAAGAGTCCGTTGTTTTCATGTTTGTTTTCCCTGTGTCTGTCCTGCCTGTGCAGCGAGGAGCCACGGATCTTGGAGCACACCCTCTCCTGCCGCTCATGCCAGAGCACCGTGCCAAGAGCCTGCTCAGCTGCTCTCAGAGCCGGGGGCTCCGGGTGGCCTGGAGCACTGCAGGGATTTCTGCAGCTCTGCCCTTGCTCTCCTGATGCCCCTGGGAAAGCAGCTCCTGCCCCTCCCTGACATCTCGCTCCTCCCAAGGGAGGGCAAAATCCATTTGTTTTCCATGGCTCAGTTTTGTGTATTTTCATTTTTCAAAGAGTCTGTACTTTATTCCTCAACCTTAGGACCTATCCCCAGGGCTGGGGAAGTCAGTGACTGGCTTCTGTGGGACAGTGATGTAAACAGGGGTATAAGGAGGTGCAGCAGCCAGAGCCACCTGCCAGCCTCACCCTGCTTCCAGCTGACTGCCTGCTTGGCTTCCAGCCCCGAAGTGTCACCCGGCTGTCGCAGCCACAGCTAACCTGGCAGCACCATCCCCATGACTCACCTGGCACTGCCATCCCCAGGGCTCACCTGGCCATCCCCGCTGCAGGGGCAGGCATCTGGCTGCCTCTGTTTTGGGAGTTCTCAGGAAAAGTGCCGAGTGCTGCTGTCCTTGGAGCCTCTCCTGCTCCCAGGAACATCAGCACCCCCTCCACCTGCAGTCCCTTGCCTACGGAGCCAGGCACTGTCTCCCAGCTGTTTCTCTCCCTCCTACACCCGGGTTCAGTGTGCTCCAGGGCAGTGCTGAGCAATTCCCTGGTGTTCTGGCAGTTGGATTGGGACACCAGATGGTCTGAAATTCCTGCAGGTGTAGCAGCACCAGTCCTGCAGTTGGGCTTTGGTCCTTGGTGAACCAAAGGACTATGACAGTTTCCTCCTCGGTGACTTTTCTCTGCCACTGCAACCCCAGCAGCATTTGCTCAAATAACAGTTCCATTATTTCTTACCGCGCATTTCACCACTTTTGCCGATTTCTAAGGCTGCTCATCTTTTCTTAGCTTCCATTTCTGTTGGCCACGTGTTCTGGGCTGGCTGCCCTGTGTCTCTTTCCAGTTTTGCTGAAGCAACTCCTCCAGCTTTGCAGGGTTGCAAGATTGATTTGAAAGGCCAGCAAAATGCCAAAGGGGAAAAAACTGTTCTCTGAGAAGTTCAGGCTTCTAAAGTGCAGTTTTACCCATGGCTCATCCTAAGGAGCACTAAAGGAAGTGCTGATCCCAGCAGGGGTTTTGCTGCTGTGGCGAGAGTGGGGGTGCCCTGGCTGTGCTGGGCCAGGCAGGAGGCTGTGTTGCAGCGTCCTGTGCTGGCCTCATGTTTCAGAAGGAAAAATCCTTTAAAAAAATTCATCCAACACAACACATTGTCCTTTATAAAAATATTAAAAATATAGCCCGAAGTGCCACTGTCTAGAAAACCAGTACGAGCCAGTGAGTGTCTCTGGGAGAATGGTGTGTTCCATGTCTTTGCTTTGAAATGTGGCTCTGCTGCAGGATTCTCTTCCTGATCAGTGGATCTGTCACTATGGAGGTCTTGGGAAGCAGATGCTGGATAACTTAATCCAAGGGATGGTAAGAGTGTGTCCTCCCAGAAAATCCCACATCACTCACTCCCAGTTTTCTCCCAGACAGACCAATATACCCCAAAACTTTGTTGTCCTTCCAGTTTGCTTGGTTGCTGTGTGTTTTGGTTGGGGTTTTGGGCTGATGTGTTGCCAAACTTCCAAGCTGTTGGTGAGGAGACCCATGGTCTCCTTCTGCTCCAGGCATCCAGGAAAGCCCCTCTGTGTGTTTAACTGCCTTGAGCTTCAGTGCAGCCTCGTAACCCTTGCCAGCTCGTCCAGAGCGTGGCAGGTTTGGCACAGTTTCCATCAGGCAATAAGCGAGATAGGCGTAAAAGGAGTATATGATGAGTGTGAGCCATTGTGGTATGGCTTCTTGGCTTTTAATTAAACAGTAAATAAGAAAATAAGCCTGTCAAGCAAGTTTGGGCACTTCCCACAAGGCTGGCTGGGCAAGGAGAAGAATTCATAAGAATTAAAGATTGAAGTTTAGGACCAGAAACAGAAACTGGGCAGAGGGAGATTGGGAGGGGGATGTGTGAGTGGAGGTGATGGTCCAGAGGGCAGGTAACCAGCTTACAAAGCAAAAGGTCACTGGTTAGAGAGAGGTACTGAAAAACATCATCTTACTGGGAGCACAGCCCTGCTCTTCTGCCTGGAGCCTGGGCTGGACTGACTGTGAAAGGGAAGTGGCAGCTTATGAACAATTCAGTCAATGAAGGGATGATTAGGAGAGGTAAATGTGTGACAGAGTGTGAGACATCCAGTAAATTCCTTTGCAAGAGATTTGTAAAGCACAGCTAAATATAGCAAGTTATTTTTAGCAGTTCATGCTAGCCACTTACTCCTGGCAAGTGGAAAACCCGTGTCAGTGTGGGAAAAATGGCCTTTGTCCAATGTGTCAGGATTTCTGAGTCCCCACAGAGCCTTCAGGGGCACTTGCGGACAGCTTGCCCTGGGTCAATGCCAGGCACTGCCTGTCCTGCGCTGCTGTGTAATTCCCTAGTGGTGAGCATCTCCTCTCTGTGCAGCACCAGGAGGGCTGGATTCCTTGTAGGATCCTGTGTGGATTTGGGACTACCTAGAAGGCCAACCGGAAGGTTATTTTTTTTCCCTCATCTGAGAAAATCAACATGTTTTTGTGTTTGAGCATCTGTAGAGTATTTGGGAGTGTTCCGTGAGTCAGGGCTTGTTACTCCTGATCCTGATGGCACATCCGGGCTCAGTGGGGAGAGGTCATGGCTTTCCTGGCTGAGTTATTTTGGTGGGACAGAGACTGGGGATTTCATGCAGGTAGTATAGAGTGTAAATTTAACAGCTCAGAGCAGAGTCTGGCCCCTTGGTCACATACTTGGTGTGTTGGCTCCTAAAGCTCTGCTGCAACGACAGAGAATCCCCAGGAAGCAGTGGGCTGGGTACTGTGTCCAGAACCTCATCCCCGGGGTTATGATGGGGATCAACTCCATCTCCTTAGTGATGCAATTCCCTGGGGAATTCTTTGGTGAGAGTTGGTAACAATGGACACATTGTTTTCCCATCAGGAATCGCAGCCCTCTCCCTGCATGCTGGGAAAAGTGGCATTTCTCATGTTGTGCATGTGCCGTGCACAGGTCTCCACCAGGGAAGAGAAAATCCTCCATAGGGACCATTGGTAGGAAATGTAGGTGTGTCCTCAGCTGCTGTGTATCAGGGTCTTACAACATTTCACTGGCAAAAATGGACTTCCAGGGCTCAGATCCTAACCCGAAAACTTCTATGTCTTAACATGTTCTTGTTTAAGGGCAGAGTGAACTTTTATTCTCTTTAGTTTGCTTATTTGAAAGGAAGGTGTGTGGTCGGGTTTGATAGTTCTGTTTTCAAACTGGAGAAGAAGAAAGCAAAATTAAAAGATGGATCTCCTGCTTACATTTTCTCTGTTTATTTGCACTGCCATGGTCAAACCTGGTTTGGGTTTTCGTTATTCATTCCTTATGGGTTTTCTTCATGGATTGCTGAAGCTGGGACTGAGTTGCTGTGTGAAGGGCACCTGGCACTGCGATCCATGGGTCAGATGGATGCAGAAGCTCAAGAATGGCTTTTTCCTCCATGGAAATCTCTACTGGCTACTCTTCCCTGAGCTGTCTGTACTTAGGTGCAGACAGGGAGACCAATTAAAATCACTTCCCACCTTCCGGTGTGGGCCAGGACATCCTGTTCCTTCCCAGCAACAGGACAGGGATGCTGCAGCCCCATCTCTGTTCAGCTATTCATGCCTTCAGTTGAATCAGATTAAATTCAGGACTGCCTTTGCGCTGGGAATGTCTCTGGCCAATAGTTGCGATGATGACGAGGTTGGGGAGGTATTATTTTGTTTCTTCATCCTTAATTTGCAGTGTGATGCCCAGGGAGCAGCGTGTGATGGGGATTAACCAAAGGGCTGCTGAACCCACTGCTTGCTTGGCCCCTGAGCTTCTGGAGGAGCAGCAATTCTCACCTGACTATTTCCTAGGAAGAAGTAGAGTGGTGCTGTGTGTACCATCTGCTGCACAGCCAACAAATGCCATATAAACAAGGGCTATTTGGTGTGGATAATGAGGGTGAGGGTGCTGGCAGCCTGGGCCTGGCTGATGTGACGTGTACGCTCCACACCTGCTCTCTTGCACAGTTGGAGATGTCCTGTTGGTTTAAAAAGTGTTTATTTCTAAAAATCAGGCTGCTCTTTGCACCTGGTGTCACACCCAACGTCCCGTTGTGTCCCTGTGGTGTTAGATGAGGCAGCCCAGGCACAGCCCTCCTGTCCTGGTGCAGAGATCCTGCTGGTCCCCATAGCTGTCACCGTGATTGTCACGGCCACTTCTATTTCCGTGTGCTCAGGGACATGGTTTCCTCTTTTGGGAACAGAGGACCATTGCAGTCACACAGACTGTGACCTCTGGGTTGCAATTAGCCAAGCTAATTAAGAATGTGCACATGTGACACCTCAAGCGTTGCAGACCTCGAGTGGCACTGTCGTGCCCCGTTCTCTGGCTGTGTCTGCTCACCCTGTTCCCCCATGGCTCTGTCCTGTGGTGATGGTTTCCTTCTGGCTTAAATTGTGAGCACAGGAGGAAAAAGCAGCAACACAGCCTGTTTTGGGGCTCTGCTTGTGTTTGTGTTTTGTCAGAGGCCTGTGGCTTTTGCAGCGGTAGCAGCACTTTTTTGTTTGTGGTTTTTGGTTACCTGTGGTTGCTGTGAAAGGTTGAAGTGAGTATCCTTCTAGGTCCTTACTGAGCAGGCTGTGAGGCATATGCTTCCAGAGCTGCTGGCTCTGGAGGTGTGTTTATCCACACATAAATACAGCCCTGAGTTCTCTGTGTGCCACCTGAGGTCGGCACTGCTGGCACTGGCGCTCTCTTCTCCTGCCCCACAGCCTGGCTGGGGCCACTCTCTGCAGGGATGGAACTTCATTTTTACTAGAAGAGTAAATTATTGTGACCACAAATGGTGAAACTTGGCATCGCTTCCTGACGCTGGAAGGAAGAAGAGTCCTTGAGTACTCCCATTTTGGTGTGTTTCCATGGAGACTGGCTGAGGAGGCAGGGTCCTTGGGGCAGTGGTGAGCCTTGGCGTGCAGTTCACAGGGATATTCCAGCTTGGAGCATGGCATTATTCCTTGAGCCTCAGGTCCTGGTGCTGGGGAAGCCGGACAGGCCCTGCAGCCACCTCTCCCTCCTACCAGGCTTTAGGGGCACAGAGCAGGAGCCTTTGACAACCGAGTGTTTGTATTGGGAGGGAAAACATTTCCGACTGTTAAAACAAGGGAGAATACAGACTTATCTCTCTCAGCGTGGGATGGAGCCCTGTTTTTCCACACAGCAAATCTCTTCCTGCTGGCCCCTTCCTGTGGTCAAACCTCTTTCCTGTGGCCATGGCTCATGACTTTCTCCCTGGCCTCCCTGCTCTGCCCCATCCCTGGTGTCACCACACCACCATTTGGGTGCCACCAAGGGAAGGGACAACGTCTCACCAAGTGTCTCTGAGCACTGATGCTGATTCTCTGCCTCAGGCCCTGCTGGTGAGCCCCTCAGGGACACAGCCCCCGAGTGGGAGTATCTTCTGTTCCTGTGGTGCCAGTGGTCAGTCAGCCCTGTGTTATGTCCCAGTCACATCCCAAAGCTGTCCTGCAGTGCCAGCAGCCAGTCAGGCCCGTCCTATGTCCCAGTCACACCCCACCGCTGTGACAAGCCCGTGGCAGCAGCAATGCTGTCCTGTACGTGCACTCGGGAGCTCCATCAGGAGCCGGTGTTCAGCCAAGCCTCCCTACGTGTGGGAGCCGAGTTGCACTGGTCTGAGGAGCCTGGTTTCCATTAAGAGCTCCTCCGGTGCCTGCCAGGCACGCATGGTGTGGGCTCACGCTCCCTCTCCCTCTCTCCCTCCTTCTCCCTTGGGCTGACAGGGACATATGACACATGGAGACCCTCTGTCCCTGCCAGGTGTCACTCGTGGGACCTGTGTGTGCTGTCCTGCTCCTAGATCACAGGGACAACAGAGCTGTGGTGCCTCGTCACCTTCCTCCAGCCAGCACCCATGGAGGGGACAGACAGACAGACAGAGACGGATGCTGGCTGGGGGTGCCACTACTTCCAGAAGGGCTCAGGGACCCACAGTAGGCCGGGAGGGGTGTTCAGATGGAGGGATTGAACATCACCTGCAAGCAGTGGCATGGGAGGGGCTGGATGGGGCTTCAGCAGCGTCAGGGACAAGGGTTTGCAGGGGAATGAACAAAGATTCCCCTGAGCGAGGGCTGAATGAGCCTCCGGCCCAGCCTGAGCGAGCACTGGGGGACTGAGGGGGAATTATTTGCTAAGGTTTTCCATCAAGTCAATGACATCGTTCTGTGCAAGAGTTCACCCACTTACGTGCTCCAGCCCCTGGCAGCTGGGGCTAAATAGCGACATTCAGGCCTGAATCTGCC
Source organism: Dasyornis broadbenti (assembly GCA_013397935.1). Taxonomy (NCBI): domain Eukaryota; kingdom Metazoa; phylum Chordata; class Aves; order Passeriformes; family Dasyornithidae; genus Dasyornis; species Dasyornis broadbenti. The sequence goes on along the minus strand of VZRN01005007.1, from coordinate 437,326 downwards.
CATTCAGGAGCAAAGGTTTGACCCATCAGAGGGAGCTGCTGAACGAGGCTTTTGAGAGAGAAGTCGGGATTGCACTCTGAGCCTGCACCGGGGACCCAGCTGTCCCCCTGCCCCTGCCTGCTCAAGGACCTTGAGGAGAGCCAGAGGACCAGGGTGCTCCTGACCTGGGGACAGGGGAAGCAGGCAAGTCTGGGGACCTGCCAGTATCCCACACAGGCCACTTGATTTCATTTCCCCAACATCCACTTCAATGTTGTCCATTTTTTCTCTCCCCTTCACAGCAGCATTTCAGAACATCCCATAATTGCCGCCACAGTAGTGAGTTTTATATTCAAAGGTAAGAAAAAAAAAATCCATGATCCTGGTTTGGCAAAGCAGTGGTGGGAGCTGCTTGCACGTTAACATCTGTGCCATCACATCTTCCCCGCTTGCAACTTCCTGAATTTCTGAAAGTGCCATCTCTGTGCACCGTCACAAAGGAGTCCAGCCTTGACTGTGCCTATAGCTGAAGTCCCAAATTAGGGAAAATAGCAACGTAAATCGGAGTATAATGTTATTCCTTTGATTTTCTTTTTGTCACCTACATCCTACTCCCTGAGGTCAGGCAAATGCTGCCTCCTTCTTCTTTGTATCTCAGGAATTTGTTGTAGCTTTGTGCAGGATGATGTGGTCGATCCAGTGAGTGTCACTGGTGCTGTCCCCACTGTCCTTGGGTCTGTTGTGGTGTCACTGTCCCATCGCAGGGCTCCTCTGCCAGCACCAGCAGATGCCGTCCAACAGCGTCCTGCAGCCACACAGGATGCAAAGACACAAAGGATCCTTTGGGCCAGAAACTTCTCTGGAAGGTCCAAAAATAATTTCGTCTGAGCCACGGCCACCATCAGATAGTGTCTTTGCTCCCAGCCCAGATGGTTCCTTGCCAGCAGGAGCAGCAGGTCCTAGGGTCATCTGTGGGTGACCAGGCAAGCCCAGCTGAGCCCCCTGGCTCAGCTCTGTGCTCTGTGGCACTGTCCTTCCCTCAGGGCCTGTCTGTGTTCATGACCCCAAAGAAGGACAGTTATTTTTAGACCTGCCTTTTTCCTCACATTTATTTTCTGACTGTACAGATTTTTCTCCCATATTATGAAACAATTCCTGTGAACAGTGGCCAGCCTGTCCTCCGAGGCACAACGCCTGTGCTCCGAGGAGCTGTGCCGATGCACGCAGAGCCCTCGAGTATCTCCTGTGTGTTTTCCTGCAGGGAAGTGTGTCAGTGTCCCTTCCTGTATGTGGCTGGACACAAGGCCATTGATCGGTTGTTGTACTGTGTGGTGCATCCATTAGTGCTGCAGAAGCTTTTTCAGAGAGAGGAAAAACCCAAACCTAATGCTCTCTGCAGCCTCTGAGGGTTATTAATGCTGCAGCATTTTCTGCAGGGCTGAAATTCCCAATGCCTATAGATTTTCATAACTACCTTCTTATGGTCTTGTTCCATTCAGGATAAATTCCTAAGACTTATAGCCTCTGTAGAACAATTGCAGAAACCCACAGCTGATTGCTCTGTCCTTTTCCAGGGTACTCCTCAGCGGTGCAGAAGTTCTCCCAGACTCTGCAGTCCTTCCAGTTCGACTTCATCGGTGACACACTAACAGATGATGAGATCAATATTGGTGAGTATTCTGCTTTTTGAAACTGACTTCCAGTAAATGGAACAGTCTCCCTCTCTAGGAATTAGACTGCCTGATGGTTTCTAAGCAGCCTCAGGAGCCAGGTTCCAGGCAGCTCCTCCATAGCTTATTTTATGAAGTTGAGCAGTCACGGGTCGAGTTTCACATTCCCAATTCAGCGGATAATTTGCAGAGGTTTTCCATGGCTCCAGGCCTGCTCCATGCTGCCAGGTGCTGGGGAGGAGGTGGCGTGGTGCTGACCTCCCAGCCAGCCCCTTTCCAGTGCTGCAGTGGCGCCCAGCGGGTGCTGGTCCCAAAGCTGCCTTCACTGTGTTGGAAAGGCCTCACAGGAACAAACTGCCCCATGCTGCCCTGCAAAGGCACCAGGCTACAAACTGCTGGGAAAAAGGGTTGCTGGATGTGTCTCAAATAGAAAACAATGGCCAGTCTGTGCCCTGGGCAGGGCAGCTTGCAGGGCTGCTCCCTGCACATCTGCTTGGGGATTAGTGATCCTGGAGCTGTGTTTCATCCCTGCCCTCCCCCAGCTCTGGAGATCACTCCGCATCCACTGCCCTGGAGGGCTGGACCGAAGGCCCTGAATGCCCCAAACCCAGCATGTTTCACATGAATCTGCTCTTGGCTTAGCTGAGTGGGTGGACCCTGTGGGGGTGACAAGCTGCAGGAGGGACAACAGGGGTTGAGGATCTCAGCCCCCGAGGTTCCAACTCTGCCCAATCAGACAAAACACTTGGGCCACCTGCCTAGTCTGAGGGACTGGGGCTGTCAGTAGGCTCACAGGGCACTCTCCAGGCAGGAGCACGGCGGGGGGCACAGGGTCTTTGCCAGGCTGCTCCCGGGAGCCACACACAGGGGAAAAGAACAAAGAAAATCAGCTTTTGTCAGGCAGCAGTTGAACAGTGGCAGCAGTGTGGCATTGCTGATGTTAGGTCTCTTGAATACCGTCAGAAGGGGAAGGAAGTAGAGCCCGTTTCTTGGGCTGTTGTATTTAAAACCATGTGAAGCAGATTGCAGCCTGCCCCTCCAAGTGTATTTCCTTTATGGAAAGTCTCTAGGTGAAACCTGCTGGAAATGAGTCAGCCTCCAAATCTAATGGCAGCAGAGATTCTGAGCTTCCAAACACATCTGAGTCGGGGAGGGGAGAACTCTGCCATATAAATGCCCCTCCTGGGAGCTGAGGAGTCTGAGGCAAACAGCCATGCAAGGAAAGGAGTGTCGCTCCTCTTGGCTGGAAGGGATAAAGCTCCAATGACTGATAAAGGCTGCTGGGAATGGCAGAGGTTGAATAAAGGGATTGTGGAGTAAGGGAAAGCAAGAAGAGATGACAGCAGATATAAAACCCTCCGTGGTGAAAGGACCATGTTTCCCTTCATTTTTGCTGGGGAGTATTTGTTTTGCTTTTTCAAGAAGAGGTCCCCAGTTTCCCTGTGAAGAAGCCTGAGCTGTGTTCCTCCTCCCACCCAAACCCTGCAGTGCCTGCAGGGGTTGAAGCTTCCTTATTCCTGACACAGCAGTAGGGCGTTGACGTCTCCGTAGCAGCTTCCATCTCCTGCAAGGGTGCCAGGGATCTGCGTGGGAGTGCAGAGCTCATTTGATGTGCAGGATAGGAGAATGAAGCAGAACACTTACAGGCATTTCTTATGCGCTGCTAGAGAACGTGTTTGGGTTGTAGATAGAGCTAAAGTCACGCTGCTCTCTCGTGTGGGCAGAGAGCAGCCAGGCACCCGAGCGGGTGGCAGCAGGGACACTGCAGGTGGCAGTCAGGACACTGGATTGATGTTGTCTGTTGTGAGCAGCACTTTCCCCTGGGCACGGGAAAGGTCATGGATGCACCCGTGTTACCCCACGGCTGCAGCCCCTCCTGCAACCCCTTCACTGTCACCTCACGAGACTCAAATCAGCAGCTCCTGCAGAGATGAAGGGAGCAGTGAAATGGGATGGCATGTTCCTCCCTCCCAGGCATGGGAACCTGGAATCCTCTGGCTGTAAGAACCTTCCTGGAATGCTTCTGGCTGTCCTGGAGAGTCGCTCTGGCATTCCCAGGTGTCAATTCCCAGGTGTGGCTGGGCAGCTGGTGGCTCCTCTGCTCCACACTGCCCTGCGGGGACTGGCAAGTGCTGACCCAGGCCAGTAGCACAGATCCACCCCAGTGCTCCCAGGCACTGCTGGGCTGGCAGCAGGGCCTTAGCCTTGTGTGTGTGGTGCAGAGTCAAACTCAGTGAGCTGCTTCATGACTGGAGCCAGGAAACGTGTTCCTGGGCTCTTCCTGTAGAGCAATGGGAAACAAACAGCTAGGAAATGTTTTACGCACTGACATATTCCCTGTAAGTTTGGGGCTGGATTCTGTTTCTCCCCGTGATAATTCTTTTCCTGGCTCAGGCACCTGGTATCTGTGCACTCCAGGTTTCCTGTCTTCCTGGGGAGCCCTGGGAGTGAGCACCACAAGCTGTTGGGCCATTGCATTGCTGGGCACTGGAGCCCTTGCTGGGGGAGAATTCAAATGTTCCTGACTCGTCAGGGAGGTCTGTTGTGCCACTTCCAGCTGAGAGCCTGTGTCACGAGTCTGCAGTTGTTCGCTTTTGTGTGTCTCAGCAGTTGCAGAATGGATCCTCACACTGGATTTTAGCAGGACAGGTACCTCTCCCAAGGTACCACTGTGGATGAGGGGAGAGAGCCCTCAGCTTGCACACAGAGCACAGTAGCACCCTCTCCCTGACAAGCTAATCTTGTGCCTGCCTTGCTGTACACCTGCTGTGCCCCCTAGTGTGCTGCCCTGCCCAACCTGGTGTGCAGCAGGGAGGGAGGGTCTGAACTGCTGGTGCAGAGCTCTGGGGTCTGACTGAGCCACTCTGGGCTGGTTCCACCAGGGCAAGAGGGAGTGTGGGACCTGCCAGACCCGTTCTGTGCTGTGCCAAGCAGGCTGGAAGTGTGGGAATCTTTCTCAGCTAACTCTCAGGTAGTTCCCAGGTACTCTAGGGTGATAAGGTTGTTCCCCCAGGCATCCAGCACACGACCATGCTACCTGCATGGGCAAGTGTTTGCCCAGCCTTGCCTTGCAGCCCACAGAGATGGAAGTTTGGTTCGGCACTGTCAGTGCTCTGCTGCTGAGAGGTTTCCTCTCCTGTGACAAATTCAGCCCCTTCCCAAGTTCTCCTTTGATGGGCAGGGAGAGGGGCTGCATGTCCTGCCTTGGTGTGGTGTGAATCAGCTGCTCCCATCTAGGCTTTTTTTTCCCCCAGGCTAAATTATTCTTCTTTCAGTTTGTTAAAGGAGAGGTTTCATGCTATTTTTGTTGTAGTTGGTCTCCAACTGCTGATCAATGAGATCTTTGTGTTTCACTTCTAACATTTTGGGGAGTGGTGTCAGTGTCTGTGACCGTGTCTACACCTGCTGCCTTTCCTCCTGTACATGGACTTTGTGCTTCCTGTTGCTGAATGTGATGTTTATCATTCCAGGCCATTTTCATTTAACACACTTGTCGTGGTCCAGGGAAGCACCTGCAGCTCTTCCCAGGACAGAGGTGCCAGGCCCATCCTGGTGCTACCAGCAGCTGTCCAGGCAGGACAGGCAGCCCCGTCCTACCTACAGCCCCTGCTGTGGCAGGTCCTGTCCTGCTGCAGGCCCTTGGGATGGCAGCTGCCCCTTCCCCCTGTTCACCTCTTCCCTCCGTTTGCCCCTTCCCTGCTGCCTGCCTCTCCATCTCTGTAGCACAGTTCCTAATAAAAGCTAATTAATTTCCTCTTCCCATCCCAGGGCCATCTCTCCTTCATTGCTTGAGGCAGTAGACCCTCCTCTCCCTTGCATAAATAAATACCCCTCATGGTCAGCCTGCACATGGCATTGCCTCATGCAGTTTCTGCCTAAAGGGGCCACCTCTTCTCATTTTTTTTTGCCATCCTTCAGATGGCCATGCTGGGGTTGCAGCCACATTGGGGTGTCCTGGTGTGTGTCCCACATTCCAATGCCATATCCCAGCTCCACTGACCAGCCTCTTCTTTTCTTACAGCCGAGTCCTTTAAGGAGTTTGCAGAGCTGCTGCAGGAAGTGGAGCTGGAGAGGTCCATGATGGTAAGGAGGTGGGAACTGGGTTCTGTCATTCCTGACATGGCTACATGCCAAATCACAGCCACAGCACCATGTGGGAGGCTTCCCATCAGGGGGAAGCTGGGAGCACTGGGAATGTGCTTTATGCTTATCTGGTCCCATGGCTGTGGGCCCTGAGCACAGGGCAGGTGCAGCAATAGGTGTGGAGGGCTGTGGTTCTACCAGGCAGTGCAGGCAGGCACAGAGCCCCAGACACTGCATCTGGAGGGGTTGCACTGTGCCCAGGCTGCTCACCAGCTGCTTCTGTTGGTGAAACCAAGGGTTAATGAATTAGAAGTGTTTCCACTCCATTTTTGCTGGGTGCAGGCAGCCAGGTCTCCCTGAGCCCATCTGTGCCAGCCCAGCTTCCACAGGACAATGCACTACCATCGACTTCCTGCTGCTATGTGCCCTCAGCCTCTCCACAGCTCCTCCAGAGCCAGTGCTGGCTTCCCATTTCACTCCTAATTCCAGGAAAAACATGAAGGTTAGGCTCAGAGGAGAGCTTACAGCATGCCAGGAATGTGCTGCTTGGCTCTGCATTCCCCTGCCTCGTGCAGCAGAAGGAGCTCCTGCCAGGCTGGGCTGGAGGGTCCACAGGCAGGCAGGGAACAGCAGGAAACCAGGAAAGGACTGAGATAGTTCTTTATTAGTAATTACGTTCCAGGTAAAGTGGCTCCTTTGGTAGTGGGGCAGAAGTGGAAGGGATTGTTTCAGGGATTCATGCACTGTCCAATTTTCAAAGTTGAGGGGTTTTGCCCTCTACTTGTAGGACCAGTTCTCTTTTATAGCAACTCCTTCAGGAGGTTTCCCACTCACCATGTTTATCAGCTTTAAATTCCCTCAAGGGCTGTGGCTGTGTGGTATCCTGTCCCCTTCTTTTCTCCTCTCCCTTCTCTAGACCGTGGGGCAGAGCCTGTCACAGAAGTGGGAATAGGAAGAGGGAGGAGGTTGGTCCCAGTGCCAGGATGGAACTGGGGCTAGTGATACAAACTGGGATGAATGTTCATGTGGATTCATGATAAAGGTATGCAGAGTATCACCCAGGAAAGCATCTCTCAGGCATGAGACACGAGTGGAAGAGACACAGGCAGGCTTTCCCTTTTCCCTAGCTGTTCCTGTGACAGATAACCTTCTGGCTGAATCTCAGGAGAAGGGAGGTCTGTCCTTTATTTGAGAGCAGTGTTATTAGATCGGGGTGGGGGACACCTCCTATCATCCACAGGATGCCCCCAAAGCCTCCTGGTCTGTGGTTGGGATTTGCTGTGTGTTACTGATGGGGAAGAGCAGGGTTAAGTGACCTCACCTAGAGACAGAGAAGAAGTCTGCAGTCAAAAACATTAAAATCTGAGAGTTCTTGGCTTCTAGCTCTGTTCAGCTTCTGTTTAGGAGAAAATTGTTCAGTGCCCTGCAATTAAAATGCTTTTTCTTTGCACTGTAGGTGCAGAACGCGAGTGATTTGCTGATCAAACCTTTGGAAAACTTCCGGAAGGAGCAGATAGGGTTCACCAAGGTAAGGCTTGTTTGTTTGTTTTCAATGTAAACAGATCTGTTTTCTCTTACTGTGTTTGAATTCAGATTTTTCTCCTGTTGTTCTTAACAAGCAGACAGTTGCTCTACTGCATTCTGACTTGAGGCACACAGAAACTCCCTATTCAATGCTGGCTTTCAGCTGCTGGCATGAGGGTTCGTGCTGTGACTTTTAGTCTGATTTTTCAATCATAAGAGGCTCCAAAATCTTTTCCTGAATTCTTTGGGTTCTCTCCTGGCCTTATTCCAACACCGCCTCCATCCTGAGCAAGGAGTGTTTGTTTCAACCAGGAGATCCTCCGTGTTGCTTTCTCTCCTCTCTCCTTTGTTTATTCAGTGCTATTGAGAACAAAATACTTTCTGCAGAGAAGTGTGTGGTGGAGTGGGAGGGAGGAAGGGAAGGAGGGAAAACGGGCGGGAGAGAAAGCAGCAGAGGCCGGCAGGCAGAACCTGATTATAGTCATAGGGCTTTTGTTATGAAATATTTACATGAAGCATCTAATGAGTCTTTCAGATGGACCAAACTTTTAAAGAAACAAGCTATAAAAAGCAAATTCTGCACATGTAGAGCACAAAGGATCATTTTTCCCTTGTCTGCTATCAAGAAGTCCAGGTTCCACGTTACTCAGCGGCAGCTTAAAATGGGGCTGGCTCTGACCCAGCTCCGAAATGGAGATGTTTTGGAGAACACTTGGGGCTTGGATTCAGCCCAGCCCATCTGGAGACTTTGACGTTTAATAAATACAGAGTTTGAGAAGAGATACTCAGTGGCCCTCCTGCCCTTTACCATGCCCTGAGGGCTGGTGTGAGGAGTCCTCTGAGGAGCTGCAGCCACGAGCATGGCAGAGGTGCTGCCCACAGCCCCTGCTCTCGTGTCTCTCGAGCTGTTTTCTTGCCAGAGAGCCCTTAAGGTGTGTAAGGGCCACTTTGCCCGCAGCCCAGAGTGTGCTGTGCCCTGAGAGCTGAGCTACCTCCACCCAGGGGCCATGTGCCCATGTCCTGCTCCAGACTGGCCATGCCCAGTGGGCAGGCACAGGTCTCAGCAGGGCTGGTGCCACAGCCCCAGTACCGGCGGGGCTGAGCACCTGGCAGCCTGCAGCTCTTCCTCAGTCCCTGTGGACGAGCAGGGCACTCCAGGTGGAAATGTTGGGTGGTGACAGTGGCAGGGCACTGCTCAGAGCAGCTGGAGAGGTGGCAGAGGGTAGGGAGTTGTTGCAGGTGGCTCAGTCATTGTGGTTTTGGGTTTTGTTGTGCCTGGAGGGAAGAGGACTGTGCTGTGGCTCAGCCACACAGGAACTCACAGGGCAGCACCTTGCACCATGCCAGGATCCAGGTGTGCCCACAGTGACAGGGATGCTCAGGGAGGTATCACTGTCCCCGTGCTGCCCCAAAGCCTTGAGAGGGTGTGAATTTGGGAGGCAGCCCAGCCACTCCCTTGTCCTCAGGTCTGATGCTTCCCTAACAGGAGCCTGTGCCATACTGCTGCTGGGCTGTACCTTCAGGTATCACCTTGGGCGCTGAGCCTTCCTTCACTTGCCGGCCTGCGATGCATCTCTGGGTCATCCCCATCCAGCAGCAGAAGGTGCAAAGTACAAATGAGGGTCCTCACAGCGGGGTGCTGTCACTGTGGGTTCCCTCATTGCTGCTGGGCCTGGCATTGCCCTGTGGGCCCTTCCTGATCTGCACCAGGGTCAGAGGCCGGGACCGGGCTGTGGAACAGGCTGGAAACATGACACAGGGAATTTGTGCCCTCTGCTTAGTTTCCGTATTTTAGCAGCGTCGCCTTCTGTGAGATGTTTTCTGTTCCCTTTGCGAGCTGCTGGAGCCAAATAGGAAGAGCCCTTGAATTGGGGCTTTGTGATGCCTCTGGCTGGAGCGCAGCCAGTCGGTCTGACCAACACATCTGAGTCTGCATTCACCCGTTCTCCCGGGACGAATGCAGTCTCCTCGGGAAGGTGTGCTCCCACACAGGGCAGCCCCAGGCTGCCACTGGGACCCCCTCCAGCCACTCCCTCCTGCCGCAGCGCCATGGGGTCACTGCTGTCCCTGTGATTTGCTATCAGTGTGTGCATGTGCCACTTCACAGATGAAAAGGAGGATCTGCAACTCCATGAGCTGACCCATTTCCCAGCCCTGGCACTCATGGCAGGGGGTGAGTGTGGAAAGGAGCTGGTGCATACGGAGGCCCCATCCCTCCCTCTCCATAGCCCTGGGGCTCAGCTTCCACACTGTGGGGCTGAGACACTGTGGGAAGAGCCTGGCTACACTTATTGAGTTGAGGAGGATTTGAATAGGGAAAGTTTAATTCCAATTTCACTTGGAAGGAGACAGCTTTTTATTAAGAAACACAAAGCAAACCAAAAAATTCAGAAGGAAAAGCTTGTTTGGATGTACTGTAAGGGTGGGAGGAATGCTGAATAGCTGCAGTGTTTGTCAAAAGTTTTTCCATAAGAGATAACATATTCCTAAAAGGACTTAGTTAACTCTGTTATTAATTTCATTAATTATAATTTTAAAAGAAAGGGAGGATAGTCACTTTTACTTGCTTTCATCTCTGTGGGAGCAAGGCCTAAGGAGCATTGGAGAGAAACCAGTGGGTGAGGAATAAACACCAGGATGCACTGTGTTTTGATTGAACTGCTCTTTCTACATCCCTCAACTTGACTTTTTAGAAATCTGTTTTTGAATTAACTGCTGATGCCACATAAAAATGAGTTATGATGATCCTCCATCCACTGATCTTGCACTCGAACCCCTCGGGTGTGTGTGGAGGTGGGGGCTTCCATAGCAAAGTGTGCTTCATTCCTTAAGGAGAGGAGAAGTGGACCATGGGCTGGGCTTCTTTCCTGCTGCTTACCCCACCTCTCCTAGGATGGGAAATACAGAGGATCCTGACTAGCAACTAATGGTTAAGAGGGAATTTTGGCAAGTATGTTTGCCCCTTTCCCCCTGGTCAGCTGGACCCAAAGCTGCTGAGGGGCTCAGTGTTGCCCCAGTGCTGGCAGCAGTCAGGGCATGGGCAGGACCTGGCACACACAGAGCAGCCAGAACTGCTGCTGGATCATATGCCACAGCAGGCAGACAATGCTTTCCTGAGGGCTCCTGCTCATTCCTGGGTAAAGCAATGTCTGTCACAGCTCCCAGTGTGGGGTTTTTGCACAGCACCCTCTTGCCTGCACTCAGCAGGATCCGCTCCGTTGCTCCCAGTGAGCAATAAATGGAAGATGGGTGGCTCTTGAACTTGGCAAACCTTAATGGGAACGTGGTGTTACCCTCTGCTGAATATTCATGAGGAACTAATTTGTGCTTATGTTTCCAGATTGTGCTTCAGTCTGGGTGATTTTTTTGCGTTGTTTTTTTGTCATTGCTTGGTCTGTTCAGGAGCCAGCTCAGAGGGATTTGTAGGTCATTCTTCTGCTGTTCAGTTATATGCTAATTAGCCAGAGTGGGAATGATTGGCAAGCTCCCTCTTAGTGGCCCAAAATGCCATGCTGCACTGTGGTCCTGTCGCGCGTGGGTCCATCTTGGACATCATTCCCAGTCCCTTCAATCCCCAGAAAGAGCTCAGTGCTCCATGTCCTCAGTGCAGCCGTGTGCCCCTGCCTGCCGTGGGCACTGGCAGAGAAGGAGGCACTACCTGAAGGAGTTTCTGTCTGGCTTCCCAGCTCCTGCTGCAGAAGGGGCTCCGTTGCTCTCCCAGGCTTTTCCTTTCTTTTCACCAGTCCTTCCCTGAGCAGGAGTGACCCCTCTGTCCCAGGACCCTCAGGGAGCTGCCCACAAGCTGGTGGCAAAGCTACTGCCTGGTGGTTTATGGTCTCCCTGTGGCTGCAGGCTCATGTTCCTGTGGCCGTCTGTGTGGGCACCACGGCCACACACAGCTCATGGCCTCCTCCATGGGTTCTTGTTCTTGTGGCCATCTGTGTGGGCACCACAGCCTCCCACAGCAATGTCACCTCTCCTGGGGACAAGCCAGGAGCCACATGCTGCCAGGCTGCTGCATCCAGAGGCTCCTCGTTAAGGAAATGGAAACAAGCTGAGTTCCTGGCTGCATTAGACGAGGCATTAATGGCACAGACAGCTCAGGAGTGTGACCCTCCAGACACAGGAACTACTGCTCTGCAGACACTTTCGCTGAGCTGGGTTTGGGTTTGCTGATCAGGGTGTTAGTCACGAGGGTGGTGGTTTGTTTTCACAGCGCTTCCTGGCCTCAGCCCCGCTTGCTGAGCTGCTTAAATTAGGATTCACCCTTGGAGGACTTTCTGCTGCTCTGGATTTGATATGGACCTCTCTGCTCTGAGGTGCAAGGTTGCTGCACGGAGTCACAGTACCTGATATTGCAGGGGGTGATTCCAGTGGATGCACTTCCTTTCAGGTGTCCTGTAATTCCAGGGTCTGCAGGGCAGGACATGTAATTGCTGAGGTGAAGAGGTTTGCTGGGGTAAGCCTGGCCTGCTCCGGACAGTTACATATAAGCAGGGGTAGTCAAATTGGTGCCATTTCCCCATGGTATTTGTGCTTTCACTACAGCCATGTCAGGACTCTTGTGGGGAGAGAATCCATTTTCCAGGAGGGCAGCTGGCAGGAAGGCTTCTTACTGTTACTAGGAGTCAACTGTGCTGAGCCCAGGTAGGGGTTCTGGGAGCCAGCAGGCATCCTGCTGCAGGCCATCCCCACAGACGGATGGAATAGTCTGTGCAAGTGGAATGGGGAAGCAAAACTTTATGGCAGGGGAAGCTGCAGTCACTACTGAATTCATGAGGAAAATTCCTAATACCCAGCAGTCTGAGTCTGAGTATTAGCAGAGCAGAGTCCATCTGCTCTGGTTTGTGGTAGCACTGATATGTGCTTGCTTATCCGTGAATTTCTGAGTGGGGGCAAGAGAACAGGATTTCAGGGCTTTCAGGAGACAGATGTTGAAAGATACCAGTAATTCCCCAGGAAGCTGGAACTTCCTAATTGCTTTCCACTTTCTTGAGCTTTCAAAAGCCAGACAGAAGGTCGGGGCATCCCATACATACCTGCACTATGTGTACAGCAGCTCTCAACTGCTTGGACCTGGCACTGAGGCTGCTGCCAGGCTGGAATTTCCTGATTTTAGTAATTTAGTTGCCTGCCAGGAATGCCTGATATCTCAGTTACCATCTGAAGTGGGTATTTGTCAACCTGGCCACTACTCTGGTTGTTTCATGATCTCCAGTGTCTCAGTCAGTGCAAGGCAGGAGCCAACAGCCTGGTGCTCGGTTCTGCTGCTCCCTGCCTGCTCTTGGGGGTTCCTTCTTGAGTGTCTCTGTTTGCTGCTCTTGTTCATTTGTGCTCTCTTTGCAGCACTGCTGACAGGCATATGAGGATTTCCTGCCTGCCTGTCGACTTTCCAGGCTTTTGCTTTTGTTCTGATACTCTTCAGAAACAAACGATAAAGTCCTTAGAACAGAGACCTGCCAAACTCTAATGAACCTTTTCTTGACCTTGATGTGTCTCTGACATTGCAGTGTTTGCCCAGTTGTTTCTGGGCTGCGTGAACAGCGTGTCAGCAGATGGTGAACAGGGTTTCGATGTATGAGTACCTCTCCAGTTTACTGGATATTGATTGAGAGAGGGAACAGCACCTCATCGGTGGGGCTTTTGCTATGATGTTGGCATGAAAAAGTACTTCTTGTGCCACAGAGTATTGCTAGACTGGGTCTTGAGGTGTAACTGCAACCAAGGTAGGCAAAGGGCTGTGAAAGCAGAGCAAATGGGAAATGGCCTCCTGTTCTCTGGCTGGTTGACCAAAATTTGTACATGGGAATACAAAATTGCACAAAGGATCTTGGTGTTGATGCATGTTCTTATCCGGAAAATGCCATTAACTGGTTGTGCTTCAACCTCTTGCATCTACAGGAAAGAAAGAAAAAGTTTGAGAAGGATGGTGAGAAGTTTTACTCTATGCTGGATCGCCACTTGCATTTGTCCTCCAAAAAGAAGGAATCTCAGTTGCAGGAGGTGTGTATAGAATTTTCCTCAGAGTTGGATCCAGAAGCAACAGCACCAGCTGCTTTATGTCTTAAAAAAGGGGTGAGGAATCATCCCTTCCAGTAACCTGTTGGAATTGATAATGAATTAAATCTACCCAAAGCCTGGATTCTCTGTGTGACAGCAGGGAATTCAAGCTCATAGTTCTCCTTTGTCTGGTGGGTGCTGGTAGTGGCTTTATGCATTGTCATTGCTTGTTATCACTGTGATGGTGTAGGGCAGTGGCCAGTGGCACTGGCACAGCTGGGGACTGGCCACTCTTTCACCTGTGCTCTGGCTGAAAAATAACCAGTTATTATTCCTTTCAGTGGCCTGGCATCCTGCCTTGCTGCTGGTGCTTTTGGGTGGCTGTGGGGGCAGGCAGCGGAAGGGGGTTCCTGCCAGCTGGTGCTGCTGCAGGCATGTTGCAGCAAGGAAGGAAGCCCAGCTGTTCCAGCCCACGCCAGAGCAGCTGCATCTGGTTGGATCTGTCAGACCAGGCAGATTGTGTGTGAGCTCAGGGAGCATTGTGTGCTCCTGCTGCAGCGCCACAATTGCAGGTTCTGGGACACAGATGGAGTCAGGCAAGAGGGTTGTGATGGTGGCCTTGTCTTCACAGGGTTGTGTGTGGAGAAAAAGCTTGTGCTAAAATAACACATGAGCTTTGGGAAAGCCTTGTCCTTGCAGAGGGAGGTTTTGGATCCTTGAATGAAAGGGAGCGACAAATGGGCAGAGTTAGAAAATATCTAATGTTCCAGTTCAAAGCCAGGCTGGACACCTGGCAGACTGTTTTTAGTGAGGACAGAAATATATGTGGGCTCACAGACAAAAGCGAGTCAAATATTTTCAAACTACATGTGATGTATTTTCTTTTTCCATTTTTCCCTCTTTCTTCTAGGCTGACCTTCAGGTGGACAAAGAGAGACACAATTTCTTTGAGTCCTCCCTCGAGTATGTGTACCAGATCCAGGAAGTACAGGAAAGCAAGAAATTCAGTATTGTAGAGCCGGTAGGAGTTTCCTTTTCTCTCAGCCTCATTGGTTGATGCTCAGATGTGCTGGCAGTGGCAGGAAGGGATGAGTTTCCAGGTTGGATTCAGTCCTGTGGGGTAGGAGTTAACCTTGCATCCTTGGCATGCTGCATCTTGACAGCCTTAGTGGTCCTTGCTGGAGCACTGTGAAGCCCCAGCCCTATTTCTTCTGGCTGTCCGTCGATCCTGAGGAACAGGCTAGAACCTATTCATAGCTACAGGTCTTGTTACGGGTTATCTTGGCCCCTTTGGGTTTGGTAGTGCTGTCTGTCTGCAGAGGGACAGAGGTGTTACCTGCTCTGCTCACCTGTCCCACCCTGGCCTGCAGTGGTCCCAGCCTGTGGCTGGGTGCGGGAACCCTGCCCTGGGTGGTGTCTTCACCCCAGTGCTGGCTGCAATGGAGTGTGGGATCCTGTGGATCTTGTGGATGAGCACTCTGCAGATCTGCTCTGGGTCTCCCTGCAGGGTCTTTCATTCTGGGTGTTTGATTCAGACAGATGTGTGGGTGGTAGCTTGGGATTTAGGGACACTGTGGTGCATTTGCCATACCAAGGCTGACATCTTTCCAAAGATGTAAGAAAAAAATAATTGTATATGTTATTTCTGAAACATCACACTCTGTCCATCTTTCCTTCGATTATGAACACAGGAGTTCAGTCTGTCCCTTCCCTCCATTGCAGGTGCTGGCGTTTCTCCACAGCCTCTTCACTTACAACAACCTAACAGTGGAGCTGACACAGGATTTCCTCCCGTACAAGCAGCAGCTCCAGCTCAGCCTGCAGAATGTGAGTCCCTGCCCAGCTGAAGGACTTTCCTGTGTGACTTCTGTTCTCATTTGGATTTACACAGCTCTGATGGCAAGGTCTTTCCAAGCAGTCTGGCCATGTTTGCATTGTGGGTGCTGCAGATACAGTTATTTCCTTCTCAGTTCACATGTGTTTTGCCCTCTCCTGCACAGGATAGTTACAGGTCTATGAAATTGTTTTCTCTGGAAGGGGCTATTGCATCATTTAACCTGGTGCATAAACAAGCCTGAGATTTTCTTTCTGTTGCGCGAGATTGAAATTGTGCTCTAAGAAGACCTCTAACCTTGATCTTAATGGTACTGGCTTACTACAGGCTTGCTACATGCTTTGATAAGGTCCTCTGCTGGCCAAGTGTGCTCATGGGGTAGAATATCTGAGTCCTGTTTCCCTTATCCTCAGTCTTTTCTGTCTGGCCTTCACTCCTGTGGAACAACAGCTGTAAATCTGAGCCAAGCTGGTTTTGCTGCTGGCTCATTAATTAGTCCAAGTATTCCATCAAAATGCCTGATTTTGTACCCCGTGTTGATGTGACTCTTTTAAGCCCAGCAATGTTGCCTGACCCTTTGGGAATCAACACATTTGGAAGGAGAGTTACCCAAGCAGTGGTGTGAACAGGACCTCAGGTGCCTCTGCTCCACCCAGCCTTGAAATGTGCTGCAGTTCTTTAATTAAGGGAACAAGTGGCCTCCCAGCTGGGGCACTCCAGCACCATCTCTGCACATGGTGTGTCTCTTTGATCTCTAAGAACCCAGTGGTTCTTATAGCCAGAGTTTCCATGTGGATTTTTGAAGTGGTTTCCATGTTTTGTACCTTGGGGACTGATTCATTTCTGCTAGAGCACCTCAGATTTATCTAGGAATAAATACCTGCAGCTCACTCTTTGCTCATATTCAAATATGCTTCTGTTTCTTTTCTGTTACCAGACAAGGAATCACTTCTCCAGCACGCGTGAGGAGCTGGAAGATCTGAAGAAGAGGATGAAGGAAGCACCCCTAACCTGCAAGCTGCCTGGGCAGCCGACCATCGAGGGCTACCTGTACACTCAGGAGAAATGTAATGACTTTGGGATGCACCTGGATGCAATAGGGAACTGCAGGCTTGGGCTGCCCTGACATGGCCCAGCTGTGGGCTGTACTCAGCTCCTGTGCCCAGGCCAGCCCTGCTGCACTGAGTGTCAGCACTGCCAGGGTGTGGCATGTCCAGGGTGTCACTTTCTGCCAGTGCCTGCAGTGCCTGGGGTGTCACTGCCTGCAGTGCCCAGGGAAGCACTGGTAGCCCCAGCTGGCGGCTCTGTCAGCAGTGGCACAGAGCTTTCTCCAAGTGACGTAAGCTGTGACAGCACAGGGCTAATTGCCCTGCGCTCCAATGAGATGGGATTTATGACTCCAGAGCCTAGAGCTCTGCAGACTCTGCCTTGGCTATGTTTTACCAGGATGAATCTGGTGTCCTGCCCAGCCTCCCTCTGGCAGCCTCTGCAGGCATTTGAGCACAGCCAAGGTGGGAACCAGTGCTGAGTTAAGCAGCTGAGGGTGAAACTTGTAATTCTGAGCAGAATCAAATCAAACCAAATTCAGCCTTTTCCAAACCCTGGCTGCAGGTCTCCATGGCCACACAGCAGGAATGCTCAGGGCACATAAGTCTGTGCAAAACTGTGACCTCTGAGGTTACAGACAACTTTGTAAGCATTCATTCTTAATCCTGTATAGAAATCTATTTATGCATATATTTGTATGTCTGTTTATCTTGGTTTTAAAAGAAAGCACACACAGTAATTTTAGCCCCCAAATTGGCATGTTCCTGCAGGCCAGTGGCTATTTGCTGCTTCTGTTCACGCTTCCCTATAAATCAAGTATGAAAAGTTGTTCCTCCTGACAACTGCAATTTAAAAACAAATTAAAGACAAAAATACCAGTTGAATTATTTCCTGCAAAGAGGTTCAGGTTAAAAAACAGAGAGAAGTGTCAATAAATCCAGTATGGTAGAAATAGGAACTTCAGAGTATTTTAAAGCTGCTGTTGCCTTTATTATTGAGTTTCACCAACAGGAGAAAGTAGTGTGGTGTGTGAAACAGGCATTCAGGACATGTAGGATCCTGCCAGTGTAGGTCTTGGCTGGGCTTGGCCAAACCAGCCTGGCTTGTGGCCAGAGTCCCACAAACGCTCTTTCACCAGCTGTGAGTTGGGAGGGTGCTGGAGGAGGCTGTCTGCCCTGTGCTCACTCTCCTCTCCCTCTCTCTTCATCCCCTCCTCCTGCTCATCCTCCCCTCCTGCTTCTCTCTTCATCTCCTCCCTCTTCTGTCCTCCTCTTCTCCTCCTGTCTCTTGCTCATGGGGACACTCGCAAGGGAAGTGTCCCCCGGCGCTGTCAGTGTCCATCCCGAGAGAAGGGAGGACGTGGGTGGCACTGACTGTGCCTTGCTGGTTGCATCCAGCTACAGTCCTGTCCCTGATTCCAGCCTCTCTTGCGTTCCGCAGGGGCGCTGGGCATCTCCTGGGTGAAATATTACTGTCAGTACGAAAAAGAGGCAAAAACCTTGCGGATGACACCCATAGACCAGAAGCCTGGAGCTAAGCAAGTGAGTTGAATGTCTGCAAACATTGGCACAGCCATTGGGCCCACCTTCCACCCACACACACCCTCCCTTCCGGTGACAGCTTACCCTGCAGGTGCCGCAGAGAAGAGGGGTGGGCTCTGTCCCCTCCCTGCCTGCCCACACAGGGCAGTTTGGTGTCACCTGGAAGAGGCACCCCTGTGAGGAGAGGTCTCACTCCACTGTGGCCCTGGGAGCCCAGGCCCTGCAGGGTTGGGCAGCAGCAAGGGGTCATGGGATGTGAGCGATACTGGACAGTGCTGACCCACGAGTTCGGTCTGGGGTGGAACCTGTGCCTCTCCAGACCAGCTGGTGTTGACCCTTCCCCATGCACATGGACTGGGAGCCACAGCCTGGGCTGCACTAGAACCGTGGCAGCTGCTGAAGTGCCTGAACGACTCAAGTTACTACAGGAGTTACTGCTTCCAAATGCAGTATTTCCTTGCCTCGGCATGTGCTCACAGCACTGATTTGTGATTTGACTTCTGCTCTCAACTCTGGTTCTGTGGAACTGGGACAGTGTTGGGAGAGGAGAGGGCAACAGTGCAGCTTCAAACTGCGCTAAGGCAGTAATTTGGGTAACTACTTTCACAAAGTTATTTGGTTTAGCAAAGTCTGGGAGTTCCCTCAGTCCCTCCGCGTGACAGGGGAGGGGTGGGAGGATGGAGCACAGCCAGTGCCTCCAGCTGAGTCCCCCCACCCTCCTCTGCCATGGAGCGGGTCCCCGGGGCCTTCCCAGCCAGGCATGTGTGCTGCAGTGTGTGAGCTCATGGTCTGGCTTTGGCAAGGCTCTGCATATTGCAGCAGGAAAATAAAATGGATGTTTTGCAAGCCCTTGGCAGAGAGCTGGGCAAAGAAATGTCCAGACTATTGTATGGAGAGATTTGTTGTCATCTATGTCATAAGCGTGTCTAGTAAGGCCCATTACTGCAGGTAAGGGCTTGAAAAACTTAGTGCCTTTCCCAAACTCTGCCAGGCTGGTAGCCTGTACCATCAGCTGGCCACAAACCCACTATCAAATTATGAATTTGCTGCTGCGGAGCACAGGGACATGAACACCCAGGGCCAGAGCTGAGCCTCTCTAGAGCACATCTGCTCTAGCTGGGGTCAGGAAACGTACATCCCTTTGCCACATAGTGTTTGTGTAAAGCCATTTGGATCATTGGTGATGGGGGTAATTGGTACAATGGTCAGCCGTGATAAAAATTAGGACGCAGCTATGTCAGAGCACGGGTGAATGTGGTCCTGGCCTCAGAGACCAGAGAGTGCCTCACTGGGTTTGTTGGAGCAGCGTTCCAGCACTGCAGAGGCAGAGTGCTGCTGTGTGGGGTAGTGCCATGAAGTCCAGAACATTCTCTGGCTGAGAGCAAGCCTGGAACTCAGAGCCTCCTATCTCTGCTTACGATGATGGTGGAAGGACCACTTGAGGTCCGGGTACCAATTCCATCGGAATGTCGGGAGACACACTGTGGACAGTGCCTTGCAGGGCTGCAGCTTGAGGGGCATGAGGAGCCCAAAATCTCCTGTGTTTCTGTCCTCTTACCTTGGCTTTTGTGTTCTCTCCTAGGGCACCTTGGACCTGACCCTGAAGTCCTGTGTAAGGAGAAAGACTGACTCCATAGACAAAAGGTTTTGTTTTGACATTGAAACTAATGAAAGGTGAGGGGCTTTGCATCTGGTGGCCCCAAATCCCAGGGGCCTGCAGCAAATCCCTCTTTGCTGTCTATGAAAAACAACTTTTCTTCCCTTCCCTGCCCATCCCTGGGGGAATTCCACGCAGGTCCGGGACTATCACGCTGCAGGCGCTCTCCGAAGCCAACCGAAGGCTGTGGATGGAGGCCATGGACGGGAAGGAGCCGGTGAGTGTTGCTGGAGCTGTTCCCAGCTGGAATGCGCAGCCAAGCAGTGTCCTCTGCCGGCGGCTGCTGCTCGGGATCAGTGCTGCACGATCACCATGGGCTCCGTGCCGTTCCCTCAGCATAGCTTCCTCTGGGGATTTTGGGTTTCCCCCTTAAATCTCGGGACGTTCCCTGGCTGTGCCAGCCCACCTGAGGACTGGCCTTTCCGAGGCTGGTTCAGTCCTATTCCTGCTCCTCACTACCTGCCAGAGATGATGTTTTGTCTGTCCCTGCTCTGAGCAGCCTTTGCAAAGGTGGCACTGCCCACTCTGCACCCGTGCTCTCCCACCATTCTGTGCATACTTGTGTTTCCTGCCTTCAGTCTGAGCAAAGCTCAGAGCCCTGTGCTTTGCCTACAGAACAGAGAATTTCCCTAGCAATAGGTGCCCCAGTGAAATGCAGGGAGGCAGCAGGAACTCTTTGACTAAGCAGATAATGGGTTCTTGCCTAATTATAAAATGGCATTTATGTGGGACATTGTCTTTTTGGCTGTGATTGTCTCTGGGTAATCTGTGGGTGATCTATGGGTGATTTATTGGGTGCTGCATTTTCTTTCAGAAATAAATACCAAATCATGCTGATGATGTTTTTATTTCTCCCTCCCCCGTTCCCTCTCTCTTTTTCAGATCTATCACAGTCCCATCACGAAGCAGGAAGAAAGTGAGTCACTTATGTTGCTGTTCTTTGGGCTCTCATAGCCTGGAGGCCAGGCAGGATTTTCCTTGCAGATACACTCATCCTCAATTCCTGCTGAGTAGCAGTGTCCCTGTTCCATGACAGCAGTGCCACTTCTGTACCACAGTGTCTGGCACTGAGCCCAAATAAGAACAAGTTGCACACAACTGCAGTGAGCAGTTTTTATTTAGCCAGGAGTAGTGGGATGTGAGGTTCAATTTGCACTTCCAAACCCCAATGAGAGATTCTGAGCACGTGTCCCTTAACAAAGGTTGTAATAGTGTGGTAGAGGTGACATTGAGTTCCCTGGAGCTCCCACCCACCGTCATGTCCCATGTCTCCCCTCTTGGCAGTGGGGTGTATCTTGGAGAGCCCTGGAACACTCTGGGGCTCTGTTAGCTGGGTGAAATCTGCCTTCTGTCTCAGAGCTCACTTCATCTGCACTGCAACCAGCTGGCTCTAATGAGCACAGAGGGAGCATTCCCAGAAGCATGAGCACAAACCTGCTGTGTGGCCATGTTCACATCGCATGCCAGGAGGAATGTGAATTAGGGTTTCACTGATAAACATTCTCTCCTTGTAATAGATTAGAGCTGGTAAGAATTCCAGTGGTATCACAGCCCTCAGTATCAAGCACCAAGTGGGTCTGTGCGTGTTCCTAGGGCAGGGCTAAGAGATGTCTGAGCTTGGTGTTGCTGTTGCAGACAGAATCAGTATAAACAACCTGCTGAAAATGCAGGGATCCCATAGGATTCCTCAGCTCAGTGGAACAAACCCTGTGCTCAGTTTTCCTCAGTACATCAAGCTGGATTGGTTTTGCTTTTTAATCCTAGTGATGTAGATAAGCAGAAATTACACAGTCTCATGATGGGGAAGAGCTTTAACTACACATTTTCCTCTGGAAGTGATTATTCAAGTCTTTATGAGACACAATCCACATGATTTACACTTTTATTATTATTAAACACTGATACACACTGTTATTACTAAAGACAGAGAGAGGGTAGAAAGAAGTGCGGCAACTCAAAATAAATTTGAGGAAAAATGGGAGAAGATAAGGAACTAGTAACTCTGTGTCAGGATGTCCAGAATGCTGCTGTTTTCCTGAGGTGTACAGGACTTGGGTGCAGGTGTGAATGCACTGTGTGCTGGGGCACTGCAGCTCTGGGTGCTGACAGGGGTTGGGGCTGGGGGTGTTGCAGGGGTCTCCAGGAGTGCCCAGGCAGCTAACACGGTTTCCTTATCCAAAACAGTGGAGCTCAACGAGGTCGGCTTCAAGTTTGTTCGGAAGTGCATCAATGCAGTGGAGACAAAAGGTGAGGAACTCACCCGACCTGGCCATGCCTCCCATGGCCTCGAGTTACCCTGTAGGTCTTGCAGTACAGTCTTAGTCACTGACTTAGAACTTCAGCTTTTAGCTGAGGAATGTGTGTTCTTCAGTTAAATGCATGTTCTCGAGGAGCAGAAATTCTGCCTGGTCTGGAATGTTGTACTAAAGTCAGTTGGGGTTGAACTTCCACTTTTATGCTGTTTTCACTCATGGTTTTCTCAGTTTTGGGCCTGAGCACTGTTGGGCAGCAGAACAGCTCCAGCAGTGGGGCCAAGGGGTGGCTACAGGCTCCTTCAGCCCCAGTCTGTGAAGCTGCAGAATGGAAGCAGGCAGGGGGGTGGCAGCTCTGGGCTGTCACATATCGCCCAGCCTGCACCAGTGAACATCCAGTGAACACCACCAGTGTGGGACAGGGGCCTGGATTCATCTCCAGATTTCTGGGACTGTGGCAGCCAAAGCCTGCTGGAGTGGAGAGGAGCAGGGGCACAAAGACCCTGCTCAGAGCCAGGAGAGACAATGGCTCTGCCTGCCGCAGCACTGGCCAGTGTTTTCAGATTGTACTTCAATGTATTTTTCTTCTGTGAGGGTTTGAGTAAATCTGTGATAAAGCAGCTCTCCCCAGAAATGGGCTGTGTGGGCTGGTGTGATCCACGCCCTGGCTGTGCTCACCTGATCGTGGCATGGTGACCACGGTGGTGCTGGTGGCCACAGCTGCTGGGGGTGAGCGAAGCCTCTGCCCACAGAGCCCGGGGTGTGGGACAGAGCCGCAGCAGGAAAACAGTTCCACTAGATGGGGCTTTTGGACCACCAGTGGGAAACCTCGGCTGACGCACTTGGCTTTGTCCTCTTAGGAATCACTACAGAGGGCGTGTACAGGACTGTTGGCAGCAATATCCAGGTGCAGAAGTTGCTGAATGCCTTTTTTGGTAAGAATTAATTATTCTGTGCTATTACACTGTCCTGATCTTGAATTGTTTGTAAGGGACAGAGAGGATTGGGTTCCACAGTGAGAAATGTCCAGCATGGGTTTTGGTCCCTGCAACCCCCATGAGGCTCATCTTCCCCTTCTTTCCTGGGATAACACGATGAGCTGGACTGGGAAGGTGGCCTTTGCAGGGAGCCCTCCACCCTAGTGTAAGGTTTATCCCTGCAAGGATGAGGACACCTCGCTGTGTGCAGTGTGTACGTTAAGGAGTCAGTGTACATATAAAGAAGTCAATGGATGTGTTCCTGCTGTGAGCCTTCCTGTGGCTGGATCTGTCTGTCACACAAGTTTGGCAACTTGGGACAGTCTTTATAGTCTCAAGCAGGTTTTGGGGCACAGCAGCATTGCTCTGTGCGGGGACAGGCGCTCCTGGGCTGGGCCCTGGCTGAGGCCATCGTACCCTCACCTCATGGTCACCTGCGAGCTTCTCAGGGGAGCTCCCATGTGCCCAAGGTCAAGCTGTTCTCCCCAGCCCTGCCCCGGACTGGAGCACAGGGCAGGGATTGCATTGACCATGCTGCATGCATGCCTCGGGCTCACGCCAGCTCAGACATCTGATATTAATGCAACATTCAAAGGCTTTGGCTGTTGTTTCCTATTGCTTCTACTCTGGATGTTGTTTATAAAATCTTGGTTTGCACTGGTGTCTGGCTGTGCCCGATTCTCACAGAGCCATGACTTCAGGCATCTGCCCAGCTCTGCTGGCCTGTGATTCATTGCTGAGCCTCAGGTTCTATTGCTGCCTGATTCTCACCCTCCCTGTGAGTAGCTCTGTGGTTTTCTCCTCTGAGTCCCACCAGTGAGTGGCTTTTTGTTTTGTTTATCTGCATGGATCTGGGTAACCACTTGCCACCCCCCTGCATATGAATGCACAATGGAAAGTCCAACACCACAGAAATTACTGCTGCAGCAGGACTTCATCCTTAACCGCTCTAAGGAGATAGATTTAAATTTTTTTGTTATCTCTAGTCCTATTTATTTTTAAAAATAAATCCTGCTGTTTATTTCTGTAGTCCAGTTTCCCTCCATCCTACAACCACATCCTTCATTTCATGGCGCCAACAGATACGATGTGGTTTTTTCGTGAGGGTAGGCAGGAGCTGCTGGGCCCTCCTCTCCATGCAGCAAGAGGGAATGCTTCCATAACAGCCTTCAGCGGAGTAGCTGCAAATGAGAGATTGGAGCTGACATTCAGATTACTTTGGATGTCAGAAAGCTTGTCTTGGACCTGTTGAAATGTGTTGTTTCTGCCAGCCTTGGGAAAAAACAAACTATAGAGAATATGCTCTCAGTGACTTTTCAGCACTGCCTAAATTTTACCTTGTGCTTCCCTCTTTGTCCGTCATTAGCACTGCTTCCCAGCCTCTCCAAAATCCTGACACTGGTGCTGTTGTTCTGCTTTTCCCAGCCGAAGGAATCAGGAGCTGTCTTTGTGCACTGCTGTGACTTTGTGTGTCTCGAGGGGAAAACCCCACACCCAGCAGAATATTTATTAGTAACCTCTAAACGAACTTTATTCTAAAACTTTTTCATTCTTCCTCCAGATCCGAAATGCCCTGGGGACGTGGATCTCCAGAGTGGGGATTGGGACATCAAGACCATTACCAGCTCACTGAAGTTCTATCTCAGGTCTCACCTGCCTCCGACTGGGGCTGATCCAGATGAACGGTGGAATGAGCTGCCAGATACTCACATCTGGGTGTTGAAAAGGGCAGAGTGACAAAGGCTTTGGGAAGAGGAATGATAAATATGGGTGTTGCAAAACCCCCCAATCCCACGGGGAGAGCTTTTTCAGTGATATTGCCTGTGGGGGGAGTTGCCACTGGGACCTGGTGGCACTGAGGGGCGAGCCAGTTTGCCCATCAGTCCAAGATGGATTACGAGTGGGTCACGCTGCCCTGCAGAGCTCAGTTTTCTTTCTGGTTGTTGCAGGAACCTGTCTGAACCTGTCATGACGTACAAGCTCCACAAAGAGCTGGTCCTGGCTGCCAGTAAGTCCCACAGCTGCCCCACTGATGGTCTCTGGTCCTGCCCTCCCCGGCCAGGGTCCATCAAAATCACTTGGCAGAGCTCTGCCAGCCCAGCCCTGTGGTGTCCAGGTGCCTCACCTGTAGGAAGAGCAGTGACCCTCTCCTTCGAGTGCTTATCTTCGCAGGGGATGTGGTGATGGTCACTTCCCTCAAACAGGGTCTCCTGCTCTTGGAGGGTCTGGAGAGCCAGGGGATATCACTTGAGAGCATCACAAGTTTCCCACAAGAGTTGTTTCCCCCTATTACTGATATATTTATTTTAAAACTCGTGAGGGTTTTAAAATAAATATATCAGTAAATATCAAATAAATAAAATAAATACTTACTGGTGTGGCATGTGCTGTTGCCACACCAGTAAGTAGGTGTTCCCTTCAGGTTGTGAAATTTGTCCTGGGATGTTGAAAACAGAATGTCTTCCAGTACATGGAAGACATTTCTTTGCTGCAGCTGTTGGGATTGAGTCACAGTAAGGAATAATAGAGGTCAGCCAAGAAGCACAAGTGTAGTGCCAGGGCTTCACCTGTGCTGAGCCAGCCTGTCCTTGGCTGTCCCCTCATTGTGGCCATTGCAGATAAGCCATGACAGTTGTGAGCCAGTGTCCTGTGAGGGAGATGGGGATGCAGGGAGCTGGTCATTGCCCTCATCATGGGAGCACTGGCATTTGGAAATGGGTGGCATTAGAGCATCCCTCATCCCACTGTGCCTCCAGAAGTCACCAGGAGGCTAGGAGAGTGCCCACTTCTCCTTCATGTGTCCCTCTGGAGAATGAGTAACATCCATTCTTTCTTGGAAAGGGAAATGTTCCACCACTTGCTGAAAGTGGTCAAGCCCAGGATTTATTAGTTTCAGAGCTGCTTAAGCCCATGATGGCTGGGTATGGGCAGGACCCTTATCCCTTCCCTGCCCTTCCTCAGAAACTTGCACCATTGAGCTTGCCAGCCACCCAGATCCCACACCATTCATCTCACTCTGAGTATTTTATTGTTTCTCGATTATTTATGCTTTTAAGGGTGACCTCTTTGGTCAGGGACCCAATTTCTTTCCCTGCAGGATATTTTCGGTGTTGTTCAGTGTCAGAGCTCTCTGGGCTGATAGCACTCCCAGAGGGAGGCTGTTTGCTCCCAGGTGTGTGGAACAAGGGTATGAAGGGGAGGACCTGCCCATGCCCAGCCTCTTCTGGAGTGTGTCCCTGCGCTCCCTTTCAAGCTCCATTTCTTTCTCTTTCCACTTCATGTTGTTTCTCACCGTGTTCACGCTGTGGCTGTCAAATCTCACTTCCCTCTGCTCCCCATTGCTCCCATGCTGCACAGGGAACAGCTCCCACAGGTTTCCTTTGGCTTTATCTTTCCCTGGTGTATTTAGTTTCAAAGTGTTCAATACAAATTCTTATTTGTGTTCCTGCTTTCCAGAGTCTGAGAATCTGGATTACAGGCTGGGAGCCATTCATGCACTGGTCTATAAACTACCTGACAAGAACAGGGAGATGTTAGAACTCCTCATCCAGCACCTCGTCAAGTAAGCAGATGTTTTCCTCTAAAACCAAAGAAAGGGGAACAATAGAATCAGCAGAACAAGGCCTTCTGGGGGGTTGGGTTTGCAAAATTGTATCCGCTATAGTCCCCTTGGGAATTTCCATGTGGATTGCACAAATGGGGTGACTATCCTTGCTGTCCTCTGCATGAAGCGATGCTTCTCTTTCTGACTGCTCCTTCTATCCCCTTTCAGACAAGCACAGAGCAGGAAATTATTTTAAAATGAAAATACTCTCTGAGAGTGGGGGCTGTAAATTGTCGCCCCTCAGAGATTTACTGGAAACCACCAAAGTGTACTCCCTACATTCAGTCCTCTTCCTTCAGAGAGAGGGAAAATTAAAGCCAGAAGTCAGTTCTGGATAAAAAGGATATAGGATTTAAATGATTCCTTCTGTGTGTATGTTGTGCAGATAACTTTTGATTGCAAAATTAAAGAGGAGCTGGCAGTGGGAAGAGATCAAATAAAGATGCTGTCAGCACATTGCTCTCCCCAGCATTTGTCCAAGCCAAACGTGTGTGTCAGAGCTAGAGCCATGTTTGTCACTGCTGGGAAACAAATTCTCCTGAAATACAATGCAGAAAATCGAATGACTGATTCTTAGTGTAGCCCAGTTTTTGTTTCGTTGGTTTTTTTTCTCTTGGAGTAAGATCTATTTGGAAAAAAACAAACCAAGCCAAACCAAACTCTATCCCTCCTTCCCCTGCTCTCTGCAGCGTCTGTGAGCACAGCCGGGAGAACCTGATGTCACCGTCCAACATGGGGGTGATCTTCGGGCCCACCCTCATGCGAGCACAGGAGGACACTGTGGCAGCAATGATGAACATCAAGTTCCAAAACATCGTGGTCGAGATCCTGATAGAGCACTTTGGGAAGGTACGGGGCAGCCCCGGAGCAGCTCCAGCTGCTCCAGCCTGCTCCTTCAGACTGTTGCTGTGGCAACGCGGCAGTGCTCCAGCTCCTTCTGGTGTCTCCTTGGGCTGGCTTTATATAACAAACTGCTCTGAAAGGCTTCAGGACTAAGGAAAGGGTTAGCAAGTGTGTTCCTCAGTGTTGCTGTTACCTGGTCCCAGAGGAAACAGCGAGTCTGGGCATTTTTGCTCTTTCTTTTTAAATAAGGAGAAGCTTTATCGAAAAAAAAACCCTTTTGTATGGGCATTACATGGCTTCACTCTTCCCTTTGCTAGACAGGAGCTAGGCCAGAGCAGAATTCATTTTAATGGGCACAGTCCAAGATGAGACACTGCACAACTGTTAAATCAGGGGGAAAAGACCCAGAGCAGATAAGTGTTGAACAGCTCATGAAAGTAATTCAGCTGTGGATGCGTTCAGATGCAGGTACAGGGACAGGGTGGAGATGGTTTGAGGAGTCTGAGGGAGGTTGTCCCAGGAGCGAGGGGAGGCTGGGGGAGGTGCTGCCTGCGGTGGAGCAGTCAGAGGAGCTGAGGCCGGTGCCTATGGCGCTGGGCTATGCTCTGACAGGACAGAGAACCCTGGAGAGCCTTCAGTCTCATCTGCCTTCCATGGATCTGCGCTGGGTATTTCAGCCTGAGCATCGCCCATGTGCCCAGCCAGGGTCCAGTTGCTGGGGTGGTGCTGAAGATGCACGTGCAGATAACAGCTTTGTTATGTGGAGTTCTGCCCTTGGAGAACCGAATATTCCACTGTGTCTGTGCTCCCGCTTGCTCTCAGTGATACCTGACACCGGCTCAGGGGTGTCAGGTGGCTGGGAGATGACAAGAGCTCGGTGTTAATATTGAAGCTTGAGCAGCGTTTACATCCAGAGCAGCCAGCGGATCCCCAGCAGGGAGCAGATTACTGCCCTGGTAACAGCCCCGGGTTCCAAGGAGTGACTTTGGTCCTCCAGCTTTTCACAGCAGAGTACACAGTGTCCAAACCTCTCTCATGTCTTAGAGGCAGGAAGGGGGTGGAGCCGTTCATTCAGGGATGCTGTTTGCTGTGAGGGGGCTGGGGCAGCTCCCAGTGTACAGGGAAGCACACGTGCAGGGGCAAAACTCCCTTTGGAAAAGCGAGCGGCAGCCAAAGCTGGAACAGCAAGGTTCTTGCAACAGGGATGTGAAGCCAGAGCAACCACGTGGGGACCATATGGGGGTGTGGGACCAAATGAGAGGGTGGGAGTTGGTTGTGATGCCAAGGACTAAAATGGGATGAAAGAGCTTAGGGAGACTTCTGAATACCCACACCAGAAGCTCACGGAAGCACCAGCCAATTCCTTTGTAGGAACACTCTGTGAACACTTGTAAGAAGTTCCTGCAGAAAAACGTGGACTGGTTTGTCTCTGGGATCTCACACACTCGCTCCAGAGGTGAGGCTCTGTGCTCCCCTCCATACAGCCTGTGGCACAGTCTGAATCAACATACCCTGCCACCTCTGAGAGCTGGGATCATACCTTTAATTAAGCCAGATGTCCTTTTGCTTGCTTTTAATTTCTCCAACAATAAGGTTAAGTTAGTCACATTTATTAGACTGAGTTTATAAATTCAGCATTGGAGCTGAGAGTGTCTTCAGCTCACACATGAGCAAACAGCTCATATGAGTCTGGAGGAAGAGGGCCTGTGGGTTATGTGGTGCAATCTGAAGGCTCTGAGGACAAAGTAACTATTCATGAAGCCTTTGTGGGTAATTGCTGTTTCCACAGCTCATGTTTCAGTGCTGTAGTTAAATTAAATCAGTTGATTGTTCTGAAAACACCTTCTTCTCTGTACAAACCTCCCTAAGGTGAGGGTCTGTCAATATCTTTGTACCTTTAGGTTATTTGACTTGGATTTTCAATTATAAGTAAATCAGAGCCTGCATCTACGTCTTAAACAGAGAAGTTTGTGGTGGAGTTAGCTTGGGTTTCAGATATTGAAAACAATATTCTTTGGTACCTGTATAAGTGTCCATGGGGATCTTAATGTTTCCTTAAAAAGGATTGGATTCTGGTCAGGATACAGGAATGAGGTTGATATTTCCAAAAAATTACCCTCCTGCAGGCAATCCTTTGCTGTCTTAATAATACACAAGTGTATTTTACGAGTGTATTACACGAGCTGCTTTTAATTCATGGGCTGCTGTGTCACAGCAAGTCCCTCTGAATCCAGGCAGAGTGAGCACTCCAGACCTTGTGTTTTGGAGCAGAGAATATGTCCTGCCTCTGCCCAGGGCAGAGCCCAGAGGGCAGTGAGCCAGCACCCGCCCTGTGTCACCAAACCCTGAGTGTGGGGGTTTTTCCCAGAGTGGGCGTGGAATCTTCCTCACTGGAGATATTCCAGAATCTTCCCTCACTGGACATATTCTCAAACTGTCTGAAACACAGTCCTGTGCCATTTGCTTTAGGGGGACCCTGCTTGAGCAGGGAGGATGGAGATGACCCACTATGGGCCCTTCCAGCCTGAACCATTCTGTTGTTCCTCCTCTCTTGCAGAGTAGGCCAGGCTGTCAGAAGCAAAGCTTGGTCCTAGCACATGGATTTTTCCCAAGCCAGCCCAGGCTGGGCCAGAGGATCCCGACTGTGGGGTGTGGGGAGCCGTCCACCACTGCCAGGCTCACGCTTGGGGCCAAGGAGGTTAAACAAGGGACATGTTTTCCTGTCCCATCCCCCATCTTGGTCTCCTAGCCCTGCTCTTTGGCCCAGAGAAGAAGGAATACACTTTTGGTTTGAATTACCAAAATGAGACACTTAATCAAAGCAGAATGTTACATTTCTTCATGTTAAGATTTTTCTGGGTGATGCAATAAAGTTGTTTTTCCATATCAAAGCGTGGCCCAAGGGTGTGGTGACCTGGCATGCCGGTGGGGCTGGCACAGCTCTCCTCCTCTGGGCTGGAGCCAGGAAGGGACCAACTCCACATCTCCCGGGACAGCTAGTGCAGCCTCTGGGCTCAGCAGCTCAGGCCACCCCTCTATAGTAACTCACACTTTAAAGCCTCATAAAACTTCAATTAACATCCGTGGGAAGAACACAGGAGCAGCTGCTTTGGGCCTTGATACGGTGTTTCAGCTCTTCAAATGTAATTCTTTTTCAGCACTTAAAAAGAGCCTTGACTAAATAAGAAACTCTCAATTAATTCCAACCAAACAAGTGCCACATGACCAGTGAGAAAAGGAGATAAAACTCCTCAGCAGCATTGTTTTTATGCCAGTATTTCATCCCAGGTGCCAAACACATCATTGTAAGCCAAGAGCTGAAGGGTTTTAATGTTAGATCTGAAGCAATGCAGGGTTGGTTTGGGTGTTTCAGGGATTGTATGTCTTCAATGGTGAGAATCTTGATGTTGCTCAGGAGCTGTCAGCTCCAAAGCTTCAAAGCCTCCCTCATCTGCTCCAGGGGAATTTGCTTCTACAAATTGTCTGTGCTTGTGGTCTTCCTGCTGAGCTGCGAGGACATTGTCGGTGGTGGGGGCAGTGTTGGTGGTGGGGGCAGTGCCGAGGTGGGGACAGTGTCAGTGGCGGCCACCATCCCCCTCTGTGCTGGGCAGGGGCACCTGCAGCAGGAGGTGAGGCAGTGGCCCTTTTGTGTCATGTCACCTGAACGTGTCTCCCTTTACAGATCTACGCTGGCCCCCCAGAGGACACCACGGCCCCCCCAGTGCCCCCACCCAGAGTGGCTGCCCGGCGGCACAAACCCATCACCATCTCCAAGCGTCCTCTGAGGGAAAGACCTGTCTTCTTCGATACCTCTCTAGAGGAGAGCGGAGGTCAGTCCAGCTGTTCCCTGAAGCCTTACCTGCCTCTCACCCCTCCTGCTTCCTGTAACTCCTTTCCAGGAGCAGTGGAGGTAACAGCAGCAGGGCTGCACTTCCTGGGTCCTGGACATGGCAGGCAGTGAGGGTTGTTCAGAGAGAAAGGAAAGCTAAAAACACTCATACATTGGTTTCATCATGTCACAAGTCAGACTCTGTGGGATTTGGGGTTTTCTGCTGCCGGCTGCATCCTCCATTAGCTAAACTAAGGCTAATGCACGGGAGAGGCCCAGAGGAGAGGTTTTGTGTCATCAAAGGCAAAGGTGCAAGAGGAACTGCATGGGGAGTTGGTGAGATGGTAGCCAGGGGAGTCTGTGCTGCAGGAGGCCCAAGGGGGGTCTCAAGCTAGCTCAGCCACTGGCAGGTCCACATCCAGAGCAAGAACTCCAAAGAACTTTTTCAGGACCCATTGATGGTATTTTCTAGACCAAGTTCAACTCTGCTGTTACATCCAGCTGAAGCCGTTATCATAATGTCAAAGGGCACATCAGCTTAAAATCATGTTTCTGCACCTGATTTGCTCTAATTGTCTCTGTAGGCCGTGCCCTGATTCCATAGGCAACAAAGAGATGGAAAGTCTCTTTCTCCATTAGTTGTCAGAGCTCTGATGGTGATTAGGTATAAAATGTACTCTAAGTGCACTTTGTGACACTAGCAAAATGTGATTGATTCACATTGCTCTTTAAGACCCCTAAACTGCTAATGCAGTTGGGGCTGGCCTTGCATTTCAATGCTTCCCTGACCTGGGAGCAGAAGCATTCGCCTTTGACCACCACAAGACTGCAGGAAGCAGTCGGGTTCATAGCAGAGCTCCCACTCCTGTCTCTGTAGCACAGCCAGAGGGGTGGGATGAACGGTTTTTGGAGGGACGTGAAGTGTGGTGCACAACTAACTCCATGGCTCTTTGCCCCCTTGTTTCCACAGCAGAGCGGCTCAGCCAGACCCCCAATGGTGGCGGTGTGGAAGCCCCCAAGCCCCTGCACCGCAGCCGCCTGCCCGCGCCCCGGCCAGGGGGGGACGAGCCAGGGCGTCCCCCCACCGAGGGCCGGCCCCAGCCGCGTGCTGAGCCTGAGCTGGGGAAGCTGGGGAACAGGCTGCAGGATGGAGGGGTGAAGCCAGCTGGCAGGGCAGCCAATGGGGTAGTGACCAGCCCTGCCCTGAGGACTGCCACGCTGCAGGTCAGGAGACCAGCACCCCGGCCAGGAATCTGTGGCAGAGAGGGTGAGTGTGCACCAGGGGTCCGGCCAGAGCCAGGCAGGAGTGCCCTGCTCCCAGGGGAAGCCAAAGGTGCCCGAGTCAGCCCTCCCTTCGGTGGGTGGTAGGCTTCTCCCCTTGATTGCTCTTGATGTAGCTCAGCAAGAGGGGCTGGGAGACCAGAACAGCCTAAGGCAAGGGCACAGGTGAAGTCTGACACACATTCCTTGTTGACTTGACCCTTAAAGACTTTGAAGGGTTAAGTGAATAGCAAGGTTGGATGGATCTTGGGCA
This sequence comes from Dasyornis broadbenti, assembly GCA_013397935.1. Lineage (NCBI taxonomy): Eukaryota > Metazoa > Chordata > Aves > Passeriformes > Dasyornithidae > Dasyornis > Dasyornis broadbenti. The sequence continues at coordinate 404,952 of VZRN01005007.1, read as the reverse complement.
AGAAAAGCAGCCAAGGAGAGGACAGGTAGTGTCACTGGGATAAAAGCTTGGCCGCTGGAATTGCCATTTTGTGCTGTTCCTTTCCCTTTTGCAGAGCAGCACTGCACAGGGTTTGGTTAAGAACACTTGTCATTCCCAGGAAGTATCAGTTTCACAGTCAGCAACTACACTGAATTTGTCCTTGCAGGTCCAGCTCCAGTCCCTGTTCCCAGGAAGCTGGGGCAGGCAGTGTGAGAGCTTCCTTTCCCTGGACTCTGTCCCTCCATTCTGGCTATTGGCCACAGTCAGTGAGAGGGTGTTGAGGCAGATGGACAGAACTAAACCCACGGACCTGTTCAGTGTCCCTTCATAAGTATCTGGCCTCTGCCAAAGCTTCGGGCTCAGTGTTTGTCATCTCCATCCCTGCAGGTGACTGTGACGGTGTCCCTAAGCCACGTTCCCATGGCGATAAGCCTGTGATAACGCGTCCGCCTGTGAGACCTCCAGATCCACCATGCCGGACTCCCATCCCTCCAAAGCTGGAGCAGAGGCCAGATCTGATTGCAGGGACATCAGAGGAGATGCCCTCATCTGTGTAAGCCAGCAGCCCCTGGTGAATGCATAGTGCTGGTGAGGGCACCTGGGGGCTCTGTGGCTGGAGCCCATGGATGTCCCCTCGGCATCAGTGCGAGTGCAGGTTTGAGTGTCACTTGGAAAGCTGAGCAGACAGCACAGCCAGAGAGGGGAGTGGGGCCACAGTGAAGGCAAACACAAAGCTTTGGAGCTGCTCAAGCACAGCTTTGGGGCTGAGCCTTGTCCCATCCCCTTCCCTGCTGTTCCTAGGTCAGTGGAGCTGAGCCCCTCCGTGCCCACCCCCAGCAAACCTCTCAAATGAGACACTTTCTGCGGCAGGACAAGATCCAGCTTGGATCTGCTTAAGGAAACTTGATGGAGTTCAGCTTCATCCTCATATTTCTTTCAGATTTTAGAGAGTCAGAAACCCTGCTGGCTTTAGTGGGAATTAAACAATAGAAAACAAAAGGTGCCATGAGGGTGAGCTCTGTGCCAGAACTGCCTGGGAGAACTTCTCTTTCTTGAGCACGGGTGGGAGCACATAAACACTGAAGGAAAGACCATTAAGAGGATGGATGCTCATGGGGTTATAGGCAAGGGCATGGAAATGATGACTGGATGTGGCACTCGGTGCTATGGTTTAGTTGGTGTGGTGGTGTTTGGTCAAACGTTGGACTCCATGATCTCAGAAGTCTTTCCCAGCCTAAATGACTGCATGATTCCATGGTTCTATAAGCAGCCCAGCCGAAGCGCTGGCTGGTGGTGTGAGGGCGGAGCGGGCGCAGAAGGAGCCCGGCTGTGCCTTGGCACAAGAACTGTCAACTGAAGATGATCTCTGTAGTTCTGCCAATGCTGCAGCTCGTTCCCCTGGCACAAAGCAGATCTCATTAACAAATTGCCAGGTCGAATCAGAAGAGAGACTTCTCCTGTTTTCTTTGCAGGGTGGCCTCTAGGACCAAGTTCTTTGAGACAGCGTCCCGAAGAACAGGCAGGTAAGGCTGGCACAGGGAAGGTGGCACGTGGATAGCAGCAGCCCTGCAGCACAGGGTGCTCCCTCTGAGGCAGAGCCAGCACAGACTGCCCCAACCCCAGCCCGGGCCTGCCTTGTCTCGTACTCACAGACAGCACATGCAGCTCAGCTAAAATGCTGAAACTAAACAAAGAGCACAAAATGTAAAATGTGAGTCCAGATACAGACTTGATGAGTGAAGTCTGCCAAGTGAGAAACATCCCTATGGATCCCAGTTACCATGTGTGTGGATCTACCTGATGTAGTGCCCGTTATACTCAGGCTTTGTGAGGAGATGAGGTGAGGAGGGCTGGTTAGGTCCCAGCAGCTGCTGAGAGAGCGTCTAGTCCAGCACAGGGCGTGTGCAGACAGGGAGGCAGGGGGTGATGGGGACACAGCGTGGGTACCAAAGCCCTCAGCTCTGAGTGGCACCAGGTGCCATTTGTGGTAACATTTGCCAAAAAAAGCTACAGCTTCCTGCTCTGAAAAGCCACCAACTTCTGAGTAAGGGAGAGCAGGTTTGTGTGTTAAGTCTGAGAACTGCTGCTGCTGGTACTGAGAGTGAAATCATTTGTTCTACTGCGAAACAAATCCCTCCCTGCCCATTACCCAGCCTCGACCAGCTTGTGGAGCTGAGTTGGAGCTTGCTCCTTGCATTCATTTTTTCTCTGTTCTTCTACTTCCTTTTATCCAGTTCTTCATCACCACAAGGCAGGATCCCAAGTGATGAGAGCTGAGGCTAAAGGTATGTGTTTATGACAACAAATCAAATAATAAACTGAAAGCAGATGTGCGACACATTCAGCATTTAAGGGGTTGTGGGAGTCCAGTGGTTCTGCTGTCACTGGTGGATTTGCACTGCTGCACAGAGCATAGAGCTTGTTTTCTTCTTCCAGGCTTTGTAAGCACCTCAGCCCAGCTGGACCCAGGAGACTTTCTGTGCTTGTGACCCAGGAGTCATAGCTGAGCCTTGCCAGCCCCAGTGCCCTGGAGAGCAGCTATCTTACCGGACGATGATTTCCAAGCCACAGGCGGCTCAAGAAATTAGGAGAGGGAGACCACGATGGAGAGCAGGTCCTGCCCATACATCTGTGTTGAACTGTTCCCTGCTCTCCCACCTCTCCTCCCTGCAGGCTGTGACAGTGCCTGTGTGTGCCCGTGCAGGTGATGGCAGCGCGGGCAGGGCCGGGGGACACTGACCGGCTGTGGAAGCAACAGAGGAGCCCCCATTCACCTGCTCACTTTCAGGAAATATGCCTTGAAAAGGGTGTTTGGGCAGCACATGGGCTGAGTGCCTGTGTCTGGATGCAAGACCAGAGCAGCTGCATTTGGGGTTGGCCTCCCTTGCCCTGAGAAGCCCCTTCCTTTGTGCTCGTGTCCCTCACTTGGTGAGCTGTGCTGTGGTGTCAGTGTGTGGGACAGCCGTGCCTGGGAACTGTGCCCATGGTGATGCAGGCTGGGCAGGGACAGGGGAACCACCGTGCTCAGCTCTGTGGGATGTCTCCTCATCTCCTGGATGTCCCTGGCCTGGCACACGGCGCTGGCAGACGCAGCTGAGCCAGGGGCTTGGCCTGAGCCATGGCTGCGGCCTTGCCTGGGGTCAGCTCTCAGGCAGCATTCTCGGGTCAGCAGCCTCCAAGGGTGCAGCTGGGGGAAGGGGGCAGCAGATACTCGTAATCCTCCTCCTCCTCTTCCTCTGCTGCCTCCTCTTCCTCCTGTGTGAGCCACACTCCCACCAGATCCATTCTCACAGGCCCACCAAGAAGTCTCCATCCTGGGTGATTGTGGTGGGCCAGCACGGAGGTGCTGAGGATCTGACACTCCCTGTTTGTGGGTCAAACCCACCGTTTTCTAAGAACTGCCCGATTTCTTATTGCTTGTTTATTGATTTCCACTATGAGATGCCCAGTCTGTCCCTCAGCTGTGGCCCTGTGGATGATGTCCATTGGCCTGGGAGGTTTCCCTGGCTGGGTCCGCTGAGCAGCCCTGTAGCAGTAGAGGCTTGTCTGTTGCTCCAGCTGCCCCCAAGGCCCAGCTCTGGGGCTGTGCATGGCAGCGAGCGCCTTCCCTGCTTCCTCCACCTGCCCAAAGATGACACCCCATTTTAAATGGTTTCCCTTAGGTGCTGAGAGCATTTCCAAAACAGTGGCCAAACATTCCCACAGCTGCTTCCCAGGTGCTCCATCCCTCGAGCGTGCTGTGTCCTGCCTGGTGCAGGTTTGCCGGCTGAGATGCTGCCGCCCTCCTTCCCATCTCCTGGCGCTTTGCCTCTGTGCGACCTCGTGTCTCTTATTGCTGAATGTCACACACTGGCGCTCACGTGTGTCGTGTCTGTGGTGCTCTCAGGCCCTTGGTTTCAGCAGTGCTTCAGCTGCTCCCTCCTTTGGACCTGGCACATGAAAGTGGCTTTAAAACCAAACCAGCCCTGTGCTGTGTCAGTTGAGGCTGTGCCACATGCACTGGCAGCACCTGGGGCTGTGCTGAGCCCCTCATTGGTGGCTCCAGGACAACACACAGTGGTTCTGATCAGGGATCTCTGTACAGGTAGGATGGAGCTGAAGCTGGAGGGAGCCACTCTGACCAGCCTGGCAGGGGGACCACCTGCCTGTAGCACATCAACCCCTCACCCTGTCAGGGTGTTGGGCCAGTGGCTCCCACACAAAAGGCCAGCATTTCCCATCCATCTTCCCTACTTTGGGCTGCTGTTTGGGGACCCCTCAAGCCTGTCGGTTTGGGAAGCTCCTGGGGTTCTGCCAATGTGTGTGGCTCTGGAGGTGACATCCTGCAGGAGCAGTGGCTGTCACATCCTCTTGCTTGTGCCCTCTGCCCAGTGCAGAGCCCCCGGGCCGAGCCAGGCTCCATGGGTAGGGAGAATCCAAGGGTGGTTGGGTTTCAGTCTGACAATGTGAGCAGTGGGGAGAAGCAGCTTCTTGCAGACATATTTCATTATGTTCTTTTTAAAGTCCTTTGTCACTTGCATGTCTGTGCTGATCTTTCCTGCACCTGTGGGTGCAACTGAACTCTGGGGACGAGCAGTTGGAGTGGTGGGGGGTGCTGCTTGTGCTGGCAGGGGGCTATGGGACCCAATCCTTGCTGCCATGAGGCACAGTCCCTGCTGCTGTGGAACCTAATTCCTGCTGCTATGAGCACAGTCCCTGCTGCCAGTGGCCCAGGAGTGACAGCTGGGAACATGGAATCGCCCCGTGCAGCATGGCAGCCCCCCCAGCATCAGTCCCGGAGCCATTGTGGTGTGTACAAACTTAGGTTACTGCAAGTGTTTATAAAGTTTCCATGAAGTGAAACAGAATCATCTCAGTCTGTTTTGTTCCTCTTCACCCCAGGCCCAAGTGCTGCCCCCACTGCCGCCCTCTTTGCGGGCAGGTGCTGCTGTGGGGTCCCAGCTCCACACTTTGGGGAGGCCACACTGGGCTGTGTCCCTGGGACTGGGAGTGCCCTGGGCTCTGCCACAGCCCCACTCTGGGTTTGCAGCCCTCAAAGCTGGATTTCTGCACTTTCAGACTGGAGAAGCTACCCTTCCAAGGCTGAATATTCCTATGCTGCCACAGTGCCTTGACAGTGTCCTGTGCCGTCGGTCACTGAGACTCCGTGTTTCCTGTGACTGCTAACAGCTCCTTTCCATCTATCTAGTGCTCTTTTCCCCTCCTCACATCTGTTTCCCCCATCTTTTGACTCTGACATTTTGCACCAGTGTTTGCTTTTCAGGCTTCTTGCTTTTCTTTTAACAGCGATCCCTCTATCAGGAGAGAGCAGCTTTCTCTCTCTGAAATGGGAATCTTGCAGCCAGTGTTGGAGCCCAGATTTCTGGAGAAGCCTGACAGAGGTGACCGCTCAGGATGGTGTTCCTGGGATCCCAGGGTCAGCCGAGCTGCCCCCACAGCCACGACGGTCCCCAGCTGGAGAAGAGGAGCATTCCCACCCACACCCTGCTCAGGGCTGGCCACTGTTTTCGGGATCCTCCTGCAGTTATTTTGTACGGGCCCGGCCCCCGCCCGCGGGCTCTTCGGGCAGCACCGGCCGGGTTTGCCAGCTCCGAGAAGTCTGTGCAGTGCCCTGGCCCTGGGCCCAAGCAGCCAGAGCACTCCCGGGGCGGGCATGGACACAATGCACCTGGAGCAGCAGCTTAAGGGTTTTCTGCATGTTTTTTCTGGCTTCTTGTTTCTCTCAAAAGTTTCCTTTTTGGGGCTGTAACTTCTCCAGGGCTGGATGCATTCAAAACAGCAGTGTTTGGGGAACTAAACTTCTTTTTCCTCACCAGGCCTTGTAGTAAGTGATCATGAACTGGAATGAGCACTGAGGCACTGCTCCAACAATCCTCGTCTCCCAACCCACAGGTGCCTGGCTTGCTTTCTTACAGAAAACATTTGGATTCAATATGAGCAAGGAAATTATTTTCCAGCACAAGTAAAACCTTTCAGATTTTTATAGAGAGAAGATAACAAAACAAGAAGTTCCAAATCTTGAGCTTGAGCCTCAGTGAGTTCTTCCCAGAGGAAGAATTTGAAGAGGCCAAAGACTGTGCAGCAGACACATCTGTGTGATAAATTTAGAATTGAAATATACTTAGTGGAGCAGTGACATCTGAAATTTATGTGCTACACAGAGACCCATGAAGGCGCCGAAATCCGCCCACGTGGACTCCTTGGAGGATCAGAGCCATAGTCTTCAGCTCTGTAGTTCTCCCTGACCCATCCCACTGCACAATTGCCCATCTGGATGCTCCAAGCTGGGAGCAGCTCCCTGCGCTGGGCGGGTTCCTGGCAGCCCTTAGCAAGTTTCTTGGCCTGTACACATGGCTGTAAATCAGGTCGGGCCACCAAAAAATCCTGTGATTGGCTTAAACAATCAGGAGATGCTTTGAACCAGTAAAGGCCATAATGTTTTTCATTTTCTGTGTTTTCAGAAGTTTAAGAAGTGCTTTAACAGCCTCTGCCTGTGTCTCTAAGGGCTCCCGCAAGGCAGAAATTCTGAAGATCCTTGAAACCCTGTATAAATGTGGCCATTCCCATGACGGCTCAAAGAGGCAAGTCCCCAGGATCTCCATCCTCCCACAACTCCATCCTCCCTCACTCTGTCCTGCACACCCTGGCTCCCTTCAGTGCCTTGGCCCCATAGGCTCTCCTGGTGGCCACCGCACCATGCCACTGTGCCCACCTTGCTCCTATGGGATGGGACACAGGGCATGCCAGGCCCTGCTTGCCCTCCCTTTGGCACCTGCCCACTGTTGGCAGAGGGAGGCAGCAGCAATTTCGGGTAAGGAGCAAACCCCAGCATTGGCCAACGTCCCTCATGTCAGGGCACTCAAGTCAGCGTGACCCTGCTGAGGTCTGTGGCTGCCACCAACTCGTTCTGGGAGTGTGGGCACAGCCCTGACACCATGAAAGGCACACAGGGCTGACTGCCAGCATGGCAGGGTCACAGTGCTGGTGCTCCCAGGCCCCCGGGGAGGGGAACCGCTGCCGAAAGGGCTGTTTGACACAACTCATTGGTATTTTAGGAAACAGAACTTCTTTCTGTTTTAAAAATATCCCACTTTCTGCTATGAGGACAAGAACAAATAAATGACCTTAAAGCATGGGGCCATTTTGGGGCTTTCATGATGTTTCCATGTTTTCAGCTTTCTTCTGATTCACGGTAACTGGACTTTCTCCAGTGAGTTTGGTGTGCCATTCTGCTGGGGAGCAGAGGCATCTCCACAGGCAGCTCTGGAGCATGTGGCTCATCCCTAGTGCTGGCATGGTGGCCATCACCATGCTTCCAGGCCCTGCAGCTCCAGTGGATAGGAATGGTCAGGGAGGTCAGCAGCTTCCCTGTGACCTGTAGGTCCTGGTGACCAGTCGGGGGGGATGCAGGATCCAGCATGCAGGATGTGCAGCAGAGGTGACTGGAGCATAACAGGGCAGAAGGGGTTGAGTGAGGTGGATTTGCCCTTCAGCCAATTCTGATCCTGGCAACTCCCAACCGGGGCCTCACTGTCCTCCTACAGATACTGGTTCAAGCCACACGAGTTCAAGGCCATCAGAGACCGTGTAAACCCAGGACATGTAGCCACTGAGGGACCAAGTCCATCATCCCATGAAGCACTGGACCAGTGGCTTCTGGATGTCCCTGGGGACATTGGTGGCCAAGCGGCCATTTGGCAGGTGACACTGGGGCTGACATGCTGGCAGGTACCCAAGACACCACCACAGCCCCGAGCAGCTGTGAACTCGTCAGTGTCCATTAAGGGTGAATTTTGAAAATAACATTAATTTTTCACTGTGACTCAGAGCAGATTCCTTGTGGATGACAAACCCAAAGGTTCTTGTTGTCTTGGCACACTGTTCTTCAGCTCACGGAGCACGGTGTGTGGACTGCTGCTGTGCAATTACACACTAGGCATTGCCAGCTATTTGTGGCCTGATGAGGTTTTTTTTTCCAAGCTCTTTGCTTTGTCTCAGTGAATCAAATCTTGGCTCTGGGCAGGATTCACATCTGTGCCTTGAATTAACAAGCGGCTGATAAGCGTCTTCTTTATTACTTGGAGAGCATAGGTCAATTTTATAAAGACGTTCCAGAAGCATGGATTTACAACTGCTCATAAAGATACCGAAAACAATGACAAGAGGAGGAGGACACTGGCCTTTATTAGCTCCTTACTTTGAGAAATACATTAATCAAACAAAGTTCAATTTAAAAGACCCAAAGAGGAATATATGAAAGGATTAGCCAATTGATATGTAACTGAATTACAAGTTCAGACATGATGAATAGTGAAATCTGACTGTGAAAGAAAGCCTACAATGACCCAATGTACAGCCTCATCTACTGGCAAATGACCCACCGATTCCTGGCACCTTTGTTCACTGGCAGCCATCATACCCACAGTGATTTCATGCACAAAATTGACACAAAAGCCAAATGTAGGCGGAGGGTAGAGCTCCAGCAAACCAGATTCTGCATTTATTGTACTCAGAACAACAGCAGATTTTCAGGTTACAAAAAGAACTGAACACCAAGCATGAGGGGCTGCCCTGTGGCACAGCTGAGGGCTCGTGCAGGCACCTGGCATGGCTGAAAGAGACAAAAATGAGAATTTTCATTTACCCCCAGTGCAGTGTCATTGGTTTCTTTACCTGGGTGCCAGGCAGGCCCCTCTCTTTGGTTACACAAATAAATGTCCTTCAGTCCCGCGTGGGGACTTGGGAGTTGCACTTGGCATCCTGCACTGCACCCCGCTGGCCCCGGCAGCATCTGTCACCACAGTCTGGCCCCCATGGCACCAGAACACTGCGGGGCTCTCTCTTCCTCATCCAATGCATTTAGTTCCAATTGAAAAAAGAAAAGAGCTCTGACAGCAGTCCACCTAATTCCTTGTCTGGGAGAATTTACCCTCAGGTAATGCTATAATTTGGGCAAAGCACTGCGATTCCAAGCAGGGCCAGACCAGGCTGTGTGCACTGCACCTGCATCACGCAGCTTGTGGGGGCTCCAGGGTCACAGTCCCACTGAAATGGGGCCAAGGCATCCCCACTGTCATGCTCAGACCTTGCCCTGGAGCCAGGCCCCAGGAAAGAACCAGCATCGTACCCCAAAGTCTCTCTGCCATTCCAAGGCTGCTGGCTCTTTTTCTTCTGGCAATCCTGTGGCATTGGCTTCCCTCTGTCCCTCAGCTCTGGTGGAAGGAGCAATTGCAGACACAGGCCTTTGTTACTCCTGGGAACACAGCTGTGGGCTGGGAGGCCACTCCAGGCAAAAAGGCACCAGCAATGAGCTTTTTGGCTTATTACAAAGAGTAAAATATATCAAATAAAGAACTCTTATTATTACAGAGACATGTTAAGAAAGAGAAACAGCATAAAATTGTCACAGAACACCAAACACCCAGCACAGAGAGCAGCTTTTATCCACTTGCTAAGGGTTTACACGGGTGCAGAGATTTACTCTGTGAGTCACAAGCACAGCGCCTCTCTGCTGCCGAAAGGAATGAATGAGCAGGGAGCAATGCCAGTGGGCAGAGGAGGCTCTGACCCACCCCAAGGGGCTGGGGCACCCTGCCTGCCCAAGGCCATTCACAGTGTCCACAACTGGTCCTGGGCCCGGCCACAGGTAGAACACAGACACCTCTCTGTAATCCCAGGTTTCTACCCAAATGTGTGAGGACACTTTGTGCAGGTCAAAGAGGGCAGAAACAAGGGACACTCCATTGCTCTCTAAATGCAAAAATTGTCCCTGTCTAACCTTAAGCAGCCACAGAAAGCTGGAGAAGCTGATACCGACCCCAGCCTATGCCAGTGTGTGCTCTGTGCATGCCACGAAAGAGGGGACCTTTGCAAATTAGCCAGCACCCAGCAGAAAAATAATTAAAAGTCTCTATTAAATTGGCACATTCTGACTCATTTCCTGCAGAGAATTCAGTGCCTCAGTGTGTAACCAGACGGGGCTCTTGGAGCATGTCACTAAATAGGTATCTTTAGCAATAGAGAATGCCTTTATTTTATATAGAGATAGATATTTTTAGCATACATTATGTTATTGAAACAACCAGGGCAAGAGCTCAGTGAAGGGAGGGGCACCATGTGGCCTGTGATGGGAGGTGACTCAGGGCAGCAGATCTCCAGCTCACTGGGATGCAAGTGAGACCTCAGGTACCCCTCAGCATTCCCTACGGACCACGGTGACAACCTCATGGCCCAGAGCAAGGAGTGGTACCACGGGGAGGGTCCTGACCCGGGTTCACCTCCCTCACCAAGCACCTGTTCCCTGAGCCAAGCAAAAAGGGCCTCTTGGACTTTATAGCGACAGTGTGCAGCTGCTGCCGATTCTCCAGACTCATCCACAGCCTCTCCCAGCAGAGAGCTGCTGCCCTGGCTCTTGCTCCTGCTGAGCCAGGGGGTGCTCCCTGCTGAGGCAGGGGGTGCTGGCAGGAGCCTGTCAGGGTCAGGTGGGCACAGGTGGGCAAAAGTGGGTACAGGTCTGTGATCCCTGTCCTGGGAATGCTGCATGCCATCGCACCATTTGATCTGGATCCCTGCTTCTGGCATGACACAGGGCTGAGGAAGAGTCCCTCCTGCCCTCACTAAAGGCAGCATCCTTTATCCCACACCCTCTGTTACGGAATGGTGTCCATCCATGCACAAATGCTGCTCCCAGGGAGATGCCAACGTGTGTGTCCCTTGTCTTCCATTCACTGCCTTGGGCAGGAGCTGATGGGCTGAGCCATGACCCAGACTGAGCCAGCTCAAAAGCCCCCACACCTCTGAGATGAGCCAGAACAGAGGCAGGGGATCCACAGGGGAACATGAACATGGGTGGCTCCCAGCTGTGACACCCACGGGGTCCCCACTCAAGGGTTTGGCCAGCCCCAGGGGAGCCTCAGGGACAGCTTCTTTGGGACTGTGAACACAATGAAATTCTCCTTGCTTTATTAAAGCAAAAGTAGACAAGAAAATGCAGAAGAAAACAAAAAGCACAAAGATAAATGGCAGGAGTTGGACTTTGGTATTTCTTAAAGCCTTTTCTTCCCCAGTTCCTGTAGCAGCTCATGAAAATCCACAAGAAAACAGCGTTAATTCTGCAGCAAATGCACACACAGGTGCTGCGGGTCCTGGCTCCCACATCTCCTGGGAATTATACTGTAGGAACCCAACTTTTGAATGACCAAGTTGCAGAAGTTCACTGTGATACTGAAGAGACAGAGAACATGACCTCAATGCCTCTGACTGCCCCTCTATCCTGGGCTGGGGGTGCTCCCCATGAGCTCCTGCCCTGCTCAGCACTCACTGGATGGAGCAGCTTCACACCAGGTGACACGCACAGGGCAGGTGATACACAGGCAGTATCCTTACCCCACTCCCCCACTTCTCCTTTGCATGGTGCTCCCACCAGCAAAGCAGGGTGGGGAAATCCCTGTCAGGTTTAGCTTCTTCCCGGTCTCCCAGCAGATGAACAGCCAGCAGGACACTGCCACACTCATTAACCAACAAAGCCTTCACTGACACGAGCCTGCGCGAAGCACAAAGCTCTCCCAAGTTGCTGCTCCAACTGCTCGGAGCCATCCTGAGCTGGTAACAGGGATTGGGCATCATCACCGATCTGCTCAATGAGCTCTGCTGTGAAGGGCCAGGGAAAATTCCAAAAGAGAGGGATGCACCAGCTGGAATTTTTTACCGGTGTATTTGCAATTATCTGTAGCACACACTAGCACTGAAAACGCAGGCAGTCCTTTGGCATGGGGGAGCCTCTGAGAGCAGCATCTCACTGACTACCAGCCGGAAAGTTCACATGTGAATTCTGTTGTGCCTGTGTGAGAGGATTTCAGGAGGAGGAGCAGGATCAGAGCCATATCTAGCAGGGGAAGGAAACGCATTGCAAAGAAAGATCCTCCCCTTCAATAGGGGTTTTTTCCCTACTCCTTCATATAATGAAAATCCCATCAAGAGCTGGAAAGTATAGGAGAATTATATGTTTTAGTGTGAGTATGCAAAGGAGCAGCTGCACCAAAAGGGCATTGCCTGGAGAGCTGGGCACAGGGCTCTGGGTGGACTCACTGCCCTGGATGGGTGCAGGGTTTGCTGTTTGCCTGTACCGGCACAAGGATCCCTTGTAGGTGTCTGGCTTGGTAATGCCAGACAGTGCCACAGCCCATGATGGGACGTGTGACCCTGGCATGAGCCTGTCCATGCTGCGGTCACTGACAGCCCTGACTGGGTCTGAGCAGATGGTTTTGATGTGCTCGGGGTACGTGGGAAGAGGGGAGCTAAAACACCACAGGGCACATAGGCTTGGCCACTGTGTGTGTGCTGGGGACAGGCTGAGCGTGTGGGATGATGCACGTGGGATGGTGTGTGTGGGGTGCTGTGCGTGGGGTGCTGTGAGTGGGTGGTGTGTAAGGGATGGTGTGTGTGGGGTGGTGAGTACAGGACCACGTATGTGGGACAGTGAGTGTCCCCCAGGCTGCGATCAGCCACTGCCATCAGCAGGAGCTGTGTGTGCCGCTCCCAAGAGTAGGCGGACTCTTGGCGCTTCCCTTCCAGCCCCCTGAAGCACTGTGGTAGCATCAGCCAGTTCCCACAGCCACCTCCCCATGGATGGAATTCACAGAGGAGTCCCATGGTCCCACAGGTCCCGCAGATCCTGGCCTTGGTCTTGGCTCCAGGACACCCATCTGCTGGCATTAGAAAAAAAGGTTGGGGCAAAATATTTGAGACAAATGAAGGGAAGGAGCACAGCTGGAATCCTGGGCATGCAGAGCTGCGGTTGGAGCAGAGCAGATGTGGGGCTGGGCAGGGGCTGCAGGTGCCCAGGGGAGCCAGGCAGGTGTGAGGTCCGAGGGCATCAGGCACTTTTGGAGGCGGGTTCAGCTTTGTCAGGGAGCAGTAGCTGGCGAGGACAGGAATGTGACTGCTGAGCACCCGGGGGTCTGTGGGGCAGACCAGAACCCGGCTGGACAGGCCATAGGAAAAACATCCCAGGTGGAAAACAGGAGCCAGCAGCCATTGGGGGATTCCCAAGGTCATCTTCCTTGGCAGGCCCTCTGCTGCAGCCTATTCATTCCATCGCTCGTGGCTCAGCAGCACAGGCAGGTCCCAGGGCCGAGTTGACCAGAGCAGATCCCATAGTGGCTACAGGGCCTGTGAACTCCTCAGCCACAAATTCACCTTGCCCCCCAGCTCTGCTTCTCTTTTGCGATGTTTGAACTCATCTGCTTCCCAGCACCATAATGCAAACAAAACGTCCAGAAAGAGGCTGGCAACGTAACCCACACCCAAACGTGGAGCTGCAACCTGCTTTGAGTCGTGTTCTTTTTATAAAATTCACCCCAAACCCACCAACCACTGGCATTTCTCCTGCTGTCCTGTGGCCCTGGGCCGCTGGAGTCACAATGACAAAGGAGAATGCGCAGACGTGGTGCCGCTGCCCCCACCAGTCTCTGTCCAGCACCGCGAGCAGCTGGAGCCAGGCAGAGGCTGGCACCAGGGGTTCAGTTCAGAGGTACCTCAGGAAAATAGAAATCTCAGGAATCCCAGCAGGTCTGTCACTGCCTGTCCCCTTGGCCACCACTGCAGAGGGATTCCCCAAGGCACTGCAGGACAGTAGTGCAGAAGTAACAGGCAGGAGATGGCTGGAATGCGGGTGGCAGCACAGGGGTTCCTCTGAAAGATCACTGTGCGTGGAAGTAGATAGGCTTGACTTTTCCAGACAGGATCTTGGGAACCTGCACAGAGATGATCTCGGCCATCATTTCCGGGTAGTCCACGCTCACCATGTGTGCCTTGATTAGGAGGTCAAATGTAAACTGATGCAGGTCCTTGGCAATCTGGGGAAGGAAGAGAGCTGGTTAAACAAGTTCCTGGGCAGTGCTTTCTCTGGGAACACACACAACAGATGTCCCACCTTCGCTGGGAAAGGGAGGCTGGATGACACTATCCAGCACTCTCTCCAGCAGCATCTGAACTCCTCCCATGATGGGGAGGTTGTTCCAGGGAATCATCATTCTCACTGTGAAGAGTTTCTTTCTTATACTGTTTCTTATGAATTTAGATGGACACTATGTGTACAGATGGACATTTCCCTGTCCTCTCTTACCGGATGCACGGAGTCCAGGACCTTGGTGAGCTGATAAAACCTCCGGGAGCAGGAGGTGGGGTTCTTCCTCTTGCAGGCAATGATACGGTCAAGTTCCTTAATGTAATTCATGCGGAGCTCATCAAAGAGCTTCTGGTTCTTCAGGCCATCCACTGGAACTGGATGGGATGGAAAGGAAACAGTGAGAGGAACCCAGAGAATGACAAAAAGAGGAGAGCAGGAGGAAGGCTGAAGGCAGGGACATCCCCAGGCTTCCCCTGGAAAGTGAAAGCTCAAATACAGGGAAAGCACCAGCTGCCTCAGGGGTGATGCAGCAGCAGGTGCTGGAGCTCTGTGGAGGAAAGGGTGTGGGTACTCACTAATACTGAAGAAGAGGAGAGCCTTCATGCAGAGGAACTCCTGGGGTGTGATCTGAAGCCACCCGAACTCCTGGGAGAGGTGTCGCATCCTGATGCACTGGCTGTACATCCTGGATTTGTGCATGCGGTACCTGGCAGGGTGAGACGGGCACGGATGGCACGGAGACCAAAGTGCATGTGTGTGACAGGGAGGACACGCTCCCTGATCCAGCAAACCCGTCCCTGCCTGGCACACCCCCTGCCAAGGGCCTGAGCTCTGTCCCGGGGATGCCACATGCAGGAATAGACCATTTTTACAAATGCCTGTGTGCAATCCTCTCTGGACATAGATGGCTACCAGGGACTTGCAGTATTTGTCTGAAGTGTGACTGCAATGATTTTCCGAACACTTCTGTCTGTGAGGGATATGAAGCTGAGCTGGAGCTCCCAGGCAGGTGTGGGTTTGCCTGCTGCTGGGCTTGGTTATTGGGCTGAGGCTCTTCTATCTGAGTGCCAACAAAACCCTCCCCAGCTCTAAGCTGATAGTACATCAAGGAGAGCCCACCAGGACCTTACGGCACACTTTGTCTCTGCTCACTCCAGCTGCCCAACAGAGCTGGAAACCGGAATTGAAACCCCAAAGCAGAAAGGCAGGTCTGTATGGAGGAGCCCTTCACCCCACACCAGCTTCTGCTGCTGCCCCAGTGGGCATCAGCCCATGGCAAGGCTGAGAGAGTAGGCAGAAGGACCCAGAGAGGCATCACAGTGCCCTCACTGCTCCTGGAGGTCACCACGGGTGGTGGCAATGGGGAATGGGCTGGGCTGGACACGGCTGGGCTGCTCAGTGTGACTGCTCAAGGTGTAATTTGACACCTGGGCTGACCCAAAGCCCAGTGTTAGGCTGTTGTTATTTCACACTTACTCATTGAAGACCAGGTCTGGAGCAAAGTAAAGCATCCTGGAATTGACGTTGGTGAAGGATCTCCACCCCATGGCAAACACCATCAGGCCCATCCAAGAGTACTGGATTATTGACATCTGGTCATCCACATGCAGGTTGCGAAATCCTAGAAAACAATGAGGGAGGGAAGTTATGAATTACCTATATGAATTATGGGTTCCTGCAGCTCCCAGGGCTGTTTCCATGCAGATTCCAGCTCTCCTGCAGTGCTGCTCTTAGGACAAGGTGCTCAGTCCACAGCCCACACTCAGTTCATCCTGGGACACGCACACACCAGCTGTGACATGGGCCTCCCACCGTGAGTGGGAATCAAGGATAGACAAGCACAAACCTGCCCCTGGAAGGGAAGAACAGGGACTTTGGACACAAGGAGGGCAGAAAGTCCCACTAGGACTTCACCAAATTTAAGTAACTGGATTTTAATGTGACGCTCACAGCCAGAAGGCAACCCCAAGGCTTCCCGCCATGGTTACAGATGCTCCAGTTTCTATCCCATACACACTGCATGGATCTAATGACTGTGGAAATGAGCATGGAAACCTCAGCTACATTGCAAGAGAAACAAAAATAGCAACTAAATTCAAATTAGCAGTCCCAGATGGAGGCTCAGAGTTAAATCCCAGGCATGCTTACACCACCTTCAACACTGCTTTTTTCTGGGTAATTATAAATAGACAAACATAATTGAGTTTCAAGACAATCATGCATTATTTCAATTGAATACTAAAGCAATTTAACAGCTTCAGCGTATAATTACAACCCATTGAGGCAAGGATCTCTGTCGCTTAGAGAGCTCTCCAAAGCAAACAAACAAGAGAGAATGAGTCTTGCCCGAATGACACCCTGGCACAGTTGGCACCAGGCCCGGGGGGCAGCAGGGCAGCAGCTGGCACCGCTGCACACTGAGGGGTCGGGTATCAGGTGCAACTCAGGAGAGTAAAACCCTCTGATAAGGGGGTGGTTATGACAGAAAACATTTTCCAAAGCACTCTCCCTTTCCATCAGCACTATCGCAGTGGTACAGCCTCAGTCCCAAATGCCAGGTGGCTTTGCTGGTGTCTCTGTGTCTGACCTTGATGTCTGGTGTAGATAAGCCAAAGAGGAAGCAGGATTTGTCCCTGGTTTTACAAACCAAGTGACTCAAGAAAGCAGAAACAGAATGGGCTACTCTGCATTTAAGGGAATTCAGACCAATGTCCCCCTGAGACCACCAGTCCAGGGGGCTGCTAAACTCCTGGGAATGTCAGACACCTGACCACAGTTCATCACCAGGGTCTGGCAGAGAGTGGCAAACTTACAGTGCCTCAGTCTCCTCCTCTGGCTCTATCACCCCACACATACGAGGAGTGGGGTCCCTCTTTTCTGCGGCATTCCCTGAGGAGTGGGGCCAGAATGGAGAAGGTGGCAGGAATTGGCTCCATGCCCCAGTCTCCAGGAGGCTGGGAGGTGAGCTGGGTCCTGCTGTGCCCAGAGTGAGCTCAGCCCTCTGCAATCCCACTCACTCAGTTGTAGGATTGAGATGTGGAACAGGCAGCATGTCACCAACCAGTGACCCCTTGAAGATCCAGCTCAATAAACACATCAGTCACCAGGATGCTCCACTTACTGCACCTGCTGACCAGAATCTAGAAAATTCCTGGCCCATATTACCTCTCTGAAGGCATCATAAATATATCCCACCGGGCAGTCACATGGGCAACCTGAGTGACTGCCAGGAAAGAGCCCTTTGGGATTCTGGATTGCTCTTCTGCCATGTTGGAATTTACCCTTTTCATCACTTCAGGTGGGTCCTGGGACAGGGCTAATCCTTGTCTAGAGCGCAGCTCTGCAGGGCTGGCAGACAGGGCCTGGAAGTGGAGCAAAACCTCCATGGAGAGAGCGGATGGAGAGCAGGACCCTGAGCCCCGAGCAGCAGCAGCCCCACCATGGGGAGAGATGCTCCACACCCACACAGTATCGCTGGCCAGGGGCTATCTGAACCCAGAGCATAAGTTCCAACATCCTCCATCACCCCTCAGTTCCCTCTCCCATCACCAACCCCTCTAGGGACAAGTCCCACACTGCCAAAGGCTGCTTCCTAGGCAAGGGACACACACAGTGCCCATGGAGAAGATCCCCCAGGAGCTGTGTGCTAGGACATGGGCTGCAGACCACCCCCTTCACACCTGCGATGGGGCTTTGAAACTGGGAACAGAGGGGATTTGCCTGTTTTCCTTCTCACCTGGCAGGGCCTTTGCCCATTTGACCACGTAGACCAGCTGCCTCTCCCCAAGCTCATTCAGGCTGCTCAGCAGGTTGGAGAAGGAGTCAGGCTGGCTGTTGTCATGGCCAGCACACACCACACCAGGCTCGATGGCCTCCAGGACATTGAGGAAGATGGGCTGGCACTCGTAGCCATCGATGCGCGTCATCACCAGCTTGGGAGCTTGCTCCTCCGTGGGGCTGGTTGAGCTGGCTCCCTCCATGTCGTCCTGTGCCTTCAGGTTACCCAGTTTCTTCAGCTTGCGGGCTGTGGGAAGGACACGGTTTAGTGCAATACTTAAAATTATTTTCAAAAAAAGAAGTCAAGGCTTCTTGACTCCATAATTTGTATTACAAGGAAAGGAAAAGTGATGACCAGCAGCAGCTCCTCCCAAGGTGTGCCCTGGCTTTTCAGTTCTAACGTAAGGACAAGAGGAGAACACACTGTGTGACAAAATCCATTTCCTTCTTAATCTGGCATGGAAAAGAACCATCACCATTTACATCCTCAGCCAAGACTGGTCTCTAACTCCCACTTAGAAACAGAGAGGAAGATCCAGGGAAGAGAGAGAAGAGTTTTTGACTTGACTCAAACAACTGTTCATACGCAACCAAAAAGAGGAGGAACACAAGATGATAAACTCAGTACACAGTCATGTTCCAGGGGAAAAAACATGGCACTTGGATGCCCAAGTGGGATTGTTCCATCCCAGACCAGAGTAGAAGCAGGATGCATCCAAGATAAAAGCCTTCTCCCTGCAATGCCTGCTGCCCCATAACCAGGCTCTCCCAGACACTCTGCACATATAGTATGGAAAACGTATTTTGGAAGCCAGCAGGTGGTTCCAACGCTGTTTCCCTGGAGTCTCCCAGCTGGCCCACCGAGGGGAAGCAGACCCAAGCAGGGTGGCCTCACTCTGTGCAGCCTCACGAGCCCTGTCAGCAGCACGGGCAGGTTGCTAGGGTACTGCAGCAGCTGATGACTGTGCCTGTGCCAACATGAAAAGGTGTTTTCCCCACACACTTGGTTCTTAACCACAGCTGCTGATGTGTCCACAAAGCACACCAGCACTCCAGAGGTCTTGGAGAGTCTGTGTTCCCCTCATTGACACTGGCATGACAGAGCACAGCACAGGTGGGCTGCTACTGCCACCCCTCACCAGCTCCAAACCACCACTAATTAGAGAACAAAACCCCATGGCTTCCTTCAAGCAGGAAATACAACATCAAACCAGTTGTCCTTAGGGTTTTGGCTCCTTCATTACATGATACTTATCTCGAATTTCCTTTCAGCTGTAATTAGAAATATAAGCAGCAAAACATAAAAATGTCAAGTCAAAGTGCAGCTCTGTAAATTAACTCCAAACGTTGATCTTTAAGCATGGTACACTGGATGACCTGCTGTACAGGCAGTGAAGACAGGCTTCTCCGTAAAAAGGGAGGAGAAAGGATTAATAAAATAAAGGAGAGAGAGAGGAGAACAGTGCTGCAGCACAGTGCAGTGGCCTCTGGCCATCAGCCACTCGTTTCATACAGCTTCCTCTCCCTCTCCTCCAAAGTCACAGCACTGCCAAGGCCACCACTAACCCATATTCCCAAGTGCCACTTCCTCACATCTGTTAAATTCCCCCAGGGATGGTGACTCCAGCACTGCCTTGGGCAGCCTGTGAGAGAGTTTGGATTTAGAAATAATGAGCGCCCCAGGTCCTGTGTGTGAATGGAGCCAAACCCACACGTACAAAGCACACACATGGTTTGGTTTAAATGTTTTGGGTTTTTTCCTTAAAATTTAATTATCTAGTATTAAAAGATCCCGACTGAAGCAAGAAGACAGCAAGTACCTACTGCACTGGCTCTGAGATTGCAGCCACAGAGTGGAGTCCTCTGTGACAACGGGTGATAACTGCTCTATCAGAGGGGCCTTGGGTTTGTGCATTCCAGGAGCAGCTGTCCCACAGGTCGCTGAAATACTGACTTTACCAGGTGGAGAAAACCTTCAAAGGTAAAGGCTGCTCAGTCACCTGTGCCAAACCCCTTTGTGGTGGTGGCTCCTGCACAGCAGGGAATATAAACAAAACTTTTGAAATTGGAATTAAAGACATCTGTAAAGTTTTCACTCTAGGTTGAGCTAAGCTGGGCAGAAGTTTACATTGCACTTCTTCAAACTGAGGTGGGAGGAACCTTAGGACGTGTGACCATTATCAGGATGTTCCTGCTTGGCTGTCAGCAGGGACAAGGGGCCCAGGGACCCTCGAGGTGCAGTTGCAGTACAGCACTGCCCTGAGCCCTGCAAGCTGGCCTGGGGGTCTCTGCAGAAGTACCAGATGGATTTGGAAAAAAGCTTAAAGGACACAATTATATGGTGCCACAATAAAATATTCACCAGTGCAAGAACCCCCAGGAAGCGCACTCAGAGCGAGAGCCAAAGTGATGCACATTTTAAGCACCTCCCTTACAGGCGCTTCTGAAGCCCTGAGGAAGGAGCACTCTGGGCTCCAGCACCAATTTTCATGAGTGCCAGGACTCGGGGAAGTTATGGGGACCTGGAAGAAGCTGCTCTTGCACTGGCTATGACAGAGAGATCCTGCAGCCCCTGGCAGCACACACTTCAAGCTCAGCTGCTGGCAGGACACTGAGGAGCTGAACAGGACTTGATTTATATCCTGCTGCCCTTTGCAGTTTTTATAAACTTCAGCACGTGGCTTGTCAAGACCTGAACCTGTCAAGCTATCAATCTTGTCTGGCACAAGAATTTTAGTTGATAATAATAACATGACTGGTTGTAGCAGACATGATTAAGAGATCTGAGTCAGTCAGGTCTAAATGAATGAAAAGAATCTGAAGGATGTAATAGCAGACAGTACTGCTGAATGGTTTCAAGGCCCCTAGTGACACATTTCAAAGGCAATTGTAAGTGTTGAAACAACATCAGACAGATTTGTTTCTTACAAGGGTGGCTCATGACCTTTTGTTAGTGAATGTCTACATTCACCTCACAACCAGACTTAACCATTTCTACTCAATCAGCCTGTATGGCAATGTATGGATGGGAAAATAGGGATGAACATGAGGGATGATCACTGAAGAGAAGGACCGAGGTCTGCAGGCAAGGGCTGACAGGTGCTGACAAACTGCACGAGCCATGAGGGCACTGAAGAGTTGACACCATGCCTCAGAGCAAGGAGGTAAGGAATGTCACCTGGGTGGCTGTGTAGGATGCAAAAGGGTTATTGAGTCACAGCTGACAAATACCCAGAGTGGGGACAGAAAATCAATAAAAGCAGGGGTTTTAACCAAGCAAACAAAGTTGTAATAAAGATCCAGTTGTTGTAAGTCAAGGACCGTCAAAATGAAAAGTAAGGTACATCCAACACAACACTGATTGTAACTACTGCAATGGCTCTGCAAAAATCCTGTCAGATTCCCCCTGGCTGGAATTGCTCACATCAACACTCACTGTGAGATATGAGCTCTGCTCTGCCCCCAGCAGCTGGAGCTGAATTAGGGACACTTCCCATGGACAAGGCTGGCAGGATCCCTGCAGCCGTGTCCATACCAGGACATTTCCCGCATTCGGGGCTGGCAGGATCCCTGCAGCACTTTCCCTGGCAGCAGGCACAGGTGCAGGGGGTGGTGGGCACAGGTCAGCTCACCAGCAGGACCCAACACACTACAACAGCATTATCACTATTTTCTGCTCTTTTTTGGTTTTGTTTTTTTTTTCCTTTTCCCTCTCTACAGAGCCTTTTCCCTCTCTGTGGAGAGAAGATCCTGGTTAGTGGGTACCGGCTTGCAGGTCACCGTGATCTCAATCAATAATGAAGTGCTTCAACACATTGCCATCCTGTTCCAGAGCAAAGCCTGCAGATGGCATTCAGTGTGCCACCGCCACCCCCTCCTCCTCCTCCTCCCCCATGAGAGCCGCAGGGCTGCTGGGATGCACCCCACCAGTGACTGTAATTAACCACCAGTTAAAAACAGCTGGTTGGAGCTTGGGAGTGATTTCAAATGCTCTGCCTCCACTGTGGGAGGAGTTACTGTGGGCAACCACGAGCTTGCCTGTTTGCAACAATTGCCTTTACACCGACATCCAAACCAAATGTAAAACAGACCAGGCAGAACAGGTCAGGGTGACCCAAAGAGCTGAAGAAAAAAGAAGGGAGCAGGGTATCCGTATTAGCATTAATTTTGTCAGTGTGTCCTGCAGAAGAGGGCTACATTGATGTATGTCTTCTCCTCTTAAGGAAACTACACTAGAAAAAAGCACTTAAAAATAAGCTAAAAAGGGGGTTTAGGACTGCATTGCATTTTAGGACCTTTGGGGAGAAATAAAACTAAATCCTCTGCTCCTTGGTGAGCACAAACCAGAACCACTTCTGTAACAAGTCCTTCAAGACAGTGTTTTTCCAGCCCAGCAGCTCTGGAGACTCAGCCCATCCCAGCAATGGGGCCAAAATTTAACCCAAAATGCTGGCACACCCAACCAGTCTGGGCTCCCTATCTTCCCAGAGTGCCTGGCTCTGCCAGGCTCCTCTCTGCAGCCCCAGAAGCCCCTCAGTCCAGGGCTTCCCAGCATGGGCAGGTCTGTCAGCCCCTTTTTCCAGGGTATTTTCCTCCTCACCCTAACATCACGGAATCACAGGATGGTTTGGGTTGGCAGGGACCTTAAAGCCCATCTCATTCTACCCCCTGCCATGGGCAGGGACACCTTCCACCATCCCAAGTTGCTCCAAGCCCTGTCCAGCCTGGCCTTGGACACTTCCAGGGATGGGGCAGCCACAGCTGCTCTCGGCAACCTGTGCCAGAGCCTCCCCACACAGGGAAGGATTTCATCAAATGAACTCAACAAGGAGACACCCAGTGATCAACTCTGTAGCTTACAGATTTTGAGCAGAAAACCTCAGATTTTGGCTACGGGCACTCTGTCAGTTTTGGCAGGGCTACAGGTTTGGGAACAGAGACTGATTGTAACAACGACCCTCACCAGGGACACGGGCACAGCTTCCATCCAGTGAAGGAAAACACTGAGGTTGTAAACTTCACCAAGAAATTGCCCCTTTCTGCCTTGGAATAATCCCATCAATGAGGGAAGTGCTCTGCTCTGAGGCTCCAGGAGCCAGAACCAACTCACCCTGCTGTTAACATTTTTTTTTTTAATTAACAATGTTTGAAATCAGCAAAAAGTATATTTCCTGAAATACAAACAAAAACTATTGAAATTCACAGTTTTGGTATCAGAACCCTGCAAATGTTTCCTGAGCATTTCATCACGCTCCATCAGCCTCATTTCCCAGCCACTTTCTGACTGTTCATACACCAAGTGATGTGCAGGGACCCAGGAGGGGACCCCGGCCGTACCTCCGAGAGTCATCCCAGCCTCGTAGCACTTCCGCAGGCGGCAGGACGGGCAGTTTTTCCTTCGGAACTTGTCGATGGTGCAGTCGTTCCGGCTGGCGCAGAGGTACTTCTGTTTACCTGAAACACCAGAGAGACGGAACACGGGTGCTGGGTACCAACGGAGACACGGGCTGGGCTTTCTTGGTATCACCAAGGGCAGTCTGGAGAGTTTGGTTCTCATTTTTAAAATGTCATCCATCGATTGCATGGCTTTTGGTGTTTTTTTCCCCAGACCACCAAACCCCACATTTGGATCTTTCTGCCACAATACTCAATTACAAGTCCCTCTATAACAATGACTCTGCACAGACCTTTTGGGACCGAATTAGTTTTTGTGCAACCCATTAATACCAGCTGGATCTGTTGTCTCCAGGTTACAGATTCCAGGGTTGGGTCTGATGCCACCCTGACCCTTGGGCTGTACCTGCAGTCAGCCAGGAGGGAATGGGACCAGCGACTCCCTGTATGAGGGACCTTGTGCAGCTGTGGGTTTTGGGCACGTGCAGAAAATTTGAAAGTTACTTATGGTCAGACTTAACCCATACCTCAGCCTCACCCTCCACTGGCTCGGAGAGCAGCCTGCACAGCCCCACGTCACAGCTCTTTTCTTCACTGTCCCCTTTGCTAGACAAGCCAAGAATGAGCTTTCCTTCCTGAATCATCACTTTCCTTGACAAGTCTAAACACATTTACTGGATCAGGATTTATCTGATGTTTTCCAGGCTATTCCAAACCAAACTGGACTCAGCACACAAGAGAGAGGTGCAGCTTACAGACCCACGGGCAGCCCATGTGGGAAACCAGCCCACAGCCTTTATCTATCATCCTGCAAGGGGTTGCTTTCTGCATTCCTAGAGGAATAGCCCTTTGGAGTCATCAGAAATCTGTGGACAGGATAAGGCCTGAATCCAACCCCTTAACGTACCAGTTTTGACATGAGATGCATCAATTTCGGGGCATGGATTTAACACCCCCCGCCCTTCCACCACTGCTGCCCTTGCTGGCGCTGCCCAGGGTTTACCCAATACCCTCCCGGGTCCCCCCAGTTGTGCCTGGCCACAGTTTTGGCAGGACCAGCCACCAATGTCACCCCCACAGACACCCCTGGTAGGGCTCAGCACCCAGCCTGCTCCTCTCACAGCTCCCAGGGGCTGCACAAACACCTCACATTTGACCTTCTCAGAACTGTCCCCTTCCAAGTGGATCATCGCCCACCCCTGTGCCTCAGCCATCACCTGCATTACCCACCATACCTGACACCTGTTAAATCACGTTAACACTGTCAGAACAGCTCTTCTCACCCCATTCCTGGCTCATTTCCCACGAGATGGACACTCCAGCAAGCCTTGATGACACCTAAATCCCAGGGAGCACAAGCACCATCTTCCCTTTCAGCAGTTCATTGAGGAGGAGGATGAGTAATAAACAACTTCAGCTGAAACTGGGTTACTTGGAGTTATTTTTGTGCCAGGGGCACTGAGCACTGAGGCCAGACTCCCTCCACTCAACCTTTTTAGGTGCTCACATCGATCACAAATGGGCGCCCTACTTTATAGGGAATGGAGAGCTAGAAGGAGATTTGACTGCCTGAGCCCCACAAGGATGCTTCAGGGTTAGGCACAGCTCCTCCAAATTATCCTCTGTCAGGAGCACCACCCACCAGCCCCAGTCCCCTCCTCATCCCTGGGATCCGGACAGATCCCAGCATGTGGGCTCGTCCCCTACTCTGCTCTGTCTCCACCGGGCACCCACGGAGGGAGCATGGGGACAGATGAGGTTTGGTAGCAGGGTCCAAGCCTTGCTCAGTGAGGCCACTGTACTTTACCATCTGCTCCTCGAGAAAAAGCTCCAGAACTGCTGAGAAGGGATATGGAGAGGGAGCCTTTCCCACGAGCTGGCAGCAGGCAGAGTGCCCTGGAGGACAATCAGGACACGTTGGAGGAGGCAGAGGGATGGCTGTGCCACCCTGGAGCAGCACAGGCTGCGAGCTGCAGCCAACAGCTCTGTCCACGGTCACGGTACAGTGACATTGCTGAGATGGCCGGGGCAGCTTCATGGTTCATGGAGAGGCTCTTTGGGGCAGGAACCTGTCCTCTGGTGCCTGGGCCTGCACAAGTGAGCCCTGTTTGCTTTATGCTGCTCGCCAGTAGCCAAGAGAGAACCAAAGAGCCACAGCTGGTCACGGTGCCACTGCTGCTGCTTGGCTTGTGAATGAGCAGAGCTCACCTCACCCTAATTCCTGGGGTTGCAGAGATTCCCCTTCTATCCACCAGGGAAGGAGGTGAGGAGGGAGGTCACACCCAGCACCTTCTGCTTTCCCAGACCCGCAAAGGCACCCCAACAGAGCACCTGTGCAGCAGCCCCCACCATGATCACACTGCAGTGCCAGTGTCCCCTCCACTGGGAACACTCAGGGCCCTCCTGTGCCACCTCACACCAGGCAGAAAGATGCTTCCACCACCTCCCAACCCTCCCACTCATCTCCTGGGACCACAACACACACTGGGAGCTGCTCTCCAGTTCTTCTCGACTAAAAATAACGATTTATGGAGGTGAGTTGCTCAGTCCAGAGGAATCATCAGCCTGTTGTCACATGAGCTGTTGTGTCCAGACTTACTTTGTCCTCCCAACACCAAAGTAATCTGTGCAAACATCTGGAGCGAGTTATACAACTGTAAATGTGAAAAGCAGTAAATGCCTTTTGGAAGAGAAATATCCTCGTATTTCAGGCATAAACTGAATTCTAACAGCTGGGGGATAAGGCCAAGCTTTCTGTGAAAGTGACTCCCCCAGGTCTCATGTAACCATGGACACTCCAGCGCTCTCCTGGGAAGCCTCTGGGCCTTGGGGCTGTCACCAGCAGGGCCATGCCCAGAGCTGAGTATGTGGGTTTGGTGCTGGCACCCTTCCCATGTGATGCTCCTGTTAATAACTCAAGAGGGCTCAGCCACAAGGCTCCCAGGAGCCAGCACGAAGCCACTGCTGACGAACGACTTTTGCAAAGTCATTTTCTGAATAGTCCTCTGGATTTACCAGATGGCTACAGTGAGCACAGGGAAAGCACACAGAGCTTTGGCTATGCTCTGGTCATGCCATCTTTTCTCCCCCATGGCTTTTAAAGGCAAATACACCCAGATGGTTGTGAGAAACCCACCACTGGAGCATCGTGGTGCTGCAGCACTGCTGAATCTTCTGCAGACTCAATTTCTTTGAGTGTCAGATCAGCCTGGGAATGAGGAGAAAGCGTTTGATAACATGGCAAGGTTCTTTGCAAACGTTCACTTTAACTTGGTATCATCTTGAAATCTGGCAAGAAGCTGTTGAGTTGGCCCGGAGACATCTCTCTGGTGTAAGGCTAATCCTCAGCAGGTCAGAACACAGAACACTAATCCATATGGAGAATGATGGAGGCACTCAGAGCAGCCTGCACAGCAGGCTGGCTGGGTGCCTGCTAGGAAAATTGCCAAATAATGTGTTATTTTTTTCATTTAGCTCTCTGCTATTTAAAGGCAGCTCCATCAGGAACACAGCCCAAAGCATCCCAGTCCTGCACTGCCAGAAATGCTGCACAGAGGCAGCTCTGGGCTGGCCAAGGTGGCCACCAGATCTCAGAAACCTCAGAGGTACACGGAAGGTCTGTTTCTCTCCAGGGATATATGCAGGGACACAATGATCCCCCTCCTGGACAGAATGGGACAGCAGGAACCCCTGCGCTGCTAACTGAGACAGAAGCTGCCTTATTTGCAGCATTTTTCTGTTTCAGGGCCAAGCGTGGCATCATGAGGACTGAATTCTAATGTCTTCAACCCACCCCAGCCATCCTAACCATGCTGTCCTGCCTACTTAATGTAGAGAAAAACAACATCTGTGCTGAGCTGGATAGCTTCTCTCCTCAAATGACGAGGGGGAGCCCTCCTCTGTGGGCAGCAAAGGAGCAGCAGCCCCGCTCACAGTGCAGCCACCCAGCACTCGGGGCTCTCCCTGCTGGGACCCCTGGACAGGTGACTGCAAGGGACAGCCCAGCGGTGGGATTCATCACAGAACGAGGGTGGTGACCCTGCAGCCGAGGTGATCCACACCGGCGTGGGGGATCTGCAGGGTGTGCTTCAGTGCTGGCCTAGACACAGCCTGGACATCTTCAGAGAGTCTGTGAATCACGAGAGCTGGAAAAACAAGATCAGGATAGCATTCCTGTGTTTTCTGTTAACTCTTCCAGCATCTTTCAGAAAGAAGTAGTTGAACCTGAGCTTTTGAAACCCCTCAAATCTGTCGAATATTTCATCAGAGCAGGGGTGACCTGCTCCTGCCCATAAACCCCTCAGTGTGTCAGAAGGGAAGAGGGATCAGTGTCACAACTTTTTTTCTCAGTCTTTCCCCTTTCTCACCCCTTAGAAGCCAGTGCATGTCTATAAAACCTCTTTAAATATCCCTGAATCCCTGCCAGATAAGTTCACTCTTATCTTAGGAGAATATAATAAAAAATAAATTATGTGCCCAGCTATTTCCTTCCCCTCCAAGGTGCTGTTTGTGCTGCTCCAGTCCCAGCCCTCTGCTGCTGCCTCTGCCGAAGGCTGCAGCTTCACACCAGCACCAGGAAGGTAACAGGTTTCTTTTCTCATGGGGAAGTATTTTGATCTGCTGTTGTAAAGTCTCCAAGGGTGACCTAAGGTTTTCTGAGAGGCATTTTATGGACTTTAAGACATGAGAACGCGCTGAAATATCAGCTTTCAGTAATGCTCCTCAACTTTAAGAAGGAAGAGATCTGTCTGGAAACTCACCAAATATTAGAACAAAAATCATCACCTGCCATCCCTGCATTCAGTACCTATAAAGGAGCATGATTTATTGCCACTTCCCCAAAATAAAGACTTACCCATGTACCTCAGGGTAACATAAGATGAAACCTCACACTTTGGCAGCCACCCCTGCCCCTGCACACACAAATGGCTCCTCAGGAAAGGCAAAGGGCTGCCGCCCAATCTCAACATGACCAAACACTCCCAACCCTCGGCCACACTGCGAGGCTGAAGAACCAGGAAGAGACACAAATACCATTTAAATTAATGATATAACACAATCAGGAGAGGGAGCAACTCCACAGCACATGCCTCAGAGCAGCACGAGCAGCCCAGGCTGCCCCTCTGCCCATGGGCATCTCCAGTCTCTGTCACCCACAGGACAGAGCCCACCCCAGAGCCAGGGGAGCACGGCTCCCACACTCGCCGCAGACACAGGCGTTCCAGCAGCAGTTTATCTGACTGAGAGCCAAGACTCCACTTACTATAAATCAACAATAACTTGCTGACTTAAACAAGCATCTGTTATTTACTCTGGCTGCACAAGCCAGCCCACTTGGCTTGACACAGAGCTGGTGTGCAGCAGAGATAGATCTGCAAATGATTTACTTGGGAGAAATATGTGAGATTTATTAACTATTATCTGACTGTCCTTTTT
The DNA here is from genome assembly GCA_013397935.1 of Dasyornis broadbenti. NCBI lineage: Eukaryota > Metazoa > Chordata > Aves > Passeriformes > Dasyornithidae > Dasyornis > Dasyornis broadbenti. Next base: position 376,415 of record VZRN01005007.1, on the reverse strand, counting down.
GGCAACAGGACACTGATGTCCCTGGTGGCACAGTTCCTATTCTTCCCTGAACCAGAACTGGCAAGCTGGCTCCTGGCACAGAGGAACGAGGGAAACACGCCTCCAAAAAGAGGCAGGACAATGGTAATTGATCTAGAAGCAGCATTGTGACAACAGCAGGTGAGCATCCCTAGCCTGGGAGCTCTGCTCATAGAGGGGAGAGGCTGGGCACAGGGGAAGGTCATGGTGAGACCGAAGCTCCGTCCCCATCTCTGCTGCCAGCCCTCTCCCAGGGACACCACAGCCAGTGACACCAGCTGCCAACAGCATGCCCGTGCACCACATAAATTGTGTCAGCACTGAGAAAAACGATGGCTTGTGCTGGTTCATCTCTCCTAACAACAATCCTGATGAGGGACTACAGGCACGTTACATTGCTGGACAGTTCATCTTCCACAACAGAGACTCTCATTGCTGCCAAAGAACCACAACTCTGAACTGCAGGTGGAAACCAGACATTGCTGGGGCACAGCCTAAGGAAACAGCTGGACCAGGTGCTTCTGCATGTTCATTCCCAAGGAAAGATGGTGAAAAGACCTTGCTGTTGAGAGGCAACATTTGGGCTCACATTTATCCCTGGCACTAGGGAGCTGGACATGAAGGAGGAGCTGCTTTCTCAAGGGCTGGGGAGAAGGATCATGGACCCCAAGGCCAGAGCATGGCTCCTGATGGACACATGGTTGTGCTGTTTTGTGAGAAGTCACAGAAGTGACCCCCTGAAAGGGATGCAGGAGAGGAAAAGCCTCCCCTGAGTTGGGAGTTGCGCATCTGAGATCGCAGGTGGGCTGATGGGAGCTTACAGCACTCTGGAGACTGAGAAGAGAAGCAGGAACCAACTGCTCCAGGGTGTTACTAAGAGAATCGTGCAATCACACAAGGGTTTGGGTTAGAAGGGACCTTAAAGACCTTCTTGTTCCACACCCCTGCCATGACAGGGACACCTTCCATGAGACTAGGTTGCTCAATGCCACTGAAAAGAACTGTATTTTGGCAAAGGGGTTTGGGTACTTTTTGGGGGTAATCTCAAAGTAAAGTGAAATGACAAACGCAGGACAGAGAAATCAATTTATCCTTGATTTTTCTCCTTTCCTGCTCTAAGAGATCTTAGAACACCACCACAGCGTGTCAGTGACCTTCCCTCCTCTCTGTGCCCATTACCTTCAGCTGCCCGTTTGAAGAAGACTTTGCAGCTCCCACATGTGAGGGCTCCGTAATGGCACCCGGACGCTTCATCTCCACAGATCAGGCAGGTCTTCTGAGGTGGGAAGTAATAGTCAATGGGCAGGACATGGTCACGGCCAGTCTCCAACCTGCAGCATAAAACAGAGAGAACAAAGGAAGGGTCAGAAAACGAGGTCAGGACAAGCTATGGGGGACATGGTCATGGCAAACCCAAACCTGCAGCAATGGAGCAGCCAAGCACTGAGCAGCAAGCAGGTGAGCAACAGCTGAGCCAAACGTGGCCATGACCATGCAGAGACCGTGCTGGTTCCCCTCCTGACACCGCCCACTGCGTGCAGTGTGTGACAAAATGTGACAAAAGCAGAGTGCGGCACTGCCAACCACCTGATGCCACATTAACCACCACGCCAAGACGTCCCGAGAGCCTGACTTCCCTTCTCCAGTCATGTATCCCTCACCCTTCCACACACTCAGATCCTCCCCTCTCAGCTGGTACCATCCCCTCCCCAAATTGATCTGATCTGTTTGGTCAGATCCATTGACAAACTGCTTTTCCACAGGGCGTGGCAGGAGGAGAGTGGCTTATCCAAATCTGGAGCCAACATGTCCAGGCAGCACGTTGAGTCAATTACTAAAACTCACTTTTTCTGCAACCACTGGATGAGGTAATTAGCTTTTAACAGTCTGCAGCTCACCCCAACTTTTGGGTAAAAATCAGATCTCCTTTCATTTCTGGCATTGTTTGTTGCTTGCAGGTGAGCTCTGAAAAATCAGGTTATATCAACAACGAGTGCGACAAAGTTGGGACTTCTAGGAAAAAACCTTCATACCCAGAAAAGCCCCACTGTCCTCACCTGGGAACTGTGCAGATCCCACCTCAGCTTCAGGTCAGTAAGTGGAGCAGCAATTTCATCCTCACTTTTTAAGACAAAAACCTTTTGAGTGATTTCTCATCTCTTTAGCAGGAGCAATCAGTGACTCATCTATAGATGCAGCTCAACCACCCTTCCCCAACCCTCTCCATTTCCAAGGCTTTTCTTGAATTACTGATTAAACGGAGGAGACACACTTGGCTGTACCGTGCCTGCCATAGTCAAGTCCTGATGGAACCAACGTGTCCCTTTCTTGGCTTATGTGGCATCCCACCCATGTTCCCGGTGTGATCCCTCCACCCCATCTCAGGGCACTCCCACACCCCCTCCATGCCATATGCCACAGAGCCCTGGCACTGGGTGCAAGAGGCTGCTGGAGAGCAGACACTGCTGAGGAATACCAGCAGCACGTAGAAAAGCTTGGCTAAAAATATCTTATTTATCCAGTGTGTTTTAGATTCACACAGAACAGCCCTTTCTGCTAATGACCCAACACCTCTTTCCTCCTCTCTGTGCAGTCAGAAACCTGACAGTGCCCATTTCCTTGTTTCCATAAGGCTTCCACGGCATCTTCCCCATGCTCAGCACTGTGTGCGCCATGATCAGCAGGGCCTCTCACAGCAGATGTTGTGACAACAGACACAGCACCCCCAGAGGACCCTGGGTTGTTTTTGAGAATTAATTATCTAAAACTGCAAAGCAGGTTCACAATTGAGTGGCTTCTGAAACAGAACCTTGTTCCTGTATGGGAAGAGCTGTGTGAGTACAGAAACACCTTCCAGCAGGTGTGTAACGAGAGTACCCCATACATGTGTCCCTGCCAGGGATGGGGCTGGGCAGGGCTCCCCTCCATGCTCAGCCACCCCTGTCCCTACTGCCACCAATGGATGGAGACTGAAGGATGCTGGCAGACATGGGGCGTGATTCCTGGCCGTGGGACAGGCTCTTCCTGGGGTAAGGCTTGGCAGGGTGTGCACAGCCCCAGCACCCAGAGCGGTGGGAGGTGGTGTTTCAGCAGGTGGGGAGCGCCTTGACCACAGACCCTGCAGCACTGATGTGGTTCCCTGCCAGCAGGAACTGCCCAGAGCTGAAGCATCTGCCCAGGAGTGCCCTTGACTTTAAAATGATGCCAATTTGCCTTTTCTTTTTTCTTTTTAGAGAGAGAATTGCAAGAAAATCATAATGTAAAATGTTTTAGCAACTCAGAGTGAGCTATACTAATGGTTCCCTTAACGATCCATTTTCCAGTTTCCAAGGGACTTTTACAGTGTATTCTCGAAATGTGCAGGTAATACATAACAGCAGCCAATGAGCCAAAGAGGTGCCTGGAGAAGCTGCAGGGCCACAGGGCCAGCAGTGCCCCAGGTGCCACCTGCCCCAGGTGCCAGTGCCCAGCAGTGCCACAGGCCCTCATCCCTGTGCAGGGCACAGGAGGGATGCACACAGCAGGGGTGGCTCAGCGGCCAGCTCACCTCCGGCGGCTCCAAAGCTTTGCTCTGGGTGGAAGTTTGTATTTCATCGGGCCATGCTGGCCCGCAGAGCTGCAGGAGTGCTGGGGTCAGACCAAAACAAGCCCTGAGTGCGCCGTGGGGGGCTCGCAGTTGGTGCAATACATGGCAAGGGTCAGCCCAGCTGCAGAGCCCAAAGCAGGGCGATAGCGCTCCAGGGCAGACACAACAGGGGCGCGGTGACGGTGACCACGGCGGCGGCAATGCCAGACCCGGCGCATGCCCCGAAGGCCAAGGTCGCCACTGCCACAAAGGAGCTTGGTGGCTTTTGTGGGCAGGGAAAAACAACCTTGGTATCTCTCCTACGGCTCTAGGATGAGTTTTACTCTCATTTCAGAAGGGTTCTGTCAGGAAATAGAGGCTTTACTGAGCTCCTGTCACATGCAAATATTTCTGGGGAGTAGAAAACATAATTTTGCAATGCAAGCACTTGTTTGTCATAAGTTAAATTTCACCAAACAGTCACATTTCACAACATCCCCTGAAAGCCAAGACCAAGCACTGGTAAGAGAGGAGCCAACCATTTCTCTCCACCCACAAAGGAAGTTTCCATCTCAGCAACTGCCAGCACAGGCTGCCCAAAACGAGCCAGGGCACAACTTTCCCCTCACCCACGACTTCCCACCCCTAAGCCAGACCAGAACAAAATGGTGGTGGCTGCCACACACCCTCAGCTCATCCAGCACAGGAACCCCAGAGCAGAGGGCCCTGGTCCCACAAGGAGTACTGGGTTTGCACCTTCACCATGCTCTGTCCAAAACCTGCAGGTCTGTGATGCTCAGGAGGCTGTTGAGACCAGAACTGAGGCAGCACTCACACATGAACTCAGGTGGCACAGAACTCTATCCAACCATTTCAAATACTGTCATTTCTGAGACACTCTAATGTTATCAGGAGGACTCTCTGCCTTTAAAACAGCATCACCTGTGTATGACATTCTCTAATGCAATACTAACACTAACTGGCTTCCCCTCCATGCGGCTGCCTGGATGAAGGTCTGTGACTCCCACCGAGGGGCCAGACCCACTCTCAGCAAACGGCACGACTGCTTACTTTGGGCACATCCTCGTGTCCCCTTGCACTGTCACTTGGCTGCCCCTGGCTCTAGGCAGAGCTGAGCCAAGCCTGCTCTCACAGCCACCACATTATGCTCATCCAGATAACAAGGACTGCACAGAAAGTTTAAAGCATTCATCTGTTAAAATGCTTTAAGCCATTTAATCTATAAACATGCAGCCTTGTGCACTGAATTCATGTCCTTTTTTCTAAATAGCCTTGAGTATATTTCCAATCTGCCCGTGTCTTTTTTTTGCGTGCGATGGCAGCAGAGGTGCAACAGCATCTGAGAGCAGAGCAGGACGCAGTGTGAGCCCCAGGCCTGGTAAACACACACAGGAACAGGATCATCACCAGATTTAAATAAATATTAGCAGATGACAATGGGTTTTCCAAGCATCCCAGCAGTGCAGGCTGGCACACCTCAGAGAAAAGCAAAGGTCCTCCCACCAGCAGCTCCCAGGAGCAGGCTCATCTCTCCAGCCCTGGCACTGCCTCCCGACCCTGGGGGCACAAATAGCTTCCACAGGCACAGCTGCACAAATCCCTTCTCAAATCTCCCAGTTAAACTCTGGGGTTTTTATTGTCAAACTCTCTGTTTACTTATTTTGGCAGTTTATTTTTCACACAGCGGGTCCCCGCTTCAGCTGAAGCCACCCCACTCCCAGACCCTGGCTCTTTCCTCCTGCACTCCTCTGCTATGCATGAAGGCTGCTCCAGGCCTGGAGCTGCATGGACTCAGCCACTGTTTGTCCCTGCACTCAGGAGACAGCCCCAACCTGCCACCTCACCAGCTGAGGCACTGCACACCCATAAAAGGGGTGGCAGAGCCACAGCTTAATCCAGGTTTCTGGAGAGTCCCCTCTTTTAATGGCCATCCTGGGCTCTCACTGTCCAGTCATCCATAAGGAAGAAGCAGAAAAAGAGGTTAAAAAGGTGAAAGGCGGCAGGTTTGCTACACCTGGAATGCAAAGCCTGGGCAAAGCCACCCTGCAGCCTCCGCACCTCACCGGTGGCCACGGCGGAGGCTGCTGCCTGCATTTGGTACAGCTGACATCAAAACTTCTGCCTCAAAGTCTGATGTCCAGCCAGGGGCTCAGGGAGCAGCTTGAACAAATCACCTTAGAGAAGATGAAACATTTGATTCCCCCAGCTGGAGCAGGTACCTACAAAAAGAGACAGCACAAGCACATCGCAAGGTCATTTCAGATGGGAACTCACCTGATTACAAAGCGCGAAGGGGACAAAAAGCAAACGAGGAGCAGCAAGGCTGCAGGCAGCCCTGAGGAGCACCCCCGAGGTCATCAGAGCCCTGCACCATATCCTCCTGGTGACTGCAGAATCACCTGGAGTTGCCAAGGACAGGACCTTGGTTTCCTCGTTGCACGGAGAGCCCTACTTATTTCCCAAGGAAACGCTCTGTCCTCACTGATATTTATGCAGTTAGTTTAAGCCACACCATAATCTTCCATTTTCAAACCCATCTCCTCTGCTGACACAAAGAAAATGTGCCTGTAAAGAAAATCACAAATAATGAGATTCTTGATACATATATTTCATGCTCCAGCAGACACTGCCATAATGCCAAATGCAGGTACAGGATTACAGCTCCCAGGAAAGCATCCAGGGTAGTGCAGACTTGTGGTGCCACATACCAACAGCTTCGCCTGTAGGAGAACTTTTACCTTTCCCTCTTCCAAAACCAAGTGCAGTGATGCTTATGAAACACTCTGGAAGAGGGGACACGAGTTCTTGATGGCTTTTCTCTGAGCAAGTGTGCCAGGGGGCTCTCCAGAGGAACAGAACACGGTACCAGGGTCCAGCTGTGGGGCACAGCACCTTGGGTGAACTGGCCATGTGGCCCCCAAGGCCACCATAGTCCCTCAGCTCCTACAGCTAACCACAGCATCTGGAACGGTGCTACCAAGAGAAACCCAAAGTAGGATGATTCCAATCAGTGTCACGTGGAACTCCAAAAGTATTTGGAATTTAACTTGGCAACAAGGACCAAGTGGTGCTGGTGGCCAGAGGTCAGTGGTCAGCTCCAGCTGGAGGGGTGCTGAGGGGTGCCAGGATTCATTCCCAGACTCAGATATTTAAAACACAAAATATTTTCCCCACTTCCTTTGGCAGTGGAATTATTGCTAAGGAAACCAATGCTGCAAATTCTGCATTTTTATTTCTCCACTGGAGGAAGCACAAGGCGAAAACAGTCAGCAACAAGGGCGGGACCCGGCATGGAAACATGAGGAGACCACAAATACCACGGATTTGGCACCGGACTGGGGAGGCACACGGCACGAGCCAGCACCCACCCCCTGGCACAGCACAGAGCCCTGGGATGGACAGGGATGGGAGCAAGAAGCAGAACCCCCCAATCTCAGGTAGCAGACCCCCTACCACCCCTCCCGCAGTGAGGGATGCCAGCAATCACTGCAATGGCGCTGCAGTGCTGGTCCCACAACTCACCAGCAGAACTGGGTTATTTTTAGGCACATTTATACCGAGACCAAACCTTTGCAGAGACACAGCTGGAGGGGCATAAAAATCCTTTGCCTTATTATGTCTGGGAGTGGATGCAAGCTCTATCTGCAGAATTTCCCTTCAGCTCTGCTGGCAAAGTACTGAGTTTCTAGAGGAGACTTCACGACTTGTGCAACAGTATCATCTCCCCTCGCCCTTCAAGCGGATCGTGCTGTGAGTCATCCCAGACGGCATAAACACACTAATTATACTCAGAGTTTCACATATTTAGTGCCAGGGCTCCCTGGCACTCTCAGGCCCAGTCTCAGCAGAATAGGCAACACAGGAGCAAATTCCCCGGCAACCCATAGCCATTGGCTGACACCTACCAGCCCCTCCTGCCCACCTGTGGGTCCTCCCATCACCACAGACCCACGCTGGAGCTTAGACTGGCCCTGCTGGGCAGCGATGTCCAGAGAGAGCCGTGGCATGCCCGGGATCAAAGCCCTGGCCACTACTCCTTTGCCGTGCTCTTCCAAGCAGGCAAGGAATGAAAGCAGCCAGGAATCGTTTTCTTTCAAGCCCGCCAGCAAACCAAAACACAGATGCCACATCTAATTTTAGACCTCCCAGCCTTGAGAGTGTTCTCTTGAGTCTCTGAGTGAGCAGTGAGATAGTCAGCTTAGGACACGCCACGGCTGTGCACCCGCCTTGACCCCAACTCCGAAACCATAGGAGGGCAGGGGCATAGCAGGAGGGCACAGCATGGCCAGGAGTTAACAGATCCCCGCTGATCCCAGGGGATCCTGCAGGACACACTGAGCCCCTACCATTAGCTGAAATTGAGTGTAGAGGGACTTGCCAGCCATCCTGCTAACCCCAGACTGCCACCTTATCCCTGCTGGATGGTCACATCCCGGGATGTTCCAACTCGGGCCAAAATCCAAGGGTTTAAATACCCACATGGCAAAAGGCAGGGTGAACGGAGCAAGGAGAAAACCACTGCCCCTCGGAACCTTGGCTCCCAAGCCAGCTCAGCTCTGTCCAACCCTCAGCACAGCTCCAGCAGGTTGTTTCGTCCTGCAGGCTCCCTTGCACTGTGCTCTGCTTGCTCTGCAAAGCCACCCCCAACACGGCCCAGAATCAAGGACCCGGCCCTTGGCACAGGCTGTGCTGTAAACAAGAAAGGGAATAAAGTCCCTGTGCTGCTATTGTTTTTCTAACCATTTAAAGATGCTCCAGGGACTTGGGAGCAGACTGGGAAGTAATAGATTTCTTTGTAAGGGGAAGATCCTATTATAAGGGAAAAGACTTTTTGACCACAGGGGACATGTGAAAACAAAGCCAATTACGGAGAGCCGGAAAACCGAAATCCATGTGAACAGGCTGAGTTCATTGGGATGACCTCACATGTTCTGGAGCACAGGAGCACGCACAGAGACAAAGCCCAGAGCCAGCCCTAGGGACACGGTCCACACCGGACCCATGGCTCTGGACACGTGTCCCCCAGCCCTGCCCTGCTAACAGACAGCAGGAGAGGAATGGGGGTGAGCTGGGGGCCTGGTTCTCAGTGTCTGAGCAGAGAGAAGCAGCAATGCCAATCCCACACCAAGCCCTGTGCCACCTGCAGGGGTTCACAGAGCACCAGCCACCTCTCCTTCCTGCAGATGGCACAGGGCATGGTGTCCATCCTCCAGGGACACGTCTGCAGAGGGAATGCTGCCGGCGCCGGGGTGAGGGATGGGGATGTTCCTCATACAGAAGAGAATACACACATAATTTGTGTGTGGTGTTCACAGAAAGATGATGAATATCCACAAATGTGCACAGGCACGCACACGATTCAAGAGAAATAGTAATTCATCCAAGCTCTCTTTGGAGGGGGATTTCTTTTTCCAGTTAACACACCTCATTGTTTCCCAGATGAAATCAACTAACCCAATCCAAACAAAAAATCCTTCCCTGTATTACTCTTTGAAGAGGAAAGTGGAGCTGCTGAGATGTCCCATTCCAGCCCTTCCAACAGCAGGTGAGGAGATGGGCGGACGCTGTTCTGCTGATTGGCGCGAGGGGGAGGAGGCAGGAGCCTTCACAAGGAAATTTGTGATACAGAAACTTGTGCCTGGGCTCTGTTCTCAGCACACAGGCCAAGGTCAAAGCATTTTTTCTGCCATTTCTGACCAGCAAAGGAGCAAACACAGCTAAAATATGTAACAGCAGCCAAAATGCTGAGGGCTGGTAAGAACACCAAAGAAAGAGCTGTTGTGTCATTTTGGGAGAGACAAGAAGCCCCCTCCATCCATCTCCAGTCAAAGAGAGCACAAGGGAAAGGAAGCAAACCCCAGGGTTTTCCCAGCTCATCCCAGGGACGGAACACATCCTCTGAAAAGGTATTTTGGAGATCTGCAGCCTCCTCTCTGACATTTGTAGGGCTTACTTCTGCTGGCAGCAATTCCAGAAGCACTCAGCGGGGTGTGGGTCTGTCAGGTGAAGATGCTGCTGTAACTCAGAAGGATTTGCCCCGAGGTTCTACCCAAAGCCACGGGCTGCAGCCAGCCCATGTCTGGTCCCTGCTGGAGCACATTGGTATGGAGGGAGAGGGCATCCACCAGCACTCACCACCGATCCTCAGGCGACTTGCCAGCGCATCAAAGCCAGGCAGGACATGGCTTGGGGCTACATGGTCTAGTGGGAGGTGACCCTGCCCATAGAGGGGACTGGAATGAAATGGGCTTTGAGGCTCCTTCCAACCCAGACCATTTCTCGAGTCCATGACCAGACTCCCCAGGCTCCAGCAAGAGCTGGATCAGGCAGCCAGCATGCAGGACATCCCCACAGCACTGCCTGTCACAGACACATGAGGGGTGGCTGGGACTATGAATGGAGCTCTTGTGCAGCTCTCCTACTCAGCACAGCCTGAGCAGGGCTCTGCCAGCCCAGGCACACCCTGAATGTGTCCCAGGAGCACCCAGATCTCAGGGCAGACACGCCAAATGGTAAATGTGCCTGTGCCTGGCTGCTTGCCCTGGCTACGGCTGCCCACAGCGCTCCATCCCCACACCAAGGGTGCCCTGGACCAGCACTGTCTGTGTCCCAATATTGGTGGTTCTGCACTGACTCTCTCATCCTGACTTAAGCCATCTCTTTTGCCCCCAGAGCTGTTTGGGAAGTGACAGCTGCCTTGCCTGCATTTTGAGGAGCTCAGCATGGGCCACCCAGCCCCCAGCAGCCCCATGCACCAGGCAATGCAATGGACCAGCCACTTCAGCAGAAACATGGGCTTATCCTGGGAATCATTATTCATTTGTTAGGGTGGGCTCGCTTCCCTTTTGGGTGGCACAGGGAAGCCACCAGGACACCTGTGGAAAGTATGGGTGTAATCCACCCCTGCGACATCTGAACTGCCAGGGGCCGGGTGGCCTGGGAAAAGGGCAGCAGCTATAAATACCTGAGGAACGGGCTTATACTTTTAAGATTATTTCTGCTACTGCAAATCACTTAATATGAGGTCTGTGTCCCTACAAACCAATCCCACCACTTCTGAGGACGTGTCAGCACCTGACTTTGTTCTCACTATTTGCAGAGGCGTCCCCGGGTGGGGGCTGGAGAGCTCGGAGCCAGAGCGCAGTGGGTGACCTTGCTCTTTCTGGCCTCTGTTCAGACTGCACTCACCAGGGAGCAAGCAGCACCACGAGAGCAGCCAAGCCAAGCTGACCCCAGGCAAACCGAGCTTGCCCCATCCCACCCCGCTGTGCAGGTCCCTGGGGAGAGCTGCGGTTCCAGCACAATCCCGAGGTGCGGTGCTGCACTCCCGTAATCCCTCTCCTACAAACACTGTTCCGGGGAGCTGGACAGGGGCTCTGAGGCCTGTGGAGGTGAAAGGGTCAATGGATGGGGTGCAAAGTCCAGCACCCAGCACACTGCTGCAGGACAGTGCCCAGCACAAAGCCAGACCGGCCCCCCAGGACCCCCGGGCCACAGCCACTCACACACACCAAGGGACTGCTGTCAAACCTCAGCCCCCGCCTGCAGAAAGGGACAATTCCTTTTTCCACAGTTGCCTGGAGGCTGAATGAATCGCTGCTCATGAGTGCTTCAGCAGTGAAACACTACCATTGGGAGTATTTTTATTACTGTTAGAGGATGCTTTGAACCTCACTTAAAAATACTGGCAAGAAGAATCAGGGTTGCAAGGGCTAGACTGAAAACAGAACAAAGCACAAGCACACAATGCAGTACCCACGAGAGCTGCCCACTGCAGGTACCTGGCCAGGGTGAGCAGGACTCCCCCCTCAAGGAGAGTTCCCCAGGGAGGCTCCTCCCTTCCTCTGCCCCTCACCCAGAGCAGGCAGGGGGATTCAGTGTGGTTGGACATGGATGAGAGCACAGGCAGATCAAGGAAGGCAGACAGCAGTGGTAACAGTGAGAGAGAATATGGATGGAGAACCTCTGTCACAAGTCTTTGCCATGACAACTGGGCCAGTTCCTTTTCATTTCAATGAACTCCCTCATACCACTGCTGCTGTTAACAAACAGGGACAGTTCTGGTCTCCACAGCACACAGCAACGCTCGATACCAGGGCCACCGGCCACAAGGCCACGACTGGGCATGGCTGCAGTGGCCACACACTAAGGGGTGATGGGACCATATCTGCCTCAATTGTTTACCAGGCACAAATGCTCTGCTACAACAGGAGATGGAACATCTGCCTCCTGTGTGCGCTGTATTCTGGATCTCTGGAGGAAAAGAAAGAGCTGGAAAGGATCCCATTTCCCACAGGAAACGCTGCTGTTGCTGTTTCCCTATGACCATGGTGTAGACCTGGGCTCACCCAAGGTGAGAGCAGATTGCTCTGGTTAATGCTCATGCCTTACCCAATAATGATGCTGGCGGGAGGTGCCTGTGTCCCCTCTGCCACATCACTGCATGCACGTGGTGTCACCAAGCCACCCTCCCCAGCTGTCCAAGGCTGTCCATGGTGGCTTTGTGGCACTTGCTTAGCATCGCTCTGAAGTGCAGATACGTTTTTTGCAGAAAATCTTCTGAAAAGAAAATTAACTTTAACTTGCACAAAGTAATGAGGCTGAGCAGCTGTGCAAGGGGGAGTCTTCATTTTTCCTATATATTTCCAAAGTTCCAGAGCCATCCACAGCTGCACAGATCTCTGGCATCTACCAGGGCAGCTCTCAGAAACAGTTTTTACTAGAAGTCATAGAAAGACTCCCACTGAATAGTTTTCTTTCAGAAAACACTCATTTGACAAATTTAAAATGTTCCGCAGGATGTTAAAATAAATACAATTGCTTTCTTTTGTAATTTTAGTCCACAATCACTAGCAGAAAGTATCCACTGCAAACACCAACCCAGCAGCCTCCAGCAAGTGCTCCGAGTCTAGACAGCAGCTGGCAATGGAGACCTGGCAAACTGGGACAGCCACCTTCAAACACGCAATTTATAAATTATGAATGGAGGTCCGTGCCAAGAGTGGAATTCATGGGAATGACAGAAAAACACAAAGAAGCTAGCGCTCTCTACTACAAATTGTTCTTAACCCCCTGTAATGAAACCCCTTTCATCACACTGAAACGTCTACAAAATTTTCAATATTTCAGGAAATTCTGTGATTTCTTCCTGCAATACGTGGCACTGTTTCCAGCTTTCCTCCCAGCTCAGGAGCACTCACCCCTTGCCATGCACCGACTCTGACTTCTGATCTGCTCCAGTTTCCGCTGCGCCTGTTCCTCCCACCGCCCATCCGCAATCCGCCTTTGGCTCCCTTTGGGACGCGGAGGTGACCCCTGGCACGGACACAAAGCGGGCTCTTGTCTCTGCCGGAGTCCAGCGCGGCCTTGGAGGGTCCTGGCGCGGGGGCGAGCGGAGCTGGCGTCGCCCCTTGGATGCCGCTCGCGTTCGCTGCCGCGCTACAGTGTTTCTGCTTGGATTCTGCCCGGGACAGTCCCACACCTTCCTCGCTCTGAGAAAGGGGCCAGAGGCAGCGACTTCCAGGAATCGTGGACTCCGTGCCATGGGGACACGATCCCAGCTCCAGCACCCAGGGATGCCCGTCCCCACGGTGGGGACCCTGCCCCAGGGAGTGACACCCATCCCGCGGGGAGGTCCTGCTCTGGGGGCTGGTACCCGCGCCCACGGTAGGGATGTTGTCCCAGCAGGAAAAAGCCGTCTCTGCAGTGGGAATCCTGACCTGGGAGTCTGTCCTGACTCCTGTCCCCTGGGCTACAAAACACATGGTCTCTCTCATCGCCAATCAGTATTTTGACACACTCTTCTGTCCTCAGGAGCAGGACCAAAGCACTTCCCACTGTTAACTGGCTCTCAGTCTGGAATGAAGCTCTCCTAGGAGGAAAACCAATGGTTATGCCAGAAACTGGCTGCAAGGAGTGGTGCAAAGCACAGCTCATCTGTGCAATGGATAAATACCAGGGAATCTGTAAACAGCAGGAAGAATGTAAAAGATGCACAAGCAGAATGAGAGCTGCTGTGAGCAGATCCTGTGCAGGTTCCTGCCCTAAAGCCTCGGGAGAACACACAAAATATCTGTGTGACTCCAACCCACTGATGCTTTTAAAGTTTTTTGCAGATTGTTTCTTTGGCAAAATTTTCTGATTTCTCAGCCGCTGCTTCCAACACCAAGTGCCACATAAAGCCGGTCCTTCCACTGCAGCCAGCACTTGAGAGGAAGCAGGGTGGAATAATCACTGCCAATACCAAGCATGAGACTGTGGAACCAGCTTCCAGAGGCTGTAAGAGCCCAAAAACTCAAGACATTTGGAGAAGAGGATGGGAAAGGCCAGAGGAGGATGGGGCAAAGTCTGCCTTTGAGCAGTGAAGAGGCAAAGAAATGCTGTGTGCCCTCAGAGCAGCCGGGTAGGTCCCACACAGACACCCCACATGTCTGCCCTCCACAGCCCAACCCCTGACAGGTGACCCATCTCTCTCTCCCAGCGGTAAGGGAGAGCTGGAGCACAGGAGAGCAGGGAGCAGAGGGAGGGACAGACAAAGGTGGGAGGAGAAAAGGAGGAGACCATTTTATGAGATTTGATATATGCTCAGGAGTGAGGAAAAGGAGCAGCCAGTGCTGTGCTCCAGCACAGCACCGAGCAGTGCCCGCTTGGCTACTCCCCCAGTCCTGAGGGGTTCTCCTGAGCACAGCTCCAACATCTCTGCAGCTCCAGTTACCCAGCCTCAGAATATCACTTGTTTCACAACCTCAGCTCCAGCCATGACAGACATGCACCCTGCCACAGCCTGGTATCGTGCCAGCTCGCACCCAAACAAGCCTTGATTTCTCTAATCCAGCTCGAGCTGGGTTATCACAGCTGTCCTGTGTCTCTGTGCAGGGAAAGATTGAGAGGTGCTGAGGAAGAAATTTGGTTTTGTTTTCTCTTCTCCATTTATCAGGAACCAACAACAAGCCTTAGCACATCCTCAACTCTCCTGGCCACCGAGGACCCCTGTCCATGTGCCCGTAGGGGCCGAAGGGACCAGCTGCCTACACAACGTTCTGCCACACTCTTGTCATCTTCATCTTCAAATATAAAACAAATATTTACATCCTATGGCCAATCGCCAGAGCAGAAAGGTCACACTGACAATAGCGACGGGAGGGTCAGCCCCTTCCCAAGGGCTTTGGAGTTGTGGCAGCGCAGCACTGGGGGTCCCCAGAGCCCTCCTGGGACTGGGATGCTAGAGCAGCTGTTGCTGGGCATGGACTGGCAGCAAAGGCAACCCTGAGAGCAACCTCCTTCCTCATTCCATCCCTCGGTGTAACAGCTGCCCTTCATCTCTTCATCTCGTTGTCAGTCTTATCTCCTCCCTCCATAGGCAGGAATTACTGCAGGTGTTATCTGTAAAGCCTATCACAATTACAGAGCTGAAACGATTACAGAGCCATCGAGCCAGGTGATGAATAAACACGTGGCACTGGCCCAAACTGACCACAACCAGACTGGGGAAAGGAACCAAAGGTAGATGCAACCAGCAAACACTGGGATTCCAACCAGTATCAGCACCAGATAAGAACAGAGACAGTAAATGCCACTTAAAAACATCTGAAGCTACATAGACAGCAGATTCTCCTGAGCCAAAAGCCCCTTAAATCCTTTTCTCCCCTTTGATTCCATTCCTTCAGTAATAGCTCCTTCTCTGATTCCATTTCATTCTAAACCAGAGGCCAACCCCCTCCCACCTACCACTGGAATTTTTCTTCTGATGGTAGAACCTTGGATTTATTCTGACAGTGCTGCATCTTGCTCTTGAAACAGGTTTATTTAGTCACCTCAGAGGCTGCTGCTAGAAATGATGCAACAAGCAGAGCACAAAGATAAACAGCTCCAAGTCCACAGGGTAAAAAACCTGGGATTAATTTGCTAATTACATGTAAGACTGACTGGTGCAGTCAGGGGCAATCTATCAAAAGCTTTAAATTAAACTAAACTGTATTGATACACACAGTGTTTCCGAGATGTGTCAGCACCTCTAAACCCTGACATTCCCCTAAATATTAAAAGCTGCTTATACTTTAGCGTTGTGTGTGGGGTGTTTAACTCAAAAAGTACCTAGCCATATCTGGTCCCAACTGCAGCAAGGTAGAGTTGGGGCTTGGGAGAACTTCATCTGTGAGGGATGAGCCGTGATCCTGCTGGCAGACAGCAAGACTGTTCAGAGAGGGGAAAAAAGTAGGAGCAGCACACCTTGAAATGCTCCTTATTCTCTAAAGCAGGGGGGGCTTTGTGTGCCTCTGCCCCCGGCAGCACCCCCAGGCAGCACCCCCAGGCATAGGGTGCTGAGGTGCCCATCACCCCGGGCTTGTAGAGCCCCAGGAGTGCCCCTCACCGTCCTCACAGAGCGCTGAGGCTGCACCCTCTGAGGCTACTAGGGGAAAGCTCTCTGTGCAAAGTCAAGCAGGGCTGGAGACCAGACCCAGCACCACACAGCAGAGGGGTGCAGGTCCAAAAGCCAATCATCCTTGCATCGGGGAATTTTACTACAGAGCCTCTCAGCTCCCATGAACCTTTCTTCCCGCAGGCACTGCTACCTGGGATGCTGGTACACAACTCATCACTCCAGCTCCAGCAGCAGCAGAGGCTGTTCCTATGCTGGCACCCACAGATCCAGGAGAAAATGCAAAGCTGCAGGAATGGGCCAGCAGCACGTTGCAAAGCTAATGGAGACTTTACTAGGATGAAATGTAAACCTGGCAGCGATTAACACATATGGCTTGAGCCAGACCACAGTGAGTGTTCCGCTTTCCTTACGGTGTTTGAAAATTATATCTGAACACAGAGAGACAATATCAGCCCATTACACCTTGGCAGCAGCAGGGTAGTGCTGTGTGAGCCTTGGAGATGAAAGGACAAGATACCGGTGTTGTAAAGGTTCCTGTGCCAGCTCCGACCCTGCTGATCCCACACAAGTCTGATAGGGGAAGCAGGCACAGCACACGGAACAGAGCTGCAAGGAAAAGGAGTATACAGCACTTCCCACAGGAATGAGGGAGATGTCGTTTGTCTCTAAGGCAAGACCTGGGCAAAATGTACCTGCTGCTGCCTGGTCCAGCCCCCAAGACTGCCTGCAGACCTCCGAGGGAGCCCAGGGCTGGTCTCCTCAGCGCAACATTCCCTGTCTGTGTGGGATCCCACTGCACAGGCTCTGCAGGCAGAGCGGCTGCATGGAACAAACCTGCACCGCCATCACCAGCATCCAAACGCTGAACTTTTCCAACTTGATTCCTCCCTGCCCCCCCACACTGATTCCAGCAGAGATTTATCCAGACTCCAGAGGCACACCCGGAGCTTTCATAGCTCCTGCCACGTACAAAGCTCACAGCTGGATGATGCTCACAGCTGCACTCTTTCTGACCTGTCATTACTTGTATTCTTTTTTCTTTTGCCAAGCTCTCGACATCTCTGTACAATCCCCCAGCAAATCACTGTGTGGATGGAAATCACCACAGTACCCAGATGTAGCTGTGAGCATTTAAAGCACAAACAAGCCCAGAGACAGCACAGTCGCCCAGTGCTAATTTAAAGGTAAAATCTAACTGCTCGTTTCAGCCTTTGCTCCCAGCATCCCGAGGTGATTGGGTGGATGCAGGACTCCCACGATGCAAACCCCAGCTGAGGTCTCACATACTCTTGGATGGGACTGCCTCTGAGCCAGCAGAAAATCCCTTGGGCAGACCTGTCTCCCTTTCATTTCCATCAGCTCAGCCGCACTTTGCTGTGTATGCAGGTGTACACTGGTTTAGATGCTGTATGCACATATTTTAGAGATGGTTCATCTCCTATTTTTGAGATTAATCCACCAGGAAAAATTACTTTTGATCGAATCCTACTTCCCAAGCAAATCTCCCCTCCCCTAAAACCTGTTCTAGCTCTACTTTAAAACACATTTTCTACCTGTACTTAAAACAGCCCCAAAGCACAGATGATGTTTCTCTGCCACTACATTCGGGGTTCCCTGCTCTGCACACTGCATTCCCGGCAGGCAGTTATTGGCGGGACAAGGAGCTGGGAAGATCTTAACTCGATCTCAAGATCCGTCCGTGCTTGGGGGCACAGCATCCCGATCTTGCCCGCTCCCAGCGGCCGCGAGCAGCTGGATAACAGATGCGTGAGGAAATAAGACAAACGCAACGACCTCACGGGACGGCGGGGACACCGGGCGTGCACCGCGGTATTCCTGGCACGATCTCGCCTAGTCAGTCCCAAATGACAGCGTCCGGCAAAAGGGAAGGCTCGGCAGCGGAGAGGTGCACTAAAGCGGGAACAGCCAGGACAGAGCGCGGTTGGACACGCAGTGAGCGCGGGTCAGCTGCGGCAGGCGGCGGGGCGGTCGCGGAGTGCCGGTGGGATGCGGGGTGCACAAGGCGGCATGAGGGATGCGGGCACAGGATGCTGGGGCTGGCGGAAGGTGGAATGCAGGATGCCGGCGCCGGCGGGAAGCACGGTGCAGGCTGCGGGGCGCGGTTACTCACCGGAGGTCGCCGTAGGCGCCGGCGTAGCCCTCAACCCAGGGCTCCAGCTCGCTCTTGATGCCGGCAGCGGGGGCGGCGAAGGGCGCCCGGCCCGGCGGGTACCAAGCATCGACAGAACAGTCAGCGGGCCCGGCGGGCGGCTCGGGGCACGGCCCGTAGAGCTGCCCCTCCTCGGCGAAGAAGGTGGGCCAAGGGGGCGCGGGGCCCGGCGGGACCAGCTCGGCCCCGAAGCGACACGGGCCGCCCCAGGCGCCGCCGGTCGCGGGCCCCGTCGCGCTCTCCAGCTTTACG
>VZRN01005007.1:322625-356809 GCA_013397935.1 Dasyornis broadbenti | reverse complement strand
CCGGGCCGGCTCGGCTACTCCTCCGCTCTCCCCCCGCCTGACAGCTGGCGCATCAGGGCGGACTTGGTCAGAAAAATGCTCTTTTCGCGTTGGCGTGTGGGCGCTCAGCAGATCCCCCTGGCTGGGCCCGAGCCGACCCCCGCACCTCTTCGTTCGCTTCCCGTCTGAAGACCGGCCGCCCGCTTCCACCTCTCACTGCCCCGCGTCGTGCCACAGCCTCCGCCCGCCAAAGCACGAACCATCCCGTGGGCATCCCCGCGCGGGTCACGCACTGGGATGAAAAACACCTCGCTAGCAGAGAGCATTAGTGCAGGACCTACCGTAAACAAGGCTTGAGCTCCCCTTGCTGGTCCTGCAATAACAATCCTAAAGCAACTTCTGGGAGGCACCATCCCCAGGCAACCTGGGAATGGAATCATTTTCATTCGAGGGACCTTAAAACAAGCCTGTTACTTGAGCCGCTTTGGAGACAAAGGGAAAAAAGTCATAAATAAGTGGAACCCATGGGGAAAACAGAGGGACATATCCCATCTTTTAAAAGCCTTTTTACAAGCTGTAGAAGATAAAAATAAAAATCGAAGTCCGGCCAAGCAAAATTTGGCAATGTCCTCTATCCTGCCTGTGTAATCAGAGCAGCTGGAGGAGGAGGAGAAGGGTTGGTGAGCCGGTGGGGACGGGGTCACTGCCGCTGGCTGCTGCAGCATAGGGCAGGGACTGCCACTCCTCGGGACATGGTGGGTCTGGGACTGTGCCCAGCTCTCCCTGGCCATCACTGAGGAGGAACATTTGTGGAGAAACCTCGTCAGCTCTTGCATGTGGGTGAAACACCAAGCTGGGCTCTAATGCCAAGTCCCACAGCCCCCAAAGTACTGAAGCAGTTCAGCTAACACCTGAGATGGTCAAAACCAAGGGATATGCAGTAAGATACGTGCTGCCAAGTGGATCTGGGATCCAGTGTCTTTGCTCTTCCAGCTCTCAGAGTTGACAGGCCTCTGGAGCGAAATAGAAAGACTCTGGAAATAGAGCGAAATAGAAAGACTCTGGAAAACATCTAGGGGAGGATTCTCACTATCAGCCTCAAGAACTGTGTTGAGAAGGGCTGAGGGCTGGGGCTGCAGCATGGTATTGCTGTGGAAACAAGGGGCTTTGTGCCTCAAACAAGACATGGGGTCTGAGCAGAGCTTTGTTTGATCCTACCATTCCCACAAGGAGGAAACATCCTCAGCTTGTACACACCCTGAAACACCACAGCCTGCAAAGACCTTGGCACAATTCAGACTTCTGATATACAAACAACCTTTTCCGTCTGGGATGGGACCTGTTTGGGCCTCAGCTCACAGCTCTGGCTTTGGCTTTGGTCCTGTTCATGTTCCCTTGCCCTTTCCTCTCTCTACAGCATCTGCAGGGCCCTGGATTTTCCCCCAGTCTGGATGTTGCTGTGAAGTTTTTGGAATGTTGATCACTGCAGGGATGCAGAAAGTGAGACTGCAAAATGGTTTGTGTATTTCCCAGCCTGCAGAGCCAACACTTCAGTTCTGACTGATGGTCTGTGGTGAAGACGTTTTTAATTTATTTCTTGAAGATGAATCTTGCAAGGGTTTTTTTTACTTGGTCCTCACGTTTCATTTAAAATTGATGGAATGTTGGTGGATTTTCTAGCTGTATATGTGCATGACTGCACATGATCTACTCAAAGGCTTTGTGTATTTTAATCTTTATATTTGATTGCCAAAGTCATCGTGCAGTGTTCTAGAGATGTCCTTTCCTCAACTTGAATTTGATATGGTTTTCAATTATACTTTCCCATTCTCCCAGCAACACGTATTGAAGTAATTTGTATCTGTAAATGGTTCCTAAAGTGTGAATTCAACATCGCATACAGGTATTTATAGGACCTTCCCCATAGGCTGAGATCTGAGCTGTGTATGTCACAGTTTGATCTTTCAGTTAAAAGTCAATTTAAATGCACAAGGAGGAGAAGAAATTGAAGGTGATGGACTCGATTGTGCGTCACAGAACAGGCACTTTGCCTGGCCTCACCAGAAGCAGACTGAGCTCCAGTTTGGGCAGGGGGAGATGCTGAGGAAACCTGATCCAGCAAAACACTTCAACACGTCTTCGTCTTGAAGTGTATGAATAGTCCCGCCGAAATCTAGGAAATACTCCTGTGCTTAAGGTTAAGGATTCCCTTAAGTGCTTTGCTGGATCAGTACCAAAATGATTATTTACAAAGCACTGTCAAAAGCATTGGACACCAAGAAAATACTTTTTCTAATAAAATCCTTTGGCTCAGAATGTCCTGTGTGACTGCTCAGAACTGCAGCAAACAATATTTTTCAGAGAGATAGGGGCCATTCCATTAAAAAATTTCCCTCTAGACCCAAGAGTAACAGGTGGTCCTTTGTTTTGTTGCCTGAAAAAATATTCAACACCAGGTGATCTCTAAGAGCTCAAATCTTCAGCTACAGAGAGCTCCAATGTTATCATCACAGTCCTACAGAACTTGCCAGGAACAGAATCAATCATTTTTCACCATTAATCTTTAGTAAAATGAGGCCAGTAACACACAGTCCAACCATTTTGCTTCCATTCCTTGAAGTCAGTTACAGGCAAAACCTGTAGGCATAACCCATTAGCCCGTCACCTACCAAATTACCCTGCTCGCTCTCCTTCTTTGTTACCATCCCAGCTGTGAGGAGCTGTCAACAGCTGTGAACCTGTCTGTGGTACTCGTGCCTTGTCAATGTCCCCTAACTGGTGAACGAATGGAGTTCTTTCCAACTGCAGCAGCCTGCACGAGAAAAAGCGGAACTGTTTCTGTGGAGCATTTAAAATAATGGCAGAAATTCAGAAAGATTCACAAGTGCCATATCCCACTCCCCACCGAGGCAGAGGTAGCTGGATGAGCCAGAGGCACTTCAAGCCTCTGTGCAGGTTGGAAAATGTCTCTGCTCTCACCCAACTGCGACTCAGCAAGGAAGACACAGTAGTTCAGGGGAAAGCAACATGCACACAGACAAGAGAGACTGGTTTGTACTCTCCTGGATGCTGTGGCTGGGAGCTGAGCCCATTAGGGTCCGAGGGCTGGAGGAGCAGCCAGCCTGGCCCTCCCACCAGCCTTCACCTGCAGGCAGCAACAAGGCAGGAGCCTGTGGAACACCAGGCTCATTAATGCTGCCTCCCACAGCTTTTCCTCATTATTCCATCCACTCTGTTATTCTTAGGCTGCCTAGTACTACACAGCAATACCGTTTTCTTAAGATTTTAAATATTTTAGCCATTTGTGTCAATCCTGGGCTGCTAACTGCCTTGTCTCATCAGACAGATACGTGAGTTCACATGCGTGGGTTAAGAGGCTTTAAAAGTCACTCTTGCAGGAAGGTGCAGACAATGTTTTCACTCTCATCTATTTTAATTCTGAATATTAAGAATATCTCATGTTTCCCGTAGCTTGCACCTTTCTGATTTAGGGCCACAGGTTGCTTAACTCTCCCTTGCACCTCTCCTTAGTGTCCAACATTGATGCTGCTTTTACCCATGAAAGCCCAAAGCTCAGGTGCCCCTGGGGCAGGAATCATCTGCCTCCTCACTCTGCCCTCAGTGAGTTTTGACCAAGTATTTGCAACAGATCAGTGAGAGGATCCTGTTGTGCTTGTATCACCCTGCAGCCTTCTCTCAGCAAGGAGGGATTGATTGAGCATTGTCACCTCTCAAGAAGCGGGAGAAGAGTTTGACCAAGACCTGGCTCACAGCAGGATTCCCTGGCTGGTCCCTGCCCTGGGTTGGAATCAGCCCAGCAGCATCAGAGGGAGGCAGACCTGCACGGTGCCTCTCAAATGCCTTTGTTCACATGTCTTGGAACAAATCTTGCTTTAAATACAGGGCTAAGCGATGTCTTAGGTAATATTTCTGGAATGGTTACAATCACCTGAGGTGTTATTCTTCTCTTTGCCCAAATTCATCCTCACAGAATCACTCGTATGTTCTCTCTCTCTTACAGCTTGGAGGTCAATTTTCAGAATAGCCTGTTCGTGCACCTCAGTGAGATGACTGAAGTGCTTGGTCCATTTGATCAATCCTTGCAGTGCTGACAACATCACAAATCTTCATTCCTAATGAAACACACATTTGTACCATTTCCCATGTCTTACACAATTGCCTTTTGGGCAGAGTTTGGAGTTTGTCAGGAGCCAGGGAGGTGATGCACGAGTTTGTGACTTCTGAGTTCCGATATGAAATCTGGTCCAAGGCAACAACACTGGCAGATCCATTTTTCCAGCCTGCAGCGGGAAGAAGCCTGGGATAAGCCCACTTCCACTGCTGGGCAGGAATGACCACCTAAAGTGACATGCCAGAGGCTGATGGAGGTTCAATGGCTTCATTGAAGCTTGTGGGCATTTTGGGCTGCCTTCAGCAGGCCAGGACTCATCCAAGCTTCAATGTGGAGCTCATGTTCAGTTGTTGCTGTGTGTTTGAACACTCCGAGGATCTCAAGAAGCATCAGAATGTTTTCCTTTATCTGCAGTTTCTAATGTTGCTGGTGTTTGTCCCAGCTCAGCAGGCACAGCTCTTCCTCAGCACATCTCAGAGGTCACTGTATGTTCCAGTTTCCACCACTGCTGTTTAAAGACCCTATAACACATCTAGAGAATTTCAGAGAGGAAAGGTGTGTCAGGCCTCAGCTGAGAGTGACTGAGGGGATCAGGTTGTGTTGTTCAAATGTAGGAGCTGCTGTGGGAAGGAAATTGCCCATTGGAAAATTCAATAGAACAACACACCTCTTTCATGTTGCACAGCTCGCAAAAACTCTGATGCAATGTCCTAGAGGTGTAAGACTGCATAATTTACTTCATAGGCATATTTTCACTGTTATTGGATACTGAGGTGTCAATTCTTTCATTAGGAAAACCTTGCATGCCTTTTTAAGTCATCCCTCTTGTACCCCTGAGTTCTTCACTCTCCCCATCTACTGACTCTGACCTCCTTGCCTCCCTCCACTGAGCATGGAGCTCTTCCTGCAGACTGTGGCATGGGCTGGTGTGAGAAGCACCCTTTGTCGCCTGTGGAGCCAGGCAAGCTTCTGAAGGGAGAGTTCCCGTCTCTCCTGTTCTCCATCTGTGGTTCCTTTGCTGCCTCACACACAGCCCGGGGCACTCACTTGGCGGCAGGTGCTGAGATGCTGCCACTGCATTCCACACTGCAGACTGCACAGCATCCTGGGATAACTTGCAAGGTGGATCAGGTGTGCCCTTGGGCTCGCCCCTGGAGAGGTAAATCCGGGCCTAGCCGGTGTTCACTGCTTCTTGCACTTTCTGAAGCACTTCCCTGCCTCTCTGGTATAAGGGGGAAGCGTCGTTGACTGATAAATTAAAGGAAAAACTGAATACTGCATCCCCAAGGCAGACAGACAGTAGAGATGAAAATATTTGGCAAGGAATGCCTCACTTAGATGACTTGGAAAACAAGTCATAAATACGGGTAGTGTAGTGTCTCCAAAGTGCCTCCAGTGAATCAAAATAAAGAAACCTTTAGGTACAGGAGTCTGAAGTCACCAGGACAGCTGCAACACAATATCTTACCTGTAAACAGAGGCGAGAAAAATTTACAGAGAACCTGGAGAGGTTGTATGAGTTTGTGTTCCCCACATGTTCTCCAGCAGCACAAAAGTAACCTGCTGGTGAAACAGGTTTTCAGTGATTTATCTCCTGCTGCCTTTCAATTAGTATTGAAAAGTTTTGACTTATAGTGTCCAAACCTGTTGGTGAGATCATTCCAGGGTAGTAAATCTTGGCATAAGGAGGCCACAGAGTCCCAGCCCTCTGCACCCTGGGCAGAAGTGTAATTTCTGTAATGCTGCTCCCAAGGGCAGTGATATGGAGTGTTTATTCCTTAGGCTTTATCCTTGCTGCTGCAATTCCAACCTCAGCAGCACACGCTGGTCCACACACGAGGGTGTGCACACACGAGGGTTTGCACATCCAGACAAAGCCTCAGTCTGGTCCAGTACTGGGAACAGAGGTGGCACCAGTGGTTGCAACCCTTCTCTGCCTCTTCGGGGCACTGACCAGAGACCAGACATGCTACTAAGCTGAGTGTTGATCTGTGCCTTGTTCAACCAATAACTGACATTTATTGACTCTAAAAATGGAAATTTGTATCTGGAACCATATTGCCCAAGGCCCTGTTTGTAGAGCTCGTTATTGTTTCTCATATGATGTTCTCCGGGTGCTTTCATAAACTGTTACTGCACGTTCCCTTGGGAAGTCTCTGCAGTTGTAGATCATCGGCAGATGTCTCATTTTTCTGAGACATCAAGAAACTGGCAGCTTTACTAACAGAAGAATAAGGGAGAACATTTTTCTTGTTGTTACGTAGCTCCCTGTTAAGCACAAGAGGTCTGCAGTTCCTGCACGCATTTGTATTTTGTTGTTCAGTCTTGCCCCCAAGGAATCCATCCCTCTGATATCCAGCCCTATTTTGGAACAGAGATTAGGAATGGCATTTCTGTGCTATCGGGTTTTGCAATCCTGACAGATCCCCAGGACTAGCCTGGTGTCCACCCTGCACAGAAAGCCAAGCACGTTACCAGGGTCACTAATTGCCCCCGCTGTGATCCCCCGGCTGCTTTGCTGTCCCTCTCCCTGCAGATGCAGAGAGCCACTGGCTCCTTCCTGCCTGAGGGAGACCTGAGGGATGGCTGCATGTGCCTCTGCAGCTGGAAGCCAAGCACCACAGTTTATTCCTGGTTTATTCCTCTCCTCCTGAGCCTGGGACCACATCAGCCACAGCTGGCAGGAAGAGGTGGGGGCTAAGCCATGCCTCGGTTAGTTCCTGCAGAGCTTCACTTTGCTTGTTTTGGTGAATTTTGTTTCATGTTTTTTTATTCTGTTAAGACACAGTTGTAACCTTTCAAATACATGTTCTAACCCAGAGCCAGCCCAAAGCACCAGGTTTTGGGATTGTTGGCACCAAGCAGGCAACGGCCATGGAGGATATAAACCACTGTTGGATGGTGTTCCCTGCAGCAGCACAGCCCAGGTGCGTAACAGAGCTGGTCCAGCATATCAACACACACACAGCATTTCTTTCAGGCTGGTGCATTCTGTGATCCCTTAAGAGGCTCTGCAGAGCCCATCAGTTCTGCAAAGAGAAGAGGCTTTTGGCTGTGTTAAAATGTGAGCCAGCTCCCTGGATTTAGAAAAGGGAGGAGGTTGTCTCTTCTGTCTGCTGGGGGATGAACATTGTGTTTGTAAATCTGCAGCAAAGAGCTGGGCAAAACATCTGCGTTAGAGAGAACACAGCCTAAAACAAAAATGGATTTCCCTTGCATCGCAGTCTCTGTGAGGTGTCTGCCAACCTTGTTTATTCTTTTTTCTGGCAAACCAAGAGTTTCAACCAATTATTTAGTGCTTCCTTCCTCTTTGCTAATGCTGCTTACAATAATTCATATCAGCTCATCATTTCTGCTCTATTAGACAAAATCCTGTTTGGTGTTACCAAGATAAAAGGGAAACAAAGCATGAGCAGTCTGTTTCAAACTCACTGCCACTGCCCAGGTCCTGCCTCACAACAGATCTTTGAACACCTTAAATCTGTGCTGTCAGCTGAACAGGACCTGGACTGAGCAGCTCTTTACCTGAACAACAACACCATCACCATGACCACCACCAACAACAAAACCTAGCCAGAATGTTTTCAGCATTTTCAGCCCAGGAAAAACAAGTTTAGGAGAAACGCAAAAGGTGGATGTCCCAAAGACCACAGTAAAGCCAAGGAAATCATTTCCCTCCTTGATATCCATGAATTTACCACAGGACAAGGGAAAGGCAAAGGCTGTACAATGTTTGGCAGCCGAAGAAGAGAGAGGTAGACCAGCAGGAGAGGCTTATCTGCCTTTCTTTCTTTTAGTGGCAGTTGGTTCTTCCTTTCCCTTTTTTGCTCTTCCTATAGCACTAGGACAGGCACCCCTCAATGCCTGTGTGGTTTTTATAAGACCAGCGAGTCCTGCAGAGCTCTCCTGTGCCAGCAGCCCAGCTGCTGTCCCTGTGCTCACACGTGGCAGATGCCTTTGTCCCCAGCCACAGACATGCATCATCCCGTGCCGTGTCCAACAGGCCTTGGAAGATCCTCCAGCCCTGGAACTGAGTTGTCATAGGACAACAATGCAATGAGAAAACTGATCTGAACAAACAAGAATGGGTCTGGTTTATATATAAATAATCCTGTTAGACTTGGAACACAAACACATCGAGCATTGGGTCAATAAGCCACGGGACAAAGAGCAAGGAAATGTGAATTGGCTGTTTCACACCCCAGTGTAACCAATATGCAGAAAGGCCACAGAGGCCAGGGAGGGGATCTGAGAACGGGATTTCTGCATGGCCTTGAGCATCCACAATTTTTTGAGCCCTGATGTTAATGTGGAATCCAAACTATCTGTAATTTTTGGTGGATTCTGACAAGGCATGAGGAATCCCAGGGGAATCAGAGATCTGATTCAAAGATGAAGAGATCAGACTGTGTTGTGGGGCTGCAGAGAAAGTTGGAGTCTTATTCGTAATCTTCTTGGAAAAAAGATATAAGAACTCAGAAAAACAGTAACCTGAAAGGAATCTGTTGTTTTTACCAGTGCAAGAGCAAATATTTAAAGTTTGACTGAAAAGCCCCAGTGTGTCTCAGAGGTATGGAGTGGGCCAATTCATTGTATTTCCAATTCAGCTTTTTTTTCTCTGCAGAAGAAGGGTCTTTTCAACAGATTATCTGCTTTTGTTCCAGACCTCAATAATAACAGTGCAAACCCATCTGAGCCGCCCATTGGGTGGCTGGGATGTGCTGCCTCTGTGCTGCCTTATCTGCCTGTCCATCTGCAAGAAGGTGCCAGGTCCTGCCTTGTGTTTACCAAGTGGTTGCTGCCTTCGTTGTGTTGACTAATTTGGCAAAGTGAAATACAATTCCTCATCCAGCTCTATCTTCTCAGCCACGAAAGAAGGTCTTGCATGCAATCAGTTTCATGGAATGTTTCCAGTCACTTTTAAGGGTGGGACCTTACTGCTTTTGGAAGAAATTGCAAATTTTGAGAAGAAAATCGAGGACCAATAGCTGCACAGGCTACTAAATAATGGTAAATAAAGTAAAAAGATGTTGAGGAAAGAAGCATCTTTTATGTCCTCTCTCCCTTTCCTTAGGATGGTTAGTGGGCTTCTACATTGGAAACACTGTCTTTTCAAGGAGAAAGAAAACTACTTGTCCTGTGTGTAAGGTTACTGGCGTGAAAGACAGAACTGTATCCGTGAATCTGTCCCTCTGAGTGGGCCAGCCCTTCTGCCTCTGTCTACAGCCCTTCCCCATACCTCAGCTTTGTTCACTGCTGCTTTACATGTTTGTTTATTCTTTTTCTCATCCAATCACTTCTTCTGCCGCTGCTGGAACTGGAGAGCATTCCATGGCATTCCCTGTTCATCCATCTCCGAGTCCCCACGTGTGGGAGCAGCTCACAGCCCATGTGCATCCACAGTGAGGAAATAAGGTGAGAGACATTTTTGTAGACTGTGTTCAATAAAAACACCCCCAAACATGTCTGTTGGGCTTCCTTGAAAGAGAGGGCTTAAACTGATCTCATAGGAAGGAAGCACTGGGAATGGCAAAGGGGCATATTAAGGTTAATCATAATTAGGAGTTGGGTATAAAGCAGGAATGATGCCTCTTAAAGCACACAGGTAGGGAGAAGGTCCGAGTAAACCAGAATGGTCTTTGATTCCCTCTACATGTTTGGCATAATTACAGCTCATCTGTGAGAGGGACACAGTCTGCTGGACCTTCCTCTGCTGCTGCAGGGACCCGGCACCATCCTGGATCAGAAGGGCTCTCAGCATGGTCCCAGGCAGGTCTGTACCCATGCACACTGTTTAAGTCACTGCAATCACCTTTCATTGATGGAGAAAAGGAATCACAGTATGATGCACATGGGAAAGAGAAAAGGACAGGACTCTTCTGTTTCCTCCACCCTCTGATCTCCATTGAGGATCACAACTCAGGAACGTGGTAGAATCTGAGCAGCCTCTTGTTTCAGAAGAATTCCAGGAAGGGTTTGCATAAACCAGCTGAGGAGTTCCTCATTCTGTATGTGACTCTGTGCCTCCAATATCAATCCTGTGTACAAAGTTACTTTCATTATCCAGTTTGTTTTCTTCTCGCTCAAACATCTATTCAGTGACTATTTCCGAGGACCACTAGATTGACGTCAATCTTATTTTCACCATTCTCTCCTCCCTGAAGCATAATTAAGGTCATTCCCCACTGCTCAGTTTCAGTGCAGACTCCGGTATTGGGCAGTGGCTGCCCAGTGTCCTTGGGAGTCCATTTGGTAATTGCCTGCCACCCTTAGCAATTCTCGCTGTCCGTGGTGAAAGGGAGTCACTCCTCGAAAGCCTCACGACTTGAGAGATGGAATTTAGAAACTGGAAATCCACTTGGAAAACCACACTATTCCCATTCCTTTCGTGTATCTGAACCATTCCTGTTGCTCCCACTGGATTTGCAACAAACATTTTAAAGCTTTCTCAGTTTATCTGTGGCCATTTGTAAATGTTACCAAGTGTATGTCCTGGCACCTTTCACATGCAGAGCACCAGGACATAAATCCTAATTAACCTGCCAAACTTCCTTGTAAGGTGGGTGAGCTTTCTGATCCTCCATCTATCCATGCCAAAGTTTTCTGGCTTCTCCAAACTCATAAAACCGTCAATGTCAGAACTGAGGTTAAACCCAGAAATCCTTAGCTCCTGTTGCTGGGATCTGACCTTGCTGCTCCCACGGAAACCTCCCCATTCAGTTTGCAACTGACACATTGCATATTGCACATTGCAATCCATCCCTGCCCACATCAAACACTGCCAGGGGACTTTAACCCCTTCCTGTCCCCACCACATCGGGAAAGGCTGCAGGGATGTGCAGGGATGGGTACAGACAGATCCTCCTGTCTGAGAACACTTCAGGGACTTTTCCCCAAATGTCAGAGGGAGCCTTTCAGCTTAGTGTGAGATGTCCGTGTTCAATTTTACATGCTCTGGACTGGGAATGTCTTATTTGCGCTAAAAGTCACAGTAATTACTCTCCCTGTAAACAAAGAGTTTAATATGCTGAGGGGAATTCACTTAACTCGAGCCATGGCAGATTTATAGTTATTAAATGGAATGCCAGGAGGTTGTTAGCACTTTGGGAATCCTGGTTTGTTATTTCATAATCACATATTTATGGTTCCCACAGCACATTGTTTTTGTCTTGCCGTTCATTTATGGCAGGTCTATTAAACTGCCACCACTAAGCTTCCAGGCCCTGGGCTGCAACTCTCTCTCCCCAGCACTGCTGTGACTGCACTTTCTTTCTTCTGGGGCTGGTTTGATGGAGATCGATACCAGTACCCTGGAGAATATAAAGGGAGCATGTTCTGCCCTAGGAAGCAGACACAAAATGAAGCCTGTGAATGATCTAGCATCTGAGGAACACACTCCTTACAAGAAGGATTCATTATCTGCAAGCCCAGGTGTTGGCTCTTGGAGAGAGTGTGGATAAACTGAGCTCACAGTCTCCAGACTGGTGAGCTGAACTGGGTGTGCTGCTGGACTGTGAGGGCAGAGAGCAGCCCCTCTCCCCTGTCACAGCTTCCCCCTCACGCAGAAGCTTCACAGGCTTTCCCGCCCAACACTGCCAGCACATGTCCACATCCCCACTTTTACCTTCTCCAGACCTCTTTAGGTCTTTCAGTAAACTTGCAAGCCTCAGTTCTCATTTTTTCTGCTGTTAATTTACCTCTCTCTGCCCTGCTCTTCTTCTCACTCTCCATTTCCATCAGGGCCTGGGGTGTTTGTGAAGCTTTGCCAGAACACCTAACCCCATGACACTTGTCATATTTATGGAGGAGAAGGGTCAGAGCCCAGCAGAGCTACTCAAAAGTTAGGAAATCGGGTGAATTTCAGCAAGAATTTATTCCCAGAAAGGGCTGTCAAGTATTGGAAAGGTCTTCCCAGGGAGGTTTGGAGTCCTCATCCCTGGAGGTGTCCAAGGAATTCCTGGACATGGCACTCAGTGCTCTGGGCAGGTGACACGGTGGGGATCGGTCACAGGTTGGACTTGATGATCTTGGAGGACTCCTCCAACCTCAGTGATTCTGTGATTCTATGAAATGAGATGCATTTTTAAAGAGCTGGTATTTTAAAGGACCTTAGAGATGTGTTCTTATCGCCAAGGCAATTCTGGTTCTGGAAGTATCTCAAATTCAGGGCACCAATGGGCAACTGCCCATCAGTGAAGACAATGTTTGGGGCAGAGCTGAGTACACTGCACCACAAAGAATTCATCCTTCCAACAGAGGTTTTTTTCCTCCACTTTTCTTTTGTAGTAAGAAATTCAAATGATGCACTGAAAATCTTTGTCCAAATATCAGTTTATTTCAGAAACTTTTTGAAGACAGGATCTTGTGCTGTGCAGTAGTTGGAGTTGACTCATTCTCACACAGGGAATAACCTGGAGAGTGCTCTTTTGTTTTCCTCCTTCTCACCTCTGCCTCTTCTTTAGAAAAACACAAATTTTCAGTTAATGGGTAATCCAGAACGCTACAGCTCTTCAGTCAAGTTTAAAAAGCACATACCAAAAGAAACCCAAAGTTTCTACTTCGTACCCAAAACAATAAAAAAAAGCAAAGCGGTGCAGGAGGGTTTTAATTCAGCAGCCAAATCACTGACTGCATGTTCCCAAGGACAAACAGGCATCGCTGAGCCTGTGGGAGCTGTGGGAGCAGCTCCCAGAGACCCCCAAACTCAAGGAATCTGTGGCAATAAGAAATCGTAACTGCGGCAAAGTAAAATAACAAAAGGCGTATAATGAAACTTGGGAGTCATTTGGACCACTTAAAAAAATGGAGAATGGGCCAGAGTAGCAGAAAATAGAGCAGGAGGAGTCTGAGGTTTATGCAGTTGTTACTGAAGAGAATTCCTGAATAGCAGTGGAACCAGGGCCAGAATCCCAGACCCCGTGAACTCAGCTGTGCTCCTGTCCTTGAGACTATCAACACAGTTTGTTTTCTCTGAAAATCTTGCATTCATTTCTAGGAAAAGACATCAGCAGGAATGGTGGGAGCTGCTCCCTTTTACATACAACCAGCAAGGTTAGTACCTAAGCACTGACGTGGTCCAGGCTTGACGCCCCCAGGTCGGGAAATAATTACAAGTATATTTGTCATAAAGCCAGTAACATTGGGATAAGGCAAGAGCCATCACTGTCCTGCCTGGAGCAGACACTTTCACTGAGGTGAGATGTCAGTCAGCAGAACCAGCACCGCTGGCAGCACTTCAAACCTCAGCACAGATGCTGTTTGATTTTCAGTTCTGCAGTGCCTCAGCTCCTCGGGCTGGGTCAGCTAGTCTTGCCCAGAATCAGACTCACACATGTCCAAAGGAACTTTCAGGTCAAACGGGGATTCATCCTAGTTGGAAGGTAGCTGAGAGAGGCGGAACTTTCCCCTCATTAGACTGCAGGGTCTGCATTAAGCATCTATTGCCTGACAGTATTTTGGCTGGGACGGGAGCGAGTGACCCCGGCGGACAGACGGAGGCAGAGGCAGAGCAGGGGGGAATTCGGGCGTGCTCAGCCTCCCCAGCGCTGCTGCAGCAGCAACAATTCTCATACCTCACAGTCTGTGGTGGGTGGCTTTGGCTTTTTGGCTGGCATCCAGCAGACAGCAAGGATATCAGCTCTTGTTATCCCAGCTCGCTTCCCTGCCTGCCTTCTGGTTCCTTTGTGGTGTGAATGCAGAAACTGCAGTGTATGTCTGTAAAACACAACAATCCATTCAGATACTTGCAAAAAGCTTTAAAACTATTTCCTTGTGCTTACAAAATGAACAGATGCAACTGAAATTCTTCTCAAGGATCCAACTGAAGAGAGGAAGCAGTGAGTATTGTGTTTTTATACAGGAGGGTAACTAATAACAGAGTGGTTAGCAATTACTGATTTCCATTTTCAGTATTTTTAGGTTTTATCCATTCTGGAAGTTTCTCTGTGACATCTGGATTTTCTACAGAGGCTTTTCTGCGCCAGCGAATCAGCATTACTGGTGCTGCTCACTGTACCTGTCCCTCACCATGGTGTGATCGAGATCTTTTCTGTCTGACACAGACAGGGGTTCCTTCTCTCCCTCCACATTTACAGGCTCACAGCTGTGCAGGCTGTTTGTACTGAATCCATCTGCATGGAATTTGCTGAAATTAACTGCTAATGAATTTATTAAGAATAATTTTTTGGACAGCTATCACCAAATATCATCTGGATTTAGAAGACCAATTTTGAAGTCCAGTAACCACAGTGTGTTTGGAAACAAGGCACACACACTGAAGTCAATGTTGTTAGAACAGAAAATTGACAACCTCACGTAGAATCACAAAACCATGGAATTGTTCAGGCTGGAAATGATCTCTAAGACCATGAAGCCCAGCCATCAACCCAGCATCACCACCATGTTCTCCAGTAAATCCTGTCCGCGAGTGCCACATCCACAGGGATGAATCAAGATGCTGAACGCAAACTTCATCTTTCAGCAGATGTTCCAGCTGAGTCTGTGCACTGGGATTGAAATGTGAAGCATTTTAATACTTTAGACATTCAAATATTTCAAGTGTGCAAACAAGTCCACAGGTTCACACTGAGTGGAGCCAATTCCAGAGTAGAGTAAGAGATAAGGAGACACTGAGTCATATCCCAAGTCTAGTCAGCCCTCAGTAAATAATCACCCAGTGTGTCACAAGCCTCAGTTTAGGAGCATTTAAAGGCAAAATCATACACATAATCAGCCTAATCATTAAGTCACAGCAACGCTAATGGTAAAAACAGCGCTTGTACCTTGACTTTTGCATGCAGCTGAGAAAACTCTCTTCAGGGGAGTCCCAGCTCTATGATTTATTGTGACTGTACAGCTGTAATTTTGTCCCTCTGTGACGTGCACACTCGTGTTTAGGGATTGCTGGGGACGAATTTGTGTCACATTAATCACATCAGCATGGCAGGAAGGCTGATTCTGCCAGGGATATTTACAAATTCCACCTCGGACAAGGAGTGAGGGTGCAGACATTTCACCAGGGAGACTGGAAGTGGTGACGCAGCAGTTCTACCCCATTATTCAGATCTTGCTCCGGAGTTGGGAATTACTTGTCTACAGCAAGGTATCTGTCTTGAGCACACAAAAATCTGAAATAGGCAGCATCATCAGCAACGTTAGCTGGCTGATTTAAATCCTTTTCTGACCAAATCCATCTGTTCTGTTTGAGGCTGCTATTTCCCACCTCCCTGAAAGGAAAAGGCTCAGTGAACCACAGGGGACTGTCACAGCACCCAAACAAGGAGCAATGCCTGATTTTATCTGACTGAAAGCCCATGAAATCTACTCTGCTCTAAATAGATGTTGACCTCTTTTGCAGTTGTAAAAATTTTCCAATTTTTAAACATCCATATTTGTCAAGACCTTTCTGAACTGCTGAAATATTTATCCAAATCCCTCTGTGTGGGGAAATGAACTCAATATCTGTGCTCAGATCCTTCTCCTTCCCGGGCTCATCATCTTGCACAGCCCACACTGAGGGGCAAGCTCACAATTCTGAGTTCTGTTTCCAGAAAATCTAAATGTTCTTTTATGCACACTTTGGTTCATAACTCCTCTTCTTGTGTTAGGCTGAACATTCAGCATGAAAATGTTACCAATATGAACCAAATTTGCTTATATTAAACCCAGGTCAATGTATTACGCCTGATTAATATAAGTTTAGGAAAAGTGATTAGTTTAACAGGAACCAGAACTCTGTTCCTGTCTTTGTCACTGGCCTGGGAAAATCTGCTTTCTGTTGCTCTCTGATCTCCAGTTCATGACCTTTCCTGTGCCTGAGTGCCAGCTCTTCTGGATAAATGCTGTCTGCAGGTACTGCAGTGCCTGGGGAGGGCTGACCTGGCTGAGGCTCTCCTCGAACGCTAACACAACACTGTGGCTGCTCAAAGCCACACTATCTGTGTTGCCATGTTCTGGTGAAGGGAGGAAAAACACAGTGAAGGGAGGAAAAACCAAGCCACAGTTTCTTTGCGACTGCTCTGGGAAGGAGTGACTTGGGATTTCTGAGATAGCCACTGCCCTGACTCTTGGTAGCAGGGATTGTCCCCAGAGGTAGATATGCTTATATTCAAAGCAGAAAAATCCTTCTTGTCTACTACACTGCTAAATTATTCAGAAGTTCCTGTTTTCCCTGTAAAAAGCTGAGAGAAGATGCTAAACAAGGTAGGAATGCCAAAGGTCCTTTCCCCTGAGCACCCTATGTAGAGGGCAGTGGTTGATTTATGATCCCTCCATTCCCACAAGAGAATTCAGAAAGCAGAAACCTTGTCTAAATAAAGACAACCTTGGCAGAGCACATCATTCCAGCCAGAGATTTCTGTCAAGGCAGCCCGCGGTCACCGCAAGGCCGTGAGGCAAGAATGGGGAGCAAAGGAGCAAGGAAGACATTTTTGTGGAAATAAACAAGAGAAAGAGCAGCTGATGGTGAGAGATGCATGTGAGCGCTGGGGATGCCTTGGTACTCTCCAAGGAAACACTCCAAGAATGGTTATTTCTTGACAGGCTCTCTCCAGAGCAGGGTCTCCAGCCTTTACACCCTTCCTAAATCCCTGGTCTAATTCCCAACAGCCAATGTAAGCAGCAGAAAAGCAGCACAAGTGCTTGTACACGTAACACACACATCATAGAGCATCATATCACATGTATGTGTTAACCCTAACCCTACACGTATGTTCATTTTCTTATAGGATCTGAATTTCCCCTTGAAAATTTCATATTCCTTCAGCATATGATGGGGATTTTGGAAGGGTTCTGAAATCACCTCCCTCTTCTTATTTTGGTATCACAGCTTTAATCCTTTCTATTAAAACACCTTGTTAACTCGTACTCCCTCCACCAGTGCAACATCATTACTTCTGTATCTCATGGATGCTCTGAAGACAAAACCCTCAGGCTTCTGATCCTCGGATGCCTGACCCAGCACTGGAATTAAAATGCTGACCAAGGTGCCAAGGTCACGTACTCCATGCTCTCCTGTCAGGAGTGAGAACAGAGTTCCCCAGGGTCCTGTGAGGTACTTGCAATTCCAGAGGCAAACAGAAGCCCTTTCTGGTCAGACAGGGTTTGTAGCTGTTGTCCTTAAATGAAAAATACTACAGTGGTCAGGGAAATGACATACATGGAATCCAGTTTCTAATTTTGTACTGGATTCCTGCTTAAACTTGTGAAAGAAACAGCAGGAAATATCCATCCCAAGGTCAGGGAAGAAGACAAATAAATAAATATGTAAATGCTGTAATTTGTCTGGGTTGCAGTCAATGCAAAATGGCCACGAAATTCAACAGGGTGAATAAAACTTTACAGTTTGGTTGTTATTTTGGAATGCTGACAACAGATATCATCTCGGAAAGAAGAATGGTTCATGCAAGTGCTTAGAGGATGGGAGCCCTGGACAGGTTCTGAAGCTGATGACCAAGACAAACAGGCTGTAAATACAGTAAGTAATAGTGCAAGTCAAGGGAAAACAGGGAGAGAAAGGAAAACATATGGCCAGAGTCTGAGAAGCAGATCAAAGTTTGAACTGGGAAAACAAATCCAGAAATTCAGACAGGGAAATATTTGCTCCTGCCTAAGCACATACAGCAAATCCTGCTGAGAGATTGAGTGGGACATCATTCACAGAGTCTCAAATGGAAACTGGATTCAGACACATCTGAACTAATGGAACCTGCAAACCTGCATCTATATCGAGGATCAAGGAGTCCCTTGACTTGAACTCTGAAGGAGTTCAATTGCAGATTCTCTGGCTCTGATCCTCTCTAAACAACACCACCTCCAGGCTGACACAGCTCGGTAATTACACACAGAATTTCAAATGTGAACCAAAGGGTTCTGTTCAAGAGCTTCACCAACACCGAGGCATGAAAGAGGTTGTGAAGCAATGCAGAGACGAGTGATGTTCCCCTATAGCTGACAATGGCTGGTACTGTATGCAGGTGGCTTCATCACTTCATCTCTGCCAGGGAGACAGCAGGTTATAGAAACCATTTTATTGTTTGCCTGTCACACGGTGAGCTGAGACTCCTCTGCTGCGGAGTTTTCACATCAACAAAGTTTATTTTTGGCCTTGACAACTCCTGACTTCTGTGGTGAGTGCAAGCACTTGTCAAAACTCACTCAGATGTAGATAAAGATACCACTCTGAATCGCTGAACATATCCAGTACTGGTAACTAATCTCAGTTATCTTTGAGGTCTCATGACAAAGGTATTTACGTGATAGCGTGTATTATTGCCACCTCAACAGCTCAGGGCAGGTTGTGCACAATGACACAGATCTCTCTGTGCAAAATGGCAGAGCATTATGAACTGTTTCCTCTCAGGGAAGAAGTTAGTGGGGAAACTGAAGTGGACTGAGGTGGAGTATTGATTCTGCACAGCAAGGACATACCTTGTGCATCAGTTTGTGTCCCTTGCCTTTCAGGGGAGCGATATTGGAGACTCTCTCCAGCCAGGCCATGCCCAGTTCTGAGCACTCATTGCACGCAAGGAGGCACTGGGGCTGCTGGGGCTGCTGTGACCAGAAGCAAGAGATGTGCTGCATTCCTTCACATACTGTGCCTGTTCTGGCTCCTCAGGCAGCACAGTGACAGCCCTCAGCGATGCTGAAAAGAAGGAACCAGTCTGGTTCTGCAAACCCAGTCTGGACCTAGAGGGAAAGAAGAGCTGAATGCACCACAGGGATGTGCAAACAGCTAAACCCCAGGTAGGCAGAGAGGCAGCTGAGGCTGGAGTCTGGGAGAGAGCTGATGCCGACAGAAGATAAGAAGGTATCGGAGTAGTGAATTCAGCTTGGAGTAAGTTTTTCTTGGAAAAACTATCTGTGCTTGCTAGCACTGTGTGTATTGATGGTCTGCAGCTGTGGAAAACAGCTGAGTGTAGATCTACCTCCTGCCTGAGCAGAAATCATGGGCTTGGAAAGTGCTTGTTCTGGCAAGCAAGTATAGAGAGCTTACGTTAGCGAGCTGGGTGACAGAGGCACAGATACAACCCAGAATCCATAGCTAATTGTTGGTGAAGATTTACCCTTTGTCCTTATTAACTTGACTTTAAGCAGACATGATAAATGCTGTTCATTACTCAAATGTATTCTGAAGGAGTCTGAACTTCCCCAGCTCACTCTTTAATCATCCTCTGGCTTACACATTTGTCTTTCTTTCCAAGATGCTGATAATAAATAAAGCTGTAGAAATGGTCACAGTGCAGTGGCAAGCCTGCAAGCCCATACATCTTGTCTTTGGGTTGTTGGTGCTTTTTAAATGCCTCTATATTTCTTAATTTCAAAGACTTGAGAAGTTCAGTACTTATCTACTTGCATTCTGCCTCAAGATGTCTGGTGAAATGTCTGCTGACAGCTTGTCTCTAGTGTTAGTGGCAATGGCAGCAGAACAAGCAAAACAAGAGAGCAGCTGCCTGGTGCCTGGGCCACAGCACAGGGATAAGGGAAAAGTGTTGCTCATTTGTCTCCATCTTGTCCCCCATGACTGGACATAGAGAGAAGGTATAAGCTTATATCTGATGTACATTTACACCTAAGTAAAATCTTTTTTACTCTAAGGATGATAAAATACTGGAGAAACTTGCCATGAGAGGCTGTGGAGGGTCCATCCTTGGAGATCTTATGGCCTCTATAATATAAAGAGAAATCAACAAGAGTGTACATTCTCTCTGCTGCAAAGCTGGAAAAATGCTGGCTTCAAAATCATCTAAATGTTGGAGTGAGACAGGAGCTGATGTCTCAGCAGCAACAAGAGATAACAGCACCCATCCATCTCCAAGATTTTTGTCAATTTGGAAAACCAAAGGATGGAAAAATGGCCAAAATCACCTAGAATAATCTCAGGCAAAGTACAAAACAATTTAATTAATAAGGTCCTCCTTGAACCTCTGCAATGATGGATCCGTGGCTGATTAATTGTGTTGGTGAGTTCCCCAGGACTGATCATGTCCACTGTACCGCTTTCCATGGAGGGACTTCAACCATTGGCTTGTGAAAGTGTTGGTAGAGAAGTTCCATGATGGAAGGGAATCTGAGCTTTTAAGCTATTTGGATCATTAGGAAAGAGTTATTCTGTGTAGCATTGATTCATCAACTTGTGCTTTTAAGTTAATGAATGCTGTTTGGCAACTGCAATCTCTCGTTCGGCAACTGCAATCTCTCGTTCTTCTGGACTGCAAGCAGTAATCAATCAAAACCCAGCACTGAAGTGACTGGAGAAGAACCAACAGCAAACAGTGCCCTTGGCGAGAATTGGGATATTCAGTGGAACCTGCAAAGAGCTCTGGCTGCCGAAATAAACTTCCCACCTCACACACTGCTGAATCACCAGCTTGGGGTTGTTCTAGGATAGACAAGAAGAATGGACAGAACATTACCTGTCAGAGAGCTGTCAAGCACTGAAGAGAAAGGAATTCCTTTGTGGGGATTTTTCTGGCAAAAATGTCAAAGCTCAAGGTGCTCACCAAACACTGGACAAGTCTTCACATGAATTGCAAATCCAAAAGCCAGAGAGATGCAAGATCCCAGCATATGCTTAATTATTTTTCAAGCTCTCACCAGAGTTAAAACTTTTCATGCAGTTTCTCCAC
The DNA here is from genome assembly GCA_013397935.1 of Dasyornis broadbenti. Lineage (NCBI taxonomy): Eukaryota > Metazoa > Chordata > Aves > Passeriformes > Dasyornithidae > Dasyornis > Dasyornis broadbenti. Next base: position 336,073 of record VZRN01005007.1, on the reverse strand, counting down.
AGTCTTCCTTAGTCAAGCTGTAAATCAGGGATAAAATTTACTCAATGACTCCTAAACACATGAATGGAAACTCTTCCACATGATTGCAGCTCTCCAGGTCCTGGGCCTGGAACCGAATTCCAGTCGTGTGTTCCTACCTGGCAGAATGCTTCCATGAGCACTCAAAGCTGCACTCAAGACAATCCTTTATACAGTCAAGCCAGAAGAGATTTTGATTCTTGAAAGAAAAATATCACAAGCGGCACCACCCCAAGGTCTCGTAGGAGAGCTTCCTGGAATTCCTTATGGATGGAAAGAAGCCTCGACAACTAACTTTTATTGATTTCTTCTTGGGGCTGGGAAAAAAGAACATTAAATGGAGGAGAATGTTAGTTTGACTGAAAACAAAAGCAAAACTTGTTCTAAAGCCAGGACTGAGCTGGCATTTCTCTTCCTACTGTCTGCAAAGGGTAATAAAATGAAGCACCAGGAAAACATCACATCTCACAATTATGGATGTGATTACATCAGGCTTTCTAAATACAGCTTGATGAATATGTGCAATAAGTACAGAAATAAACACAGGGAAAATAATCAAAACTCATGTGAGTTTAGGCAGTACAACTCTAAAAACATTTACAAATGGCATCAACTCTTCTGAAGAGGTTTTCCAACCAGAATGACAAAGTACTTCACGAACTTGAACCAGCTCCTCATCCTTTGAATGATTTGGGGAAATATTTCCCCTTGAATGGGAGATAATTGAGACATGGAAATGAGCAGAGAAGGAGCGATCCAGTGGCTCAGGTAGGGGAAGCCTCCTCTCCTTCCCACTCAGGATAAAGGTGCATTGGGATCAAAGTGCAGCAAAGCAGCCGTGAACCTGTGCTTGGATCTGCTGCAGGCACCAGCAGCCACCAACCAACCCGATAAACCCATTCTGGTTTTGCCTTAGTAAAATGCTTCATTCGGGTCAGCACCATTGTTTAGGAAAGATATGTCAGAACGGGTGTGAGAACCTGTGAACATGAATTTCAGGTGGTTCACTGGTGTGTTTTAGGATGCTGCGAACATTCTGCCCCCAGTGGCAGTGATGCTGGGTCTTCCCCCCAAAGCAGTAAGGGCTGAAAGCCTCAGTTCAGAATGGAATTCCTGGAAGCATCCCCAGTTTGACTCAGCTGGACTCCTGCAAGTGCAAACATTCCTCAGTCTCAGGGAAGGACATAGAAATCATGTACACATTTAGAGCTCATGCTGAATTCGCTCTGTCTTAACCCCTGTCATGGCCGAGGAAATGCTTTCTAACATTTTCGAGGGGTCTATGTTGTTACCAGCTATATGGCATTATTTAATTTGGTTTTACTCTGGTAATAAGACACCAAACAATATCAGACTCCCTTCTGATGCTACTCACAGCTGACCTCCTTTCTGTGGGATCTGCAAATTTCCATCCACATCACCCAAAACCAACGTGACCTATTGCTGTTGACTGCAATACCTGTCCCAGGCTACCTGGTTTCCACTGCTTTTGGCTCTGTCTTTGTCTGCCTGTTGATCCCTGCAGCCTTCCTGAAGCATTTTTAGTTATCAAGTTCCAAGAACACAAAGTAAATAAACCTTTAATGGTGCCTGTACCAAATTAAAACCTCTCTAATCTTTGTACTTCTATCTTTATTTATTCTACTAATTTCATGGCTGGAACAAGTCTAAATATAAACAAAACGTTCTCCACTATCCATCCACACAGCCCAAAGATGTGGCCCCAAGGAAATGTGCTGACACCATTAAAGGAAACTCACAGTAGTAAAATCCACAAGTTTTCAACCTTTCCTAAATGACCACTCAAATGTTGTGAACTGGGATGAAATCAGGAATCTTCAGCCCATTAAATAACATAGAAGATGGAGCATATTTATCATTCTCTGGCACCTCTTCCCACCTCTGAGGGCTCTCAGAGAGCTTCTCCCGAGGCTCTCTAAGGTAAGAAGGCAGAAAATGAGACCTGTTTCCTGACCACTGTGCACTGAAATTGCCCGGGGGATGGAAGATGAATTTCTTCTCTTCTCTACAAGACTGTCAAGATGGAATATCTAGAAACTCTTCATAGTAATGTGTTTTTAGACAGTGGAGTTATTTCTTATTGAAAAGTGGTTGAAAAATTTATCCAGCAGTCTTTGAGAAGTGAACATCACAATATTGTGTATGAATAGGCAGATGGAAGAACGGATAATTTCATGGGTTCTTTGTATTTCCAAACACTGTAACTCTGCTGCCTTCCCTGCCCGTGTTCAACATCAGCCAAACACATACTCCAAACACAACCACAGAGGAAATGCAACAAGGCAGGAGCTGAAAAATGAGTTCTGAAAATGGATAAACGTTTGCAGTAATCTAGATGGTAAAATACTGGGAAATACTTTTTTCCTTACTGTACTAAACAGTTTTTGAGAATGACAAATACACTATTTCCACTGGCTGCAAAAGATGCAGGTACAAATTGTTGCACGAGATAAGAGAAGCATCTGTTCTTCCCCAGCCTATTGGCTTAACATTGTGAGGTTGGAAATCCCCATTTTCTATATGTTAATGACCCATGTGTGTGGTTGGTTGACCAACCATGCCTGGCCACAGAGAGGAGAGCTTCTGTTGAGAAGGTTCTTTCTTCTAACACAGCATGAAGAAATTTGAATCACCTAGTCATCATGGTCCCCTGAGGCTCCTCAGAGAGTCACCAGATTCAGCCTCCTTAGCAAACAGTAAAACACAAGGTAAATGTCATCAAATTGATGGAGCTTGTACAAAAAGCATTGTGGGAAGGAATATTTAATTATCCTGAAATTGTAAATTTCTGGGTCGATGACACTGTAAGCTGCTTCCACACCACTTAATTAATACAGTCATTAAATACCCTGTTACAGGAACCAGAATGTGTTGTGAATGTTCCATGGGGTTTCATTAATCGGCTTTATTTATTCACACAGCTATGGTGAATCCATTATCACATTCCCTGAATATGTCCCGTAATGGTGGTGAAAATTTGTCTGTGGTAAGAGGATGCTCCTTGCCTAAACAAACAGCCCTCTGCATATCGCCTCTGCCACACCGCTCCTGTATCCTTCAAGGCTAAGGGAGGCCACTGCCAGGATTCTGTTTATCCCTGAAACACAAGCCAAGGCAATTTTGCCCAGTAACACCTGCACTGAATGATATTAGGATACCGGCTGCCTTGCTGTGCAAATAAATTCTCAAGTTTGACAACTGCTCATGGAACTAGAAATCTTTCATAAAAGCTTCAAGTCCTAATTTACTCATTTGAAATGCTGAAAAATTCACAGCCTCTCTCTTGAGAGCCTATTGCACTGGCTGCCCACCTAGCCTTTAAAAACCCGTGTTATGTTCCTTGATTGCAGTTTTGTAACTCGAGGTTTCAGCCCTGGCATTTCATTATGCCTCCGCTGGGCATCAGGGATGGAACAGGCTGTTCTCTCCAGGATTCTCTCTAGCGATGTAGCTCTGAGATAGGAGTTTTGGTTGCTTCAGGCCAAAGCTCTGGGGAACTCTGCACAGACCTGCACTGGAGACACAGACATGAGCTGCAGCTTGGTGTCAATGCCCCTTTAACTCTTGCCTGCTGCACACACTCGTGGCTCCCACAGGCCCGGTGCTGTTGTACCCGAGCCTCCCACTCCTGGCACTGCCAAGCTCAGAGAGTTATCCTGTACCAGATGTGCCTGTCGAAGGGCCTATTCCCCGAACCCATCCAATCCCACCTCTGGCTGCCCAGGTAATGTGTCCCCCAGCTTCTGCTCATTCTTGTGGGGGAAGCAATAACTGCCTGCAAAGTGAACTGAGAGACAGAAACCCATTTATCTGGGGTATGGGGTGAGGTGTTGTGGCAGGACAGCAGGAGCTCCCTTCCCTTTGCAATCCCCTCCCAAACTTGCAAAGCATCTGACTCTGCCCCTCCTCTGCCTGTGCTTTCATACCCCTCTGTGGGGCAGAGCTGACAGCCTCTGTGACTGGGTACTTCTACTTCTTTTGCATTAGTTTAGTTGGGCTTTGACCCTCTGACCTCATCAGGGATCAGGTATTGATCCCTAAATTCCTTGTACTGGAGACAGCAATCCCTGTTGTCAGCCACCTAGAATCTCTCATCAGGATAGTGTATGTCTCTTACACACACGCACAGAGGCTCATACATTCACTTGCACAGTATCCCATATTTATTCTTTCCCTCTGCTTCCTCTCCCCATATTAAAAGATTAAAAAACCATCATCTCACTTCTGGTTGTAAATATGCTCAGAGATTAAAGCCAGAATGTCAGAGAGTTCCGTTTCCTGACATGCTCAAAGGGCCACAAGGCTATTTGAGAGCAAGAACTATTATTTTCCCTGCCGCATTCACCCAGATATTCCCTTCCCACATGCAATTCTTGCCAGTTTTTGTAGTTGTACAGGGTAAAAATTTTTGCAATGGCACAAGGGTGGAAGGTGGAACGACAATGATGGACTACTGAATTTTTCAGAATTTGGCCAGAATGATCTTACAGGGAATCTTATTGGCATGTTTTTCTTAATAAAAAGCAAAAATACAAGTGAAAACTCCCAGGACAAAGGCATCAGAGCCAGATATTCATGTTGTTCCTCCTGCAGAGCCCCCACTCCTGCCCACCATGTATGTACTGGAACAGAAACGCCAGCATCATCGTTGTTTTGTGGAACTGCCTCTATTAATTTATGCCTTTTAAAAGTGAACAGTCCTTGCTCCAAGGCTTTCCAGTCTAGAATAAAAGCACAGACTGCTTACTCAAATTCCCAGGAAGAGAAAATGCAAGAGATATCACAAGTCATTAGGTACAGCTCTTTGCAATTTCCACCACCATATCATACAACCTCGAGCAAAAATTCATCCAGTACCACCATGGAAAAGGACTGGGTTGTTTTCTCCCCTCCTTTCTATTCCTACTGGAAGAGGAACAGGGCACATTCCTGCACAAAGAAATTTCTTTCTTTTAGCCCTCAAAGTACTGAGTTTTAAGACAACTCAGACACCTCTGGCCCATATGGCAGCCCACACTTTGGGAATAGCTCTGTTGTCTGGCTTCCCTGTCATCCCAAGATTTTTCTCAACACCTGCTCCAGTTTGAATTTTAATTACTAAGTCTTGTAAGATAAACATGTTTGAACAATGGCCCAAGACAGTTGTGACACCATTTAATGCCATTTCTAATTTTACTTCTTATATACAGCAGTATTGCTTAATACCCACTAAGAAGTTCTCATGTGGGACATAGAAAGTCAAATCTCACAATTACAAGAAAGAACCATAGTGGGGGAAATCCCCAAAAGCAGAACCCAGATAGCCATCAACTTTTTCATCCTTGGCTCCTTGGGCTGCAAAGTTATCAGTTCTCATCAGACCTCACCAAACAAATCCATCCAGTCTGAGGCTGTAACATTGCTTTCTGCTGAGACCACAAGGGCAAACAAAAGCTTTGATCAACTAACCATTGCTAACTTTTATTTATTTTTAATTTCCTTTTTTACATAGCAGACATGGTTTGCAACAAAAGATCATTTGAAAGAGTGATGTGGCCAGTGCACAGAGCAGCAATGTTTTCCACAGCACACTCAGCTCAGCTGTGTTGGTGCTGGAAGGGCCTGCCCTAGGGCTATCAGGGGGGTTATGATCATTATTGTCATTCAGATTTTTGGCTATGATAAATTTTTATTCAGCTTTTGGGATGGGATGGGATGGGATGGAATGGGATGGGTTGAGATGGGATGGGATGGGATGGGATGGGATGGGTTGACATGGAATAAATTTCTGCCTGGGAAGTCTGGTAGATGCCTTTTAGATGCTTTCTTGGTGCCTGTTTCACTGGCCACACAACTACAGAGTTCATTCTATTCCATTTCTTCCATAACTGGCACATTTTCAATTTCACATTCATGAGAAAACCAGGGATACAAATTCCTAGGGACACTGGAAGGCAACAGACTGAATGGTGCAGCTGTGATTGGAGACAGGTCTGCCCCAGGGTTCTATCCAAGCCAGTACCTTTGCACCTGAATTAACCCTGTGGCCTGACAGAAGAACAGAATGAGTTTCTTTTCCTCTTTTCATTTTTTCTCGTTCTTCCACCTTTCAACAGTGCTCTGTTATGCGACTCTGTTCTTGTGCTACCAATCTCCCTCACTTGCTCTTTGAAGAGAAATAAAACATTACTTTCTTCTGGTCAGCAAATCCAAGGGATTGGAGATTAAGGTGAGCTGTCCTTGGGTCCCTAGTGTCCCTCACTATTGCAACCAGATGATTGAGGCAAAACTAATTAAAAAATCTAATTATTTCCCCTAAAGCAGTTCTCATCTGTGGAGAATGAATGTTGCATCATCATCAAGAAGAAGCCTGTACAGGGTCCAGCCAGGCTGTGCTGACTGTATCCCACAACAGCCCATGACAAAGTTAATGACGGTGCCCCTAAGAAATGTGTCATAACCAGGAACCTCCCAGGAAGTGCTGTGCCACCACTGCTGCACAGAGGGAGTGGAATTTAGGATGCACCAGGATTTCAAAGGAGACAAAAAACATGACAAGACTATTCAAGAAGATGAATAAAGACACTTGCTAGCATTGCAGAGAAAGGAAAAAGAAACACATGATTTTGAGGTTTCATAGAAACATCTAAAGTATCCTATTTCTCTTGGGTCTGGAGCATCTTACGCATGAGATCCCTGATGACTTCATTGGAAATTCCTCAGACTCTATTCTCATAGAGTTTGTAAACAATGAACATTCACCCTTGGCAGCATTTGCTACACCACAGTGGTTTCGAAGAGTGAGTTCACGCTCCTTGCCGAGCCTCCTGTGGCACACCAAGAGCACAGGACACAGGACTCCAATCCTGGAAGACAAACAGCAGCTTCACAGAAACCAGAAGGGGCTTCAGCGACCAGATAATCCATCTTTTTGCCACAAACCAAGTCTAATCAAAACCAAGCACTCCCAGCCTGCTCTTAAAGACCTCCACAAAGAGTTCACCACCTCCCCAGACAATCTATTCCAAGGCTTTCATTGTCCTTTGCCAATACTTTTTTTCTTCTGTGTCTCGCTTTAATCATTCTCGCTGCAGTTTACGCACATTATTTCTTGTCTTACCCAGCATGAGCTCACAGAACAGCCTATTCCCTTCTGTGCAACACCATTGCACAGATTTGCCACAGTTCTCTGTCTTTCTAGGTTATAAAGACAAGTTAAAGGATCTCTAATGATTTCTGTTACTCTGCCTAAGGGCTCTCCAGCCAGTGTTTATTCTCTTTGAAGAGCAGCTCCCCTAAGTGAGGTGATTTGAGGCTTTACCCAAACTTAGTTGAGCTACAAGGACATCACTCCAACAGAACTCTCCATCCTGGGTTACAAAGGCAAACAAAATACAGAGACGCATACAAGACAAAAATGGTCAGCAAGTGCTTTGAGGCACTCAATGACTCATTGGTGGACTAAAATGTGATGGAGCTCTCATTGATCTCATCCAGGTACGTGCTAGAACCAAACTGTTCAGCTGGTTTGAATGTGAAATGGAATCTACTGCCTAACTCCCTCTGGCAAGAAAAAAGCACCTGAAACTCTCTAGGAATCAGCAAATGAACACCTGAATTTAACTGCACAACTACTCCATGCCATCTTTTCACATGATGAAACAAACGTATCGTAATTGCATTGTCTTAAGCCAAGCTAATGTTCTTCTTCTCCCATGTCTTTTTTCAGAAACCTGAGTTGATACGTGGCTTGGAATCACATGCTGCTCATATTGAACAGACAAAGGCTGTCAGACAGTTCAAAGACTTACTTGGAATTCCTGTTGCTGAAGTATCCAAAGTGTGTTGGGAAAACTTTTCCCTTAGGATGTTATTGGGATCTCAGTTTCCAAGAAGACTTCCAGACTTGTTTAGTTTCAGCCAAGCTAATAATCTCCCTCTGTGGCCTTTGGTTCTTTTCCTTCTATTCCTTATCAGGAATTTTAAGATACATGTGAGAACAGGGAAAGCAGAAAGTGACTAAATATAGTCAGCAGCAGGCTGGATATCTCCAAAATCTTCAGCAAACAACTAATTTTGACTGGAGGTTAATTTTCTGATTGGAGACTCTGGTCTATGCTCAGTGGCTGATTCAGGAAATCTGCAGCAAGAAAAGTTCTATTCTTTCATTTGGGATTCACCTCAAAGAGGGAATAAACCTGCCGTGTCCAGGCTGGTCAGGGAGTATCAGAGGCACTGAATCTGATGCTGCTGTGACTGAGCTTTAATTGTGCCTAACACTGAGGTATGCTGACCACCTAACTTACCAATCCTGTACATTATTAGTTTTTCTCTAATACCTAAATCACTCATCCTGCCTTGGAAACAGGTTCATGTTCCTTCTAGCCTAACCAACCAGAGAATTTTCTTTGGGCGAAGGTTAAAAACAAAAAAACAGGGAAAAGGAAAAAAAAGAAGTCACAGAATGCAACCAGTTCCCACCCCAGAGCATTGCTCTCTTACTTGCTGAACTGCAGTGGACACCTTTGAGCATCTGCTGAAGAAAGAGATGGAAAAGTAAATCTGAGAAAAACACAACAATTTCCACTATTAGGAATACTTTTAGCATCCCTTCGGTGGTGCTAATTTTAGACCATTTTTCAGTCAAACTTAGTAATTTCTAAAGTTTAATTATAGAGGTATTTTGTTCAGCCTGGGAGCAAATTATTTCTTTGAGATTTCCTCATTTTGGGTGTACACTGGAGCATCTTTCTGGCAATGCTGCCCTTGATTTGAACATCCTTCTGAGGGTGATGTGCCCAGACTGCTGCAGTGGGGAAAAAATCCACATCCAGCAACCACATAAGCAGCGTGTGCCTAATTAGTATGACTAAAGCTAAAGATCAGAAATTTTGTAGATGAACATTATGGCTACACATTGTCTTGTCTTTTCCTTTCGGGAACAATAAAGGAAGCATTTAGCTAAAGCACTTGCATAGGTAATGTTGCCATCTTCCTTTCATTGTGAGTTGACAACTGACTGCAATTTATGCTTGAAATATGGAGCACAAATACTGCTCCATCGAGGGGAAACATGTTATGGTGATGCAGAAACCAAAAAAGAAGTGGGGACTAAAGGGCCATAAAGTTTTTATATTGGTTTTAATAGCACTACCTCACAAATATCCCGGCATGCTGATGGACTGTCTCTCACCACAAACTCTCAGTGCAGACTCTAGGCCTGCCCAAGAGGGATAGAGCAGGAAGCCAATACTTGGAAAGACTAGAAAAAATTAGATAGAAATGAAAGAAAAAGGAGTTAAACTTTGGGACTGTTTGTTCCACTGTCATCAAACTGAAGCGTCTCAGAGGAGGGCACAGGCCTAACTTCAAACTGTCATGAAGGATTTGAGAATTAGTGAATATCTGGCACATGAGAACTTCTGATCACTTTGCTCACTGCTTCCCCTTGCTTCCATGAACATTCCACACAGATCACTCAGCATTAACATAAAAGCATTGGATGATCACCTTAACTTTGTTCAACTTCCATCTTCCCAGTCCCTCATCCCTATTCCCACAGCTCTCATGTGCCCTATGTGCACAGAAGCAAACTCTTACATGGTTAAACAAGCCCAAGTGCACCTGAGTAGGAGTAAAGGGGTGGAGGTGTGAACTTGTGGTTCTGGGAACAGTTCAGCTCTTCTCATCTCAATATACTTCGCAAAAGTGCTTAAAATATCTTCAATTCCCCTTAAATTAAATCCTTTTTCAATTTTTTCTTTTTGTTGTTGTTTTCCCAACTTTGCTGTTTCTGCAGCAAAGCAAAGAGTGGCAGAGCCCCAAAAATTCTTTTGCTTCTATTTTTTGGGAACCTTCTCACAAAGCCACATCACGGATCGCATTTCCTGCATTCCCTTCACCATGGAAGTGCTGGGCTTTCATTATTGTGACATTATATTTTCCTTGCTTTAAATCCTCTGGAGCTCTGTGGAAGTTGAAGTGACAGTCAAAGCTAGACACCACCTGAGGAAATGATGGCCTGTTTTGTGGAGGTATCAGAAGATCATGGGCTTTGGGGACTCTGAGTTCCACAGGACTTCAAATCCCCACACAGCATCTTTGTCACCAGTGCCCGCTGCCCATCCTGTTCCTGTGCTGGAACAATTCCTTACCTTCTGTTCAGTTCACACACCCTCATACTTCCAAGCTCCTCAGGCAATCCTACATTCTCCCATCAGCCCTTCCCTGCCCAGATGTCTTTCTAGAACTAAAAGATGCCTTTTTCCAAAGAGACCAGGATGCCTTTTCCCTGACACAAGTATCTGTCTGTCAGTGTGCATATCCAGTCCCCAGCTCACCCACACTTCCAAACTCTCCTTAGTGGCAATCAGGAATTCACACAATCCCGTGGGTTTGTTTTAGTTTCCTTTCCTTGGTTTCCTTCCCAAAGGCTGAGGGTTCCTGTCCAAGCCATGACCCTGTCACGATGCCTTGGCACAGTGAATGCTGCAGACATTCCTTGCCCTGCACAGTGTGACTGCACATGTCCCAGCAGCCTCTGAGCAGAGCAGCCCGGGGTTGGTTTGGCACACCTGAGCACCCCTCTGAGGAGCCTCAGCAGGAATCTGCCAGTCCTCCAAAATTTCCTATCTTGCCTTAGGCAGGATTTAATTGACACTTGTAGGATTCAGCATAGAAGGCAGGATTTACAGAGGATTGGCACAGAGCTACTCACCTCTGCTCCTTGTAGAACTCCCTCTGCCTCAGGTGGAGTTGAGTGGCTTCCAGAGGAGTCGGGGGTTCAATGCTGCACATCCAGCAGCCGCCACTCCCACTCCACACCAACTCCAAGAGCTTTAGGCTTTTCCCATCCCTGCTGCAAGTTCTAAAGTGAAGCAGCAAGCCCCAGGCATAAATCCACCGTGATTTATGTGCCACTGGCAGGTTGTTGGCTTAATCCATGCAGCTTCAGGTGTATGAGATTGATATGAAGGCTTCAGCTACAAAAAAACCGATTTTACGTTCCATATCCCTGATTGCCTTGGCATGTGCTTGAGTTTGCTTAGAACTTCGAGAAGGAAATCAGTCAGCAAGTCCTGCTGCTTCCAGCTGCTCAGATCTGGTTCCTCTCCTTGCTCCATGGCTGTGGCACAACCCTCTGCTACCTTCCATTACCTTCCGTTAACTTCTGCTCTTCTGCCTCTAACAGATGCTTATAACCCATTTGGGTTTTAATCTCTCCTGGGTTTACATTTCAGCTTTATTTTGTCATAAACTCTGCCCTAAAGTCAGGATATCTATTATCTCTGACTTGAGTGCATGTTCCAACTTGTAATTCAGCTACAGGGCATGGTAAAGGTCCATTTTAGGAAAATAAGTCCTTTATTCACGCCACTGTTTCTCCAGCCATGTAACAGCGTGACACGTGTCTCCCACTGAACAACGAACCCTCTTTCATGCCGCTCCTTAGAAAAGGTGTAAATCACAATTTAAGTCTGCTTCCAGAAGGAAAAGGAGCCATGTGACCAAACAATAGTAGTGATGATTAAAGAACACCAGTGGGGTGTTAGGAACCAAAGATCCTGCTCAGGCTAACGGGAGAGGTGATGCCCCTTGTCCTGACCAACCAAAGGCACTGCTGAACACTCCCCTGTGACAACAAAAATACTGTCGCATGAGGTGAAATGTTGCTTTCCAAGAACTAAACAAGAAATAACTCTGCCAAACCCAGACATTTTCCTAAGAAACTGGCCACAAGTTCTTGTGGGGCTTTGCAGCTTTGTCTGTGTTCAGGGAAGAAGGCAGCTGGAAAGCCTCAAAACTCGCTGGAGGAGAGAACAAAAAGGGCTTCAGGGCACGGAACTGGCTGGAAAGTGTGCTTGAAAACTGCCAGCATGGAAACTGCTAGCTATTGCTGACCTTTCCCATGTTTACAGAAACAGAACTTTCAACACCTGTAACTGGGAGGGAATGATCTGAAGAAAGATCTGACTCACATCATCATTTTCACCTCCTAAGAGAAACAATTCTGTAAGGCTCCAAGTACTCACCATGCAAGCCACAAGGCAGTGTCCCTGGAGAACAAGCTATTTCTGAGCACTGCCACCCGATTTCATTACTGGGGTTCATTCCACATCCCTCTTCGTCACTTCCAACAGCATCCTGACACCCACACACATTGTCTGTTCATTGCTGCTGCTCCATCCCCTTGACTCCCTCCATTGCTCCTGCCTGCCAGCCTGGCAGCAGCACACGGGTAGATCCCGGCTGGCCTCACGCTGGAGCTTTGCTTTCCATGAGGGTGTTTCATGAGATGTCTCATCTATCACTGACACCACTGACTGTGCAAGGCTTGTAGCAACCAGGTTCCTGTCCGAGCTTCACTGCTGAGCTGCAGCCACGGGACGCTCCCGGGGCTCAGGAGGGGATGAGGACGCTGCTCACACACGGCTGTCGGACCGAGCAGCACTGTGGGAGTCAGGCCTCCCTCCCTTGGGACACAGGTGAGAAAGGGACATTGTTGATGCAGGCACTGCTGCGATGTTCTTGCAGGGAAAACGAACTGAGAAGCTGTTGCCCAGCCTGTCAGAGTCTTCAGGGAGACACTGAAATGCCAGGAGACAGGACAGGGCTTGAGTATAACTTATTGTCCAGCTTTCTGAAAAGAGCTCAGTGGAGAAAAACCCATTCATTGGTTTTGAGCTTTTGGATCTTTTTTTTTTTTTGTTATCCTGTGCAACCAGGGGAGCTTTGAATTTGTGCTTTCCAAACAGTAAACCAATGAGACTGAGGTTTGGATGTGGTCATCCGGCACGTGGGGCTGAAAATAAAATCTGCACGCTACATGACTAAATTCCATGTGTTAGCAAGGTGGAACTGGTGAGAATCCAGCTGCAGCGCAAGGTGCACGCAGTTGTCTCCACGTGCTTCTCCTGTTTCTTGAAGAAACTCAGTATTTCATCTTCCTGCAAAATATTTAACCAATTCCTTTCTCTGTGCAAAGCAATTTGTGATACAGGGTAAGGAGAAAGGTCATTGGAAATAAGCTTTGGGAATTTTTATAAATATCTCACTCATACCAGAATGTGGATTTGGGTTCTTTGCCCAAAACTAAAGAAAATAAAGAAAATAAACTTCTTTAAAGTTTATTTTATATCAAGTTTATAACTGTGACTGCAGTATTTTTTCTACCTATAAAATACCAAGAAAATGGAACTAAAATGTGTGGAATGGGGATCATGTACTTTTTTTTTTTTAATCTGAGGTAGGTTTATTTGTCTCCATTAATGTGAGATGGGGATGTTTTAGACATTCATGGCTGGATCCATGTTAAGCCAGGGAGAAATAATAGGGAGAAATGCTGACATGTTTTTTTGGGGGTTTTTTTTTTTTTTTTTTTTTTTTTTTTTTTTTTTTTTTTTTGTGTGTTTTTTTTTGGAAAATAAAAA